>CM033798.1:30428264-30993264 GCA_019656835.1 Rhododendron ovatum | reverse complement strand
TATCCGGGTGGGAGTTGCTTGATGGACTCGGCTTGGAAGATTATCAAAAAAATGGGAGCAGAAATTAATTCGCAAATATTAAACTTGATTTTTTCCCAAATATCCGGACTGGTGAATTTCTGTCAAAATATAAACTTGATCATTTTGAGTACTCGTACAAAATCACAGTCATAGACAAAATCACACACACACATAGAGAGAGAGAATCATAGTCGGGTCCTAGACAAAATCAGAGAGAGAGAGAGAGAGAGAGAGAGAGAGAGAGAGAGAGAGAGACGTACACTGTAGACCGTAGTAGGTCTCGAATCTCGATTTCGAGTGAGGGCCGAGAGGTGAGGCAATTTAGGGTGAGGAGAGGCGGGGTTTCGTCTTTGATCAGTTGCGAGGGACCGAGGGTGGAGGCTGGAGACTGGAGAGAACTTAGAGAAGGATCTGAGTCATCTGACTTTGGTTTCTCCGGCCAGTCTGGTCGCCGATTGCTTGGGTCTGGTTGGCTACCTGGGAGTGGGTTGGGGGTGCCGACTGCCGAGGTGGGGCGGAGAGAAGTGAGAGAAATCAAAGAACCCTAAATGATTTATGACTGCAAAAACTTTCATTATATAGTGTGCCATTCGGTCGGGTCGGGTGACCTGACATTTATAATCAGTAACCCGAAACCCGACCGACTGTTGGTCGGGTCCACAAAATTAAACCCGAACCCGACTGAATGTTATGTTTCAACCCGTCCGTTGCTTTACTTTTCGGGTCGGGTTCGGTCGGGTGGTCGGTCGGGTCGGGTGGCTGGACAGCCCTACATAACGCCACATGTACGGACGCCTTTGGAGTGTATCACTTATACTTTATTCAAGCACAACGCCACATGTACGGACGTCTTTGGAGTGAAATCACTTATGCTTTATCACACCACAATTAATACAAGCAATTCATATATTCATCATTTTTAAAGATCAAAATACAAATACTTCTAATCAAACGATAAGATCTATCTTAGCAATTTCAAAATAACAACGTTAAACTTAAATACGTAAGTAAATATGTAGTGAGTAAGGTATTCCTTACATATAATTAGGAGAATCTACCGTTTAGCAATTTAAAATAACAACATTATACTTGAGTAAGTAAGTAGGGATTTTCCTTACAATCCTTCTAGGCGGTAGTCAGCTACGGAAGGTACGTCGGTGGTCGGAAAGTACGTCGGTGGTCGGACGGAGTAACGTCCTGCGGTGGTCTCCGGTAGCTTCGAAAGAGAAAGGTTTCTCTCGAAAACTAATCTTGACTAATACTACTCTACTTTATGGATCGAAGGGTGGTCGAGTGGCGGTCTAGTGGCGGCTTAGGTTGAGTTTCTTGAAGAACTCAAGAACAACTCAAGAACATGAAGAATAAGGAAAGAAACAAGGAATTCTAGAGAGAAGGAAGAGCAAATGAGAAGGTGTGAGTTGAATGAGAAGTATGGGGTCCTATTTATAGGCAAAACCTTGGGCTCTCCCTCTCCTCTCAAGGCCGGCCCCCTCTCTCTCTCGGCAATCTCTCTCTCTCTCTCTCTCTCTCCTAGTACTACATATATATATATATATATATGTATACAAAATGCAAGAAAGAATAAGAAAGGTACAAAGTACAAGATTTTCCAAAATCAAATCCTATTAAAGAAATACAATTAGGCACATGTTGATTAAAATAAATAAACTAGGGTACTTTGTAATCTAGGGAGATCAACTCCCCAATAAATTAATCCAATTGGGTACAAAACCCTAACATAAAATAATACAAGGGTACTTTTAAGAATCTTAGGCCTTAAAGGCTATAAGGCTAATAAGTTCTTTCAAAATAAAATATTGGTACTTCATCACATGGGGTTTAAGAAAAAGACTAGATTAATAAGCCCATGTACTTGATTGAAAGACCAAACTATTACCCAATGGATAATAAATATCCTAACTTTTATTATCCAATGGACAATAGCTACTAGGAAACTTTTATATTAAAATAATCAAGGAGTACTTTAAAGCATGTGACAAAAGCCCTATATTAAATATAGGTGTGGTACCAAGTACCCCAATTAAATAAAAAGACTAGGATTCTCCCCATTAAAATAATAATAAAGTACAAGTCAAATCAACTTTATTTGAAAGGTTTTCTAGTCACATCGGTACTTTATTTGGTTAAAAGAGTTATTACCCAAGGGTTACTAACTTCCCTAATGGTTATTACCCAATGGATAATAATTCTCCTTGCCTTTAATAACCAATGGACAAAAGAGTACAAGTACCTATTATTAAAATAATATTTTAAAAAGACTACATGTACTTTTATAATAAAAAGATTTATTATCCAATGGACAAAAATTACCCTAACCATTATGGACCAATGGATAAAAGCAAAAGGTTCAAAAGTTCAAAAGGTCCAAAAGGTTCATCGAGTAACTGGGTAAGTTGGTTGCTCGGTTCCTCCAACTAGTCGGTTGGAAACTAACCAAATTGGTCACGAAGGTTTCTAGTCGAGAGTTTAATCAACGACCAAAATTTAACTACGACGAAATAAACGACAAATCATATAGTCACTCAAGAGAAAATAAGTAATTTAAATAAAATTCAAATTTTTAACGAAATTTTTACTGACCAAAATTCAGGGGCGTTACAAGATGTGCTCGACTCTGATTGCTTTGAAGCATTGAATGAGTTGGACTGCGGCGCTGAGGTAAGTACGCATGCGGTCGTCCCGAGCTTCGTATTCTTCGGAGAGCTGGTTAACCATCAATTGGGAATCACTGTAAACCACGAGTTCTTCGATGCCAATGGCTTCGGCAGTTTTGAGTCCGGAGATTAATGCTTCGTATTCGGCCTCGTTGTTGAAGGCTGGGAAGTTAATAGAGATTGAGTTTTCGTGCAGAACATCGGAGGGTGAGAGGAGGACGATGCCAGCACCGGCGCCTCGGCTGTTGGAAACGCCATCAACGTACATTTTCCAAACGTCTCCATGAAAGAGCTGCCATGCTGTGCTAGCACTACTACAAAATGGCATAAAGATCACGGTCCAAAAACTAAAAAGATCTCAGTTTTTGTAAAAGCGTGATGAAATATCATAGATTATAGTTTTAATCTCAGTTATAAAAAAAACTGAGATGGAAAGATTTTTTAATCTCAGTAATTTAAAAGTGAGATTGTAACTTAAGAAATAGATCTCATTTTTCAAAAACTGAGATTGTTTGTAAAAGAATATATCTCATTTTATAAAAGCCGAGATAAAAAGAACTTTTAATCTCAGTCATTAAAAACTGAGATTGTAAGAATACAAATAATAATAATAATAATAATCTCATTCTTGTTTAGAAGTGTCAATGGGCCGTGCCGGCACGGCACATCACAGGCACGGTCTTGGCCTGGCACAGCACGACACGGCACGGTCTTAGTGGGCCCGGGGCACGACACGGGCACGGAAGTGGGCGGCACAGCACAGGCACGGCACGGCACAAAAGTTGGCCTAGCACGGCACAGCACGACACGGTCGTAGACGGGCACAACACAGGCATGTAAAGTGGACAGGAATGGCACGGTACGGCACGGTTCTAGCCGGGCACGGGCATGGGCATAACATGGCACGACACGGGCACGAAAGGGCACGGAAAAACAAAATAAATAAATAAATAAGTCAAATGGCTTTTTTAATTTAAAAAAAAAGTAAACAATTTCTATTCGGTAAAAAATATTTGTTTTACCTTTAAACATCTAAGATATTTAATTTAAAAAAAACAATTCTCAAAAAAATCATGTTTTTAAAAAATATATTTTTTACTTTTAAAAAATTATCAATTTTTATTTGGTAAAAAATATTTGTTTTATTTTTGTTAGTGAATAGACTTTGGACCTTTGGTTTGTAAATTTAACATTATAAGTTAACAAGTAAAATTAAAAAACTTATCAAAATATTTATGGTGCAAGAGTAATTTAATATATATGAAAGAAAATGTGCAAGAGTTGTATATTATTTACTCCAAATCTAACGAGAAATAAGAAAAAAAGTATCAAACAAAAAAAAAAGAAAAAAAATTACATAGTAGAATTAAGAGGGCAAAAAAACAAAAAAGGGTTGGTTGGACAGTCTGGACTAGGACTTGAACCCAGGTCCCTAGGTTCTTTCATACACAGACAAACCACTATGTCTTCAATTAACTTGTGTAATAAATTTGAAAAATTAGTATATAATATGTAACTCTATTATATAAAAACGAGGCCATCAAGCAGTAGCCACACAATCGCAATGCAATCACGATGATCAATACCATTCAATGCGTTCATTTTGTTGTGCTTAGTGTTTTAATCATGGGATCAAATTTTTTCGTTCGTCGGATTTTGAAAACTCTTTCATCGGCACGCTGATTCATTATTTGATTAATTTTTTTTTACGTCCGATCAAGTATATAGCGATAAACATTTTACTTAATTATTGACATGAATGATCTAATCCCTCCCACATAAAAGTTAGATGGTTTCGATTTTTAAAAATAGCATAGGCGGCCCTCAAGTAGTGCATTATAGGACTTTAATGCCTCTAGAAGCACCGAATGTGTTCCAATCACGTGGTTTTCGACATTCAATTATCACCTATTCAAGTGAAAATAATATAAATTTGCTAAGACGTTAAATTGTAACGGTTTAGATCAAACATTCGACAAAATGAGTTTATAGCTACCATTCAAATCTATACACTAAACTTACTTGGTCTATACTATGGTATTCTGCTATAGTCTAATATACAGTAGCCACACAAACGCAACACGATTATGATGATCCATACCGTTCATTTTGTTATTCTTGGTGTTTTAATCATTCTCGCAAAATTTCAGGTCTGTCGGGTTTTGGAAGCCCCTTCGTCGGGACGTAGATTCATTCATAGGAGATTTTTCGTTATGTGCGATCAAGTATATAACAATAACCAATCTACTTTATTTTTTTCACGAATAATATAATCACTCTCACGTAAAAAGGTAGACGGTTCCGATATTCAAAAAACGGCTCGGGCGGCCCTCGAGTGATGCATTATTAAACTTTACGAGAAATTTCCATGATTGAGTGCACATTTCCTTATGGTGCGACTAATGCACATAATCTGATACTAGTATAAATACAATGAGATGAAGCCCTAGCACGCTACAGCCCACTCTCTGTCTCAAGTCTTCTCTGTCTCTCACTCTCAAACTCGGCGTCTCTCTCTCACTCTCAACGGCTCTCTGCTCTGACCTCTCACCTATATCTCACTCTCAACGACTCTCTCGCTCTCTCTCTCTAGTCGGTGACTGAGTTTGCCCGACTCAAACGAGTTAAACCCTCCATTACGTTCAGCGATTTGAATCTGAAACTCGACGACTGAGGTCGTTTCCGGTGACAGACGCGTACGGCGAGTTTCCATTTCCGGTCATAGACATCCACAGATCTGATATTTCCCTCTCCAGACGTCAACAGGTACCTCTCTCACTTCCCTCTCCAGACGTGAACGGATGTTACAGATCTGATATTTTCGTTTAAGGTTTGGATCGTGAAATGCATGTGCATATGATTGGGGTTGATTCCATCTTACAGATCTGATATTTTTTTAAAGGTAATAAAAAATATTAGTAGCACAGAATGGAAGCAAATTGGGATTAGAGACGCGGTGGTGGACTTTTGGTTTCTGGTTGTCCCAAAATTAAATAAAAGACAGCTATCATAACCAGGATAATTTTTTGTATTTCGTTCCATATCCATTGGTGCTGCTGTTGTTATCACAGAGAAAGAAAAAGTTCTTTCCATGCCATTTCCCCCTCATAGTATATTTTTGAAGAAAGGGATAGACATATATTCGATAAAAAAAAATGTTGGATGAAATCCAAAACTAATTTATTTGTGTGTTAGTAAAAACTTATATTTAAGTTTTATTCTCTCTAGTTTTATTTTGTTACTTTCTTATATTTAGTAATTAGTACTAATTTTCAGTCTCCCAGAAATGGCCAGATCCGATATTTTGTTCTAATTTTCTCTTTTTTGTTTTCAGTCTTTTATGGGAGGTGGATCCTGAAAACATTCATTTTGACAATGAGGGTTTAAACCCTGACTTAGATGATGAAATCAAAAAAAAAAGAAGATGATGAAATCAAGCCGTGCATTTTGCAGTTTGGAATGAATATCCTTTTTTTTTTTTGGTATTGTTCGTCTATTTTTAGAAGTAACGGGTGTCATGGGTCAGTTGTTGATGGTTCGAGCAAGATCAATTGAAAAGCAGTGCACTTTCCGCTGAACCTAGCTTGCGTAAAATTTGGTGTTGTAATGTACTAATGCACATGTCAAAAAAAAAGTACTAATGCATAGTATTATGTTTGCAGTACCAACACAAGCTTCCCAAATAAATTCCAAGATAAGGACTAAACAAAATCCGTATACTGGGATTAATTCTCATTGTTCAACTTGTACACGAATGAGTAAACGAGCCGGCAAGTCTTGGCACGATCAAAAACGTCACGGCATGGCAGGACACGATTTAGGAAAACGGGCCGGCACGACACGATTTAAGAAAATGGCTTTTTGTCTGATATACTGTTAGATCGAAGAAGATTTACGAGTATTGTAGGCTTTTATTGTATAAACTACTGGATTGGCCTCCTAGATTTTCTGGTTCAGCTAGTTTATGGAGACATGGTTTGGTGTAAAAGTGGTTCTTTGGTGGTTCTTGTCTGGTGGAATTTGTTATGGGTGGATGTTTAGCTATGGATTTTGTTCAGATGAATAATGTCTGCATTTAGTACAAGACTTTTGCCTTGCCCTCTAAGTGTTTGTTTAAATAACTCATCCAAAACTTTGTATTGCTATCCAGAGATCCTCTGCTTGTTAATTACCTGGAAAGCTTGGAAAATGTGATTAACAGTTGCGGTATGGTCTATATGGAGCTCTAACTTGTGATGGTAGTTTTTCTTGTATGCTGAGTATTGAACTCATTTTGAGCTCTTACTGTTTTTCTAATTAGGTTTTTTTTTTTTTTTTTTTTTTGTTTGGTTTGTTAGCACGTTTTCTTTTCTTATATGTAATTGTAATTCCCTGGTGTTTTATGATAGTCTAGATCGTCGACGGGCCTGGAGTGTAAAGCAAATTTCTTGATAAATGGAGAAGAATGTGTGATGCTGAACCGGACGAGAAATTTTGGGGTAAGAGAACTACGCTATCAGAATTTACATCGGTCATTCGCTTTTATACTTTTGGTATTTTCCTCTTACTTCTAATGCTTTCTTTATGGTCAAAGCCAGTTAAGTCACATAGATGTTCTAATATGTGATAAAATTAATTCATTATACACAAGGTTGGACTTAGGATCTCTCAAAGTCTTCACATTATAGCAGTTCCAACTCTTTTGAGAGCTTTTCAAATGATTGGTAAGTCTTATTAACCCTCATACTTCACCATGCATGAAACAAGTATTGATCGCTATTGTTTTGAATAATTCTATTAACTACATCCTATATGACTTCTTTAATGCTTGTGATATGATGTGTGCATAAACTGTTCTGCCCAAAGTGATTATCTGACGTTGGTGATCTGTTCTTGTATTTGATAGCTTATTTGTGTGTATAACCTTTGCTGTACTCAAATGTGCTTCTTTCGTCATGACATGCTTTATCTGGTTCATTGTGGGATTGCTTATGGTCTTAGGAGATCATGGACTTCAATGTGCTGCTGACATATTAAGTACTTAATTAGATTCGTAGGGGGATTGCTTGTGGTCTTAGGAGATCATGGCCTAAGTTTGCTCTGCTCTCTATCCATTTAATATTTCCTTACACGTTTGGTTTTTTGAGTTTCCCTAGTAGATTCCCAGTGGTACTTTCTACTTACTCAGAACTCTGTAATTAGATGTGATAGGTGTAGGACATGAAGTATTTGTGCTTTCATTTCTTTTACTGATATTGAGCTTTTCTATCCTGTAGTCCTGTCGTGGTCAATTGCTCGGCCAAAACAGGCCTTCACGTGTTGGCAAAACACTGCGCTGAGGCCATGGGATTCGCCGTTGTTTACTTTTTGCTTGATAGTGAAGAGGATTTTGTATCGTACACTGAGTTTTTGCAATATTTAGGGAAAAGCAAGCGGGCTGGGGTAGCTATATTTGATGAATGGACTGCCTTATTTTTGGTTCCCCCGTAAAATTTTCTCTCTTAGGTGCTTAATGTCACTGGCCCTGAACATCTTTATGGGGTGGTTCTAAAGTTACCACATCATAACCCTAGTAGTACATTCATTCAGATATTAGCTCGTATCTGCTACTTGAATTCGAAGATGAGGTGACCATCACAAACTAAAGATTTCTTATACTGGTGGAGGACAAAATGAAGGTCTACTACAGGTTTTGGACTTCATGCCACAATTTCTGTTTTGTCCCTTGTAGAAAGCAATCGTTGTGATAATACCTTAAGGCCATTTGGATCATATTTGTTGAGAGTGGAAAAAAGGGATAGATATATAGTTTGCCAATACATTTTCTTTTTCCTCTACAGATTCTAACATATCTGGGCAGGGATGTAGGAACAAGCCCTGCATTTGTATAAAGAACTTCCCTACATATCTTTTCCCTACACATCTAACCAAAAAATGCCTTTTAATGTGCAAGTGAGATTGCACATTAGAAGTTGGATGTTGCTAAACCTGTTATCTATTCTAAGCTAAGCATCATAGATTCTTTCATATTCTGTCTTGTTATATGTTGATAACTTTCTTTTAGTCCTTGTCAGAACATAAGACTTCGAAGTTCATTGATCCCTTTCTTATTGTTTGTTATTATTCAGGCAAATGCAGTAGATGCCCTATTGAAGGGAGCTAGTTGTAAGGATCGTTTGGAGCGATTGCGCACATGGACGTGTCACCGGGATTAGATTACTTCTTAGGGTAGTTATTTTGTATGTTATTTTTCAGTTTTCATTGTATAGTTTCTACTCTCTTTGTTAGGTTGTGGTTGTACCAAATGTTCCTAATTCAAAATGTACGATCAATTTGTCAGCTAATATATATTTTTGATTTACTTATGTCGTCACAATTTAATTGTAGACGTAATTGGGTGTTATCTAATTCATAAAAAAAATCTATTCAAGAAAGTACCTCTTATGTAGAAGTGAGACTATATATGGGAAAAAATAATCTCGGTTTTATGTAAAAGTGTGGTCTCTTTTTTTGGCAATAACCACGGTTTTAGGTAAAACTGAGATGATAAAATGGTAAAGATCACGGTTTTAGGAAAAAACTGAGATGGAAAGAAGTTAAAGATCACGGTTTTAGAAAAAAGTTGAGATGGAAAGAAGTCAAAGATCACGGTTTTAGAAAAAAACTGAGATGGAAAGAAGTTAAAGATCACGGTTTTAGGAAAAAACTGAGATGGAAAGAAGTAAAGATCATGGTTTTAATAAGTTTTAATCACGGTCTTACACTGTGGTTAAAAGATATGGACTTTTGGTTACACCTTGATAGACCACGATTTTGAAACTGAGGTTAAAAGTGAAAGATCACACTAAAAAACTGAGATCTTTAACACTTTTTCTAGTAGTGTAGGGTTGGCCTGGAGTAATGCCTCGGTGCTTGGGGTGGGAACCGAAGCGGTTGTATTGGTCAGTATGAGCTCGGCGATGAAGTCGGCAAGTACCTGAGCTTTTATTGTTGTCCGAGGCTGAAAGTGGATTTCAAAATTTGCAAGCTCGACGGCCCACTGTGAGATTCGATTGGAAAGGTCGCCCTTCCGCAGGAGAGACTTGAGAGGGAATTCAGTAAGGACGATGATATGGTGAGACTGAAAGTAGGGAGCAAGCTTCCTGGATGCTGAGACGAGGGCAAGGACGAGCTTTTCCAATGGTAGGTAACGCGTCTCGGTTGGAGTCATTGTTTTGCTGGAATAGTAGATTGGCTGATGATCCCGATTCTCCTGGCGAACGAGGACCGAGCTGACGGCGTGCTGAGAGACAGCTACGTAGAGGAACAGGTCCTCTTGGTCCTGAGGAGTGACGAGGAGGGGAGTTTTGGAGATGTACTCCTTGAGTTCTTGGAGGGCTCGGTCGCAGTCGTCTGTCCAGTTGAAACTCCATCGGCTGCCTTTTAAAATTGTGAAAAAGGGCTGGCATTTATCCGAGGAGCGGCTTATAAATCGGTTCAGGGCTGCGGCCATGCCGGTCAGACGCTGAACATCTTTCTTGTTGTGGGGGGCCGAGAGCTGAGTAATCGCAAGGATCTGGGAAGGGTCGGCCTCAATACCGCATTGGGAGACGAGGTGGCCAAGGAATTTGCCGGAGCTAACACCGAAGACGCACTTCTCGGCATTGAGGCGGAGCTTGTGTTTTTTGAGTATCTCAAAGACTTCGGCAAGGTGGGTAAGATGATCACCGACGCGCAAACTTTTAACCACCATGTCGTCGATGTAGGCCAGCATAGTGTCGCCTAGTAGTGCTTCGAACATCTTGGTAATCATTCGCTGAAAAGTGGCCCCGGCGTTCTTTAAACCGAAGGGCATAACCAGGTACCCGAAGATGCCATGGGGGGTAATGAAGGCCGTGTTCTCAACATCGCCTTCACTCATGGCAATCTGGTGGTAGCCCCGGTAGGCATCCAAGAAGCTAAGACGCTCATGTCCGGAGGTGGCGTCGTCGAGCTGGTCGATACGGGGGAGTGGAAAGAAATCCTTTGGGCAGGCGTCGTTGAGGTTTGAGTAATCAACGCAGACTCGCCATTTACCGTTCTTTTTCTTGACTACGACGGTGTTGGCCAACCACTTAGGGTACTGAACCTCTCTGATTGCTCCTGCGTTCAGGAGTCGGTTCACTTCTTCAATAACTGCTTCAGAATGATGAGGGGAGAACCGTCGTGCCTTTTGCAAGACCGGGCATTTGGCTCGGTCGATGTTGAGCTCATGGCAAATGAAGGAGGGGTCGATTCCAGGCATCTCGTATGGGGTCCAAGCGAATACTTCGATGTTACGGTTGAGAAAAGCTACCGTTTCATTCCGCTCAGTATCACTAAGTGAGGAACTGACAAGGAAGAAACGGGAACCGTCTTCGGTTATTGGGATGGTGGCCACGTCCTTTATGGTTTTGTTGTCAGGGGATCTACCGACCTCTTCCAAAATTGGGGCCTCGGGGACTTCAATGAGGTTAATCCGGGAGGTCTGTTTGTTACTTCGGACGGCGTTGATATAGCACTTCTTGGCTACTGTTTGGTCTCCGTACAAATCTTCCTGGTGCCCGTGAATGCCAATGAAACGAACCACTTGGTGATAGGTGGAGGCAATCGCTTTGAGCCTATGCAACCAGGTGCGTCTGACAATGGCGTTGTAAGGGCTAGGGACGTCAACTACCACAAATTCCATTTCAAGAGTCACCGAACCGGCACGAACAGGAAGAGTGATCGTGCCGATGGGCCAGACAGGAGCTCCGTTGAAGCCGATAAGAGGAACTTCGGAGGGACGGAGGTCGGTGTCGGGAATCTTTAGTTCTTTGAACAGAGAGTAGTACATGACTTCGGCCGAGCTTCCCTGGTCTACGAGGACGCGACGGACGTTGAAAGTTTCGATGCGTAGCGTGACCATGAGGGCATCATTGTGGGGAAGCTGGATGCGGTCGAAATCCTTCTCGGTGAATGTTTTCGTCCATTTGGAACCGTCGTCGGTTCCGGGGCGCTTTGGTTCGGGACCGACCAACATGACGTGTTTGGAGTAGGAAACTTCGTTCAGGTCGGCTCGGATGATGCGGGCGGCTTCGGGGTTTAGGGGACCGTGTATGACATGGATTGTCCGAACTTCTTCCTTGGTATTTGCTTCGGTCCGTTGTGCCCGAGCCGCTGTCTTTTCCTGGTTGATGAAGTTGCCGAGGTGGCCAGCAACAACAAGCTATTCCAAGTATGCCTTGAAGGGCTTGCATGCTGTGGTGAAGTGACCCTGCTCGTTGTGGTAACTGCATCGGACAATGGGATTCTTGATTTTGCCGTTTTCGGTTCCCATCTTTTGATTTGGGAAGGAGAAAAAGGACTGATCCTTCACTTGGTCAATGATCTGGTAGATAGGTATGGTGAAGACAGTTTTCTCGGCGTTGAAATCACTGGGCTTCAGTCATCTTCTTGGTGACTGCTTGATGGTGTTAACCTGCTTCTTTGGAGTTGAAACAGGTGGGGGAACCGGTGTGGACGCCGAGGCGTTTGTTGCTTTTGAACTTGTTGGCTTCCCGATGCCTCTCTCTGCCTTCGATTCAATGAGCTGGCACCAGCCTTCAATACGAGTCATAAGGTCCTTCATAGAGTTTGGCTTATGGCGAGCGAGGTCGTCATAGACTTGCTCATCTTGGGAGGTAAGACCGAGCTTGAATTCTCGGGCAGAGATGACGCTGTCGCAGCCCTCTATCTCATTGAATAGCTCCCAGTAACGACCGGCGTACTGCCAAAGCGTTTCATCGTTTCTCTTGCGGAGGGCTAAGAGGGAATCGATCTCCTTCTCGTGCTTGTTGCTTGTTACAAATCGGGTCATGAAGGCATCGCAGAGGGAATCAAATGAGGAAATTGACCGAGCCGGGAGTTGATTGAACCAAGTGAGGCCTAGGTTACCGAGGCTTGCAGGAAACACTTTGCATAAGAAGGCGTCGTCCGAGGGTTCATTCTGAAGAAACAGAGACATGACGAGTTTATACTGAACCAGGTGGATGTACGCCTCGGTCTTGCCGTCGTACTTGGCAAACTTGGGTTGGGTAAATCCTTTGGGTGGGGTAACCGAATCGATCTCTCTCGTAAAGGGAGAGGTCGTGAGTCGTGCAAGTCGTGCGTTGCGATGAGGTCGGATCGAACGGTCGGGACCGTCTGGACGCTCAGTCGCTGTACGCTTCTTGGGAACAAGTTTGTCCAATCGTTCATATTCCTTTTTATCAGGGGCAGTACTAACCGATTTCCTGGGAAATCGGTCCTGGCGGTGGTGGCGGTAGCTATCCCGAGCAGAGGGCTCGAGGCGCTCGGTGATCGGGCTCCTGCTGTGTGCACCGGCGGGGTTTGTGATGATGGGGCTTCTGGCTCCGGGGCCCTTCAGGCGCTTGTAGTATCCCCTGGTCTGGATCTCTACAAGGCCGTCATCTCCCCTGGCTGCCCTTGTGAGGCTAGCGGTAGATTCCCGGTTTGCCTTGCCCGCCTGGACCGAGTGAGTGGAAGAGGCAGAGACACTCCCAGCACCGAGCCTTTCAAAGGCCGATGGTCTCCTTCGAAGTTGCACGGGGGGGCGGGAACGGTCTCTGTGCGATGCGTCTCTCGGGGCTCTAGTGTCTGCTGCTCTGGGTGATTCAAGACGATCTTTGGCGGAAGGGCGAGATCTATGCTCTAGTAGGTGGCCGATTTCATGACTGCGAAGGGGTGTGCGACGGTCCTTTCTTCTGCCGCGACTTCCGGAGGAATGAGACGGGGAGATTTGGAGGAGATGTTTAATCTCAGCCAACTCATCTCTAACGTGACGGTCGCGCTCCATCACCGTCCTGAGGTCATCGATCTTCCGCTCGAGGTGGCGGATGTAAGAATGGAGCTCGGAAGATGGGCCTGTTTCTGGTCCTCCGGCGCCGATTCCTATGGATACGTGGGTCTTTCCCAGGGCGGCTGCCCCGCCGGAGGCCGGGCTGTGATCCACGAGGGGACCGAGCCCGTGGGTGGTTCCTCCGTGGTGAGCGTCGTCGATTTCGACCATATTTTAACCAGGAATCGTCGATTGGAGCAGGAGGAAAAGCGAGGATGTTGGATTGACGGAGATCCCCAGCAGAGTCGCCAATTGTAGGGACCTTCGCCTGATTCAATACTCCTCTTCCGTTGCTCCGTTCCCCGCCTTGGAACCTGCAACTAGTCACTAGGGCTTGGACAGCCCAGTGATCCTCCGCCGATCAAGTTAGATGTAAGGAAAGAGGTTTAGGTCTAGGGTTAGGATAGAATGGCATACCTCTCTAGGTTAGAGTCCCTTTGTATTTATAGACCTAGGTTTACTTGGCCTCCAAGGTAGCGCGTGGGAGTCACGCTTAGGTAACCGCTTCTGGTGACGTCATAGGTGATGCACCGGATAAGGCAGTTACGAAGCACATGGCCAGACCTGGCCTCGGTGGTCCTATCCGCCACGTAACGCCCTTGGTCCCCTCCTAATAGGTTACATTCCTTTCAGAGATCTCAACGGAACGCATGTCTCAGTAATTAACCGAAGTACCAACAGGAGGATTGACACCGAGCCGGTGAAAATAGGTGTAACACCAAGGGCTCGCCTGTACAAGACTATAGATTGTCCCAACTGAGTCCTTGGTTATCAGTAGTCTATTTACCGAGGCCATAACCGAAGCCTCCACAAAACGTATATTGAAATTGTTTGATGCTTGATAGAAAGGAGTACTTCAAATACGGTAGTATAGTGTTTGAGAGATAAGTAGTGTTTTAACAAATTATAAATTATGGGGCGGTTCAAGAAACACCCAAAAAAATACCCAAAATCTCAATGTTATAGTTTCCGATCGAATTTTTATGATCCGAACCGTTCAATGTATGCAGAATGTGATTTTAAGGGTGCCCGTGAGAAATTAGCAAAAAAAATGACCGAAAAAGGCTTGATTTGAGCAGTTTTTATTTGAACCGTTTAATAAAAAACTATTCGAAACTGTTCCGATCAAGTCTTTCCCTGTCTTTTTTTTTTTGATGATTTCTCTCAAACTCTTAAAATCAGGTTCTGATCACATCGAGTGGCTTGGATTATCAAAATTTGATCGGGAACTATGAGGTGTTTTTTTAGGTATTTTTTGGGTGTCCCCGAAACCGCCCCGCTATACGTATATATACCCTTACTTGAAGTTTTGTGTATATGAGTCCCTTTCCTATGAGGGTGTCCTCATTTTAAATAAAATGTGGACGTCCCATTTTCTCCCCTTTTCCGATCAAATTTCGATGATCCGAGCTGCTCAATGTATTCAGAACGTGATTTTAAGAGTACACATGAGGAATCAGCAAAAAAATGACTCGAAAGGGCTTGATTTGAGCAGTTTTTATTTGAATCGTTCAATAAAATACAAACAAAAACTGCTTGGATCAAGCCTTTTTCGGTCTTTTTTTTTTTGCTTATTTCACACGGGTACCCTTAAAATCACATTTTGAAAATATTGAGCGGTTCGGATCATCGCAAATTGGTCGAAAAAAGGACGTCCTTAGCTTAATACGGTAATGACACCCTTATTTAAAGTTTTTGTGTGTGTGTGTGTAGGGAAAGTTTCAAGAGGACCTCTTAAAATACAAACCCCCTTTTCCCGATCGAATTTGATGATCCAAGCCGCTCAATATGTTCAAAACGTGATTTTTAGAATACTCGCGAAAAATCGACAAAAAACATAACCGGAAAGGGTTTAATTTGAGCATATATATATGACTTCAGCATTAGCTATCTCATTAAGTTATGTTTATGTCTGTTAGACTATCAGGTTGAATTCTTGACGGACATGTGAATTAGATCGATCATGGAACAGATTATAGATTATTCTGAGTTTTGAATTTAAAATTTAAATTATTTTTATCGTGATAGATTGTAGAATAAAAAATAGACTATGCAGTTAAATATTGTGTTTCAAGATGGGAGCTTTAATTATTAGTCTAATTCTTTCTTTCTTTTTTTCTGGGAAATTATTAGTCTAATTGGGTTAGCTGTAATTATTTAGCCGGGAATTAGACCAAATAAATTTTAAAGTAATCTACCTTTTGTCTGAAGTTAGCCAGCAAAAGGATAAGTACTATTGATTGAGAGATCCCCCACCCCCCCCACCCCGGACCCCAAATAAATGTCTATCAAATAATTATATTATAAATGGATCGTTATGTTGTGGTTCTTGTGAACATGAAAAGCACATATATCAGCTACTACTTGTAACGTTCCGTTATTTTTTAAAAATAAATTTTAAAATATTTTTTATTTCAAACACTTCTAAGTCTCTATTTTCTCCATAAATAAATTACATCCCCAAAATAAACTTAAGCCGTCTTCTAAATAATTTTCTAGATGTTCCAAAATTATCAACTCTTTCAAAACCTCTCCAAATTAATTCTTATATGCTCCGATTCAATTTCCACTAATCCATCTCCATACCTGAAAAAAAAATTATCCGGAAAGTATATGATACAACAGAATAACAAAGCTCATGTTCAAGTGGAATCAATAAACGATAATCAATAAGTCGAAACAACAATCACAAGTGACCTCATACCATGTCCTCCTCGGTACATGACCAGTGACACTCCCCCAATACTTTCCTCACCGAGTCATACTCGACCCATCCTGGATATTGGATAGGCTATTGGTGCATGAATTCACTCGATCCCTGTACTAAATAGTTCTATAGTACTCAGCCAACAATATCATATTCGATACCAATTATTCTATTTTTCAATGATATCAACAAGATTGAACAAAGATCACGAAATAATTAAAAGGAGTACAAAGGTATGAGTGAAAAAAGGATTCCGGAAATGGGAAACATATCGTATACTCTCTGGATTACCTCAAATTATGTTGTGAACCATATTCATAACCGAGTACCATTACTCCACACCAATTGAATTTGGTCTATTGTAAAACACCTCGGCTCCTCCCCTATTTTCTCTTCTTTTTCTTTTCCCGACTACTCTTTCTCACTTTTTTTTTTCTCTCTATAAAAACTCAATCAAAAAAAACAAGAAGTGAGGTGTGGTATGTGGACGAGAGTGGAGGAATGGAGTCTATTTATACTTATGGAAGAAGAATCTAGAGCATATCTAGAAAATCTAATCAAATCTAGATCATAATCTAACTATATCTAAACAAAATCTTATAATATCTAATAATATCTAGTAAAATCCAAACAAATCTTAATGTATCTAAGTATATCTTAGAATATCCAATCATATCTTATCTTAATCATATCTTATCCTAATCATATCTAATAAAATCCAATGTAATATTATCCTAGATTTTTAGGATTATGAAGTAGAGTTAGAGTTCTATAATAGTTGGGTACAAGGATATCATGGGTCGAGATATGAAAAAAATCCCATGATATCAAAAGGTATAATGGCTAGCTCCTAGAGTTAAATTATAATAATACAATCACTTTAATAAATGATAAAATAATTTTTAGTAATAGAATTATCATAAAATGTTTAATTTTTAAAAAATTTGACGTAAAAATTCGGGGTCGTTACACTACCCCTCTCCCTCTTTCTTTAGAAGATTATTACTCTCTCCGTTCCTAAATAAGTGTCCGGCCCGCAAATTTAGGTCTTACAAAAGATGCATTTAAAAAATCTAATTTCTTTCCACAATCTAATAGAACCCATTGTTATCTATTGATTTATGAAAAAAATTTGATTTTTTTAATGAAACAAATGCATTTTTTAAAGGCCTAGATTTATTCACCGAACACTTATTTAGGAACGGAGAGAGTATTACTTTTCCTCGAGTAATGAAGAGTGTCCCGATGAATCGGACTAATCTTTCTAGATAAGCCCCTTCCACAATCATTTCCACGCTTTTGCATGAGGTGAAGTAGCCCCAAGGCAAATCAATGTCGTGGGGATTCAACCCTGCAATTTTGTTCACCCTCCTTAAAAGAGGGTGAATATTACCCTCTTTCCTATTAGTTAAAATAGTGTGAATCCCACCACAAAAGTGATATCATACTTACCATGTAATATATTTTTTTAGTAAAAATGACATCACGATGGGTGAGATCCACATTATTTCAACCAATAGGAAGGAGTAATGCTTACCCTCTTAAGTGGAAGGTGAACAAAACTCAACTCAATCCTAAGATCTTAGGGTGCTAAGCCCCACCAAGTCAAGTCAATTAACTACTACGACAACACTTACGATTAATACTTTCCTGATCCATATTCCAATACTTCTATGATTTCCCCTCGCTAAGAGAGACATGATGTAAAAATTATGACGAAAAACCAAAACATAACTAAAATTTAAACAATACTGGCTTTAATTTACCAGTGGTGCCAGTGCATGTTGTGACACCTGTCAACTGTAACCACACTAATTTTTGGTAAATAAAACTTTTTTTAAATATTTAAATTTTATTTTAATTACTTAGATTGTTTTTAAAATTTCTTTTTAATTTCTAATAATCTATCGTAATGAGATTTGAGACTTATAAAATTTTATCTTTTCGCACCGAACAATTTAATCATTTTTTAAAGATAAGTATACTTATAAAAGCACTTGTATATTTTCCTAACGAGTTAAATCAAATCTTTAAAATACATTTTTTAGCTAGAATCCTACTTGGCTAGTAGAATTAGTTTCCAACTAATTGGTTAGAGAAACTTAATTGCCATTTAACTTAGTTACATTCTCCTAACTTTAGATGGACTTTTTTGACCATCTTTGAGCCTTATGAACCTCTCCAACCCTTATGAACCTTCTAGGCCTAAGAAGGTCATCATCATGCTTACTTGGTCAAATCACTTTCCTAAAAAGTGCTTTGTCCTTTCTCTTCATTGAAAGGTCACTTTCAAAAGAATATTCATTCCAAGAATGTATTCCTTCCCATCATTTCACTCTTTGCCCATTTGACAATAGTTGTTAGGATGATTTTTGTCCTTTGAGTAATAGGAGAAAGACTTGCTATAATGAGAACCTAGATTTAATTAGATATATCAAAGTCATACCTATCATCATTATCTCTTGGTTAATAAATGTTCGGGAAAATAGCAACCAGACTTGCCATATGTATATATATTTGACAAGACAAGTTATAAAGGAATCTTGTACCATAGGAAGCCATTGCTTTACTTCTAAAAGAAGTAAATCTAGTTATATCAACCTTATTTACCTCTTTAACCATTGGATAACAAATGTTAGGAAAAATTTTATCGCTTGGATAATGGAGACTAGACTTACCAAAGTGTATATATATTTGACAAGACAAGTCATACCAAAAGAAGTCATTAGTTTGCTTCTAAAAGAAGCAACCTTAGCCTTGCCATGCATACAAACCTAAGACTTATAGTCCTAACCCTACAATTATCCACCAAAGTTACTTTCCTAAATTCTCTAAGTACGCATATATGGTTTTATATATAAATATATATATATATATATGTGTGTGTGTGTGTGTGTGTGTGTATATATATTTATACATAGATAGATAGAGAGAGAGAGCGAGAGAGAGAGAGAGAGAGAGAGAGAGAGAGAGAGAATGAAGTATGTGCATATGTTTGGTCACTCAAGCAAGCTACCTCTTTTACCATCCTCACAGTCAAGCCTAAGTACAATGTGACAACTCATTTCTAGTCTTTTTCAAGCACACAATCATTGTCTTAATAATCTTAGATTTGCTTCCAACCTAGACCTAAGATTGACTAGATATGGGAAGACTACTCTCTAGCCTAGATATCATTTTATCATTTCTTGCAAGAAAGCTTTCTTAGGACAAGATAAGACCATACCTATCATAATTGCCCTTTTAACCATTGGACAATAATTGCTAGAGAAAATTTTATTCATTGGGTAATAGAAGTTAGTTTTGCTATAAATAGGACCTCTCACTTGTCATTCAATACACACCTTGAAACCTTTCAACTTCTCTCTCTAGAAAGTCTTGTATTCTTGCCTTGTTCTTACTTGTTCTTCTTTGTTCTTGAGTTCTTCAAGAAACTCATCATAGGCTGCCACCAAACCACCACTCGACCACCCTTTCGATCCATAAAGTTTAAGTAGTTTAGTCAAGATCTAATTTCGAGAGAAACCTTTCTCTTTCAAAGCTACCGGAAGCTCACAGTAGGAAGTTACTCCATCCAACGTACTTACTTTTTGCCATAGCCGTACCTACCACCAAGAAAAACGGTAGATTTTTTCGTCCTCATTATCTCTAAGTATACGTAGTATTTATCTTGTCCATGAAACTCTAGGTATATTATGATGCTTGTATATTGTAATGCATAAGAACTCGAAAGATTTTTATTAAAGTTTTGAAAAGGAAGGGGAGTATGTGAATAACTTGACCTTATTTTTCGGAAAAACACATGTTTTAAACTTCCCTAAAAGGAGGAAAGAACGAATTTTGAAGGATAGGAATTTATCGTTTGATTGGAAGTGTTCGTATTTTGATCTTTAGGATGGTTATGAGCATGTATACTTGAATTGCTTGTATTACTTGTTTTGTTGTAAAGTATAAGTGATTTTCACTCTAAAGGCGTCCGTACATGTGGCGTTATGCTTTAAGTGGTGATTTGAGCTTGAGTAGTAATATAGAGTGGGATGATCTTGTTAGTTTAGTTTCAAGATTACAATGAATAATTTATGATTACGTATGTGAACAGTCTTACTGCGGAGTCGTTGCATGAAAACGAGACACAGAAATCGAGAAAGTAGAAATATGACACCTAGGGTGTGGTTAATGGAATGATGTGATTTGCAAAAGATAAATGTTTTGGAAACCACAATATGGCTGGACTCGGTAGCCCATTGTGAGGAGTGCGTGTATAAAGTATTTTCGAAAAACCAATGGAAACTCGGAGTGGCGGAACCATTGTGGTATACTCGGAAACCCGGAGCGGCGGAACCGATGGATGAATTATGGTTTGGTTATCCGCGGAGAGGAGCCAACGCAATTGGTTTAATGATTTTCGAAAACCCACATGGAAACCCGAAACGGCATAACCATTGTGAGGATACTCGAGAATCTGGAGCGGTGAAACCGAGAGTTTTGAATTGTGGATTGGTTATCTGTGGAGAGGAACCAATGCCAAATTCAATGTTTTTGTGTGCCAATGAGAACCCGGTGTGGCGGAACCATTGTGAGGATACTTGGAAGACCGGAACGGCGGAACCGAGGTTGGGTGTGTGGCTTGGTTATCCGCAGAGAAGAGCCAATGCAAAGTGTGCCAATGGGAACCCGGTGCGGCGGAACCATTGTGAGGATACTCGGGAGACCGGGACGGCGGAACCGAGGTTGAGTGTGTTAAAGACGGATTTTAGAAATGTTGATTTGGTATAAAAATGATGATACGGTCTACGAGAAGTCGCGTAGAAAAAATTCAAAAATTATGGACACCAACGATAGTGAATAGTGAATGTGTCATTGTTATCTGTTTTATTAAAGATGCATATTTTATTTGAAAATCGTTAATTTATGTTCTATTATTTGTAAGTTATGGGTTAGTGGATATGGATTATTCTATTGAGCTCCTGTACCTCATAGTGTTATCTTTGGTGATCCTGACATATTATATTAGTGGTAACGCTGATATAATGTGTCAGACCCTGTAGATGAATAGGGAGAACTCTACACCTTGGAGGCTTTCGGAACTGAGGAGCTGGCTAAGATAGAGGAGCAGGCGGAGCTGTAGATAGGAACCCTAATTTTCCCCTTCTTTTGTTGATTGAAAGTACTCTTTTTGAGAGTTATGATATAATATTGAGTCAGACTCTATTTTAAAGTTCCAATGAAATTGTCTATTTAACGTACCCAAAATTATGGGCGTTACATCAACACTAAACATTTGGGTTGTTTTTTTACACTTTAATTGAAAGAGTCCACAAAATGTATAATGTTAATAAGAAATCAGTTGTGCCATTAACAAAGACATTTATCACAGATTCCGCACAGATTTTAATGTCGGGCCCACAATAGATCTCATACAAACGATACAAGCCGTTCATTAAATTTAGAATATTTTTTCAAATGCCCCACGAAAAATTAGCCCAATCCGATAAGTGTAAGTGTTTGATCCAATCTCAACAAAATATTGAGAATGAATGAAAAGTTAGAAAATCGCATCGAACACTTACACTTATTAAATTGAGCTACTAATTATTCTTGGAGGCACTCGGAAAAATATTCTAAATTTAATAAATGACTCGGATCGTTTGTGTGAAATCTGTAGTGGATGTACAAAATCTTTGTTACCGTGTGGAAATGTTGAGCACTACTACAAGAACGGCTATCCAACAGATTTCCCCTCCGTTAGGATGGGAATTATGCAAGTTTGTTTCATTATATGTGACATCCATATGCATACTTGTGAGAGAGAGAGAGAGAGAGAGTAATGGGGACCAATATTTTGGCAGACCCTCAACCGCTTTACCTTGTAATATGTGCGTGGATGGCATTTGATGATTATTTACCTCTGCCAGAAAAACAGACACACACACAGAGATTAAAGAGATGACTTCACCACAGTATTATTACTACTACCATATCACAATGATCAGGAGATGGGGAAATAAATATCGCTAGGGTTTGGCCCACCTTGTTGACTTTCTACCCTGCACTTCCCCCAATTATTGCTTGTCTTGATATTGATCTGGATTATTTCTCTTCTTCTCTCTTTTACCTAAATACCCTCATGTGAGCAGAAACTCGCACAGAATATGAGGTGAATGGGCATTAAATTATGGCCGTGGTTGAGATAAAAAGGAAAAGACAAGCAAGAAAAAATGAAGTGAAGATGCTTAAATAATTACCCTTTGTTGCACCTATCATTCTCTCTTCCATTTCTACAACGTATAAGCCAAAAACTGCCGGAAAGATCACAACAAACAGCTTAACCGTATCCGTAAAGCTAATAAGTCTGGGATACAAACCATGCAAACACAAGTTGGTATACAGATTGATAGACCAGGTTTTCACCAGATACTTCCATGATCTAATTCACATGTCCATCGAGAATCCAACAAAATAGACATAAACATAACTTAAGGAGTTAGCTAATGCTGAAGTCAAACATATAACTTAGAGCAAGAGAGAGAGAGAGAGAGAGAGAGAGTGAGAGAGACAGCTAATGCTAAAGTCTTTAAAGATAAGTTTTTCCCTTAAACAAAAGACCAGTTCAGGAACATGAAAGACAGGCAGTGATAGGAATCGTTGTCGTCGAGAACTTTCCATGCAATGGCTTGCTCATAAGACACTGGCCTCCCCATGCTCGATACACATATCCCCGCAGGTAAATAAGCAAATCCCTGCACACACACATACACACACATCCCCGCTGGTAAATAAGCAAATCCCTGCGCGCGCGCGCACACACACACATCCCTGCTGTCACACACACTCACAAAACGTACGAAAAAATGGTTCGTCATTGCATACCATTGAAGACCGATCTGAGAAACTCATGTCCCAATGAAAAATAAAGGCATGAAATCAAATTCAGTTTCCAGGTTGCGCAGGGTGAAGGTTTTCGTAACAGGCTTGTACCGCGTAGAGAAATGTTGGTGGTGCTTTAGTTGTGGAACTCAAAATTTAGAAATACGAACATCAAATGTCAATAGTCTTACCTGTTGCATGATCTTTGGAAACTCAGAGAGTAGAATCTTCCGACCAGCTTCATCGAGAATCTTATCGAGCATTATGTCCTGAAGGGACACAAGAGTAGTTTCAAGCATATCAAGCCCTGCCTGGTTTGCAAAAGTGAAAACTGCAGATGCCTGCCAACAACAAATTTAAATATCCTGTTAGGAGTGATAATTTCCTTTGTAGAAATAGCAAAACCAAATTTCAGAACCACCACCTCATCAAAAGAAACAGAAGACAGAGTCCTGTTTTACTGCTGTGTGAGGATAAGCTTTATCATAATTCAGTTCTTCGAAACCCAATCACTGTAATCGAACTGAGTACTTATAAAGCGAAGTCGTTTTGTAAACTTGGAAACATATCTTCGGTATTTTCTTAAAATTTGGCTCTATCCAACAAAATTCCTTGCGAAAATTTGAAATCCGTTAACCTAGTTATGGAAAACTAATTCTGAAACAACCAAGCAGGGAATTAAAAGGATAACAATAAGATATCGTAATTACCTTCGATTTGACAGAGCAGCACATTATTGCATCTGAATGGTGCCAAAGTTGTTTCAAGACAGCATCACCCCTTTGAGAGTCAACCCGAAGGAGCTCTCCCCCAGTATGAATTCTGTATTATTTACACATTTACCGGTAAGCAAAAGATGAAGAGATTCAAATAAAAAGTAAGAAACAGATGTATAGGTACTCTCCATTCAATTCCAGTTATGATCATAGCTAATGGCACTAAAATTCAGCCTTCTACACATTTCCAGGGACCAAGATTGCTTCAAACATTTAGTTGAAAAACAAGTACTACTATAAACTCTCTAATTAAGGTGAAGGGTTGAAGGCACACACAAAAGTACATTGAGCCACATTATATGATTGGTTTCTCATCATTATCATAGCTTTTCACTGGTAGTCAACTATGATACCGACACAAACACGTACATGGGATTTCTTAAAAAAATGGGGACATGGACAAGGCAAAGGACGGGGCAAAAATAACTAGATAGTAATTTTTTATTTTCTACAATTGGAAATATAGTTAGATGTCTAAGATGAAGCTTTAATATAAACAAGGATCATATATACATCATATTACACTTTTAACACTATATTTGAAGTAATGCACATTAACCACCAAATTTTGTAAAAAAATTGCATATTTAACCCCTGCCATGTACCCATATGTGTCCTTTGTGTGTCCCCACCGTGTCCCCCTAAAATGATTAATTTAATTTATTGGTCCCATACGAATTTTTCCGTGTCCCCCACGTGTCCCTTTGTTGGACACAGGCCTCTAAGAGAGCGTCGGTGCTACATACGTATTCTGTCCGTTCCAATTTGATAGTCCATCTTTCCTTTTTTGGAAGAAGTCAAAGAAAAACAAGCCTTAACTTTCCCATTTTGCCCTTCCCTATTCAAATTTATATACTCCTTAAATAATGATTTCACTTAGTGAAATGACAAGTATAAAGAGGCGCCAACAACCTATTCAAATTTATATACTCCTTAAATAATGATTTCACTTAGTGAAATGACAAGTATAAAGAGGCGCCAACAATCAATCAAATTCAATTTACTGAAGGGGGCCATCAATTTGGGTATGTTCAAGTAAATTGGTGCCCATATTTAAAATGAAGTCTGACTTGTCCTTGGGAGTTGTGAGTGGAATTGCCAAGCCAATTAATGTTCACAACAAGATATTTGAAAACTACCAGAGGGGAAACATAGGAAACTAAAAAACCGGTCAACGCAATTATTAGGGTCCCTTAAATAGTTGAATTCCCGAAAAGGGACTCACAAATAGGAACAGAGGGAGTAGTTAACAATTCATTAAAGAGATGAAGCTTCACTCATAAATGGAAAATAAGCATAGGAAACTGTAATCTTGCACAAAATTTCCATGTGTCTCTGGCTGGAATGATGCTGCAGTGACATTTTTTAACTTTGAAGTCATCTAAATGGGCATACTGCAAGTGATATAATCAAGATTTGTCACATTCAACTGTATTGATTTCCATTTCTGATCTAATTTCAGTTTGTATATGATTACTAACACATGCATCCATACGTTTAGTTAATGTTGAAAGATAATTCAAACTCATACCTGTAACTCCTGCAAATCCACTGGGCCAAAGTAAGAGCCTCAGGAGTACCAGGCAGTGGTTTTGGCCCCAAATGGGAACCGCACGGTGAGGGAGAAATAGCCATGGCTACCCTCTGAACAGACCCCACCACATTACGTACATATTGGCGAGCCATTGCCACCACATTGTCCCGAAAGTGGTTTTCAAAAGTAAACTGAAACGCAATAGTCAGAACTGACCGCTGATTGTAACCGCCTGAATCGGATTCACCTGCAGGACGAACTCCACCATGGCCGACTTCGAGGGTAGACGCTAAATCCAAAGTTCGAGTTGCAGTGGGCCCATCCTGCTAAGAAAAAGAGAAATTAATAGCGGAAGATGAAAAGAACAAACAAGATCTCAACTGCTGAGAGTGTTGTGAAGTTGAGTGCCAGATCTCTGTAATAAAGTTCAATTTAACCAAAAAGATATAGTGCCACAAACGAGTAGCAATAAAAGCTAACATTTTGAGTTATGCAAAATAGTTCATTAATGAACCTACTACATTCTAGAACTATAATATCATATAAAAGTTGACATGACACTAAACTGATTTAGGATCCAATGGTATGACACGGAAACCGGAAGGCAGCAAAGGAGCATCATCAGCAAAAGATTCATCAATAGGAGCAAAGACAAGCTGAGCACAGGCACCAGCTGCGTTCTCATCAACCCCACTGCATAACTGCCACACAGATGGGAGGAAAATTAACAATCAGGAAACAACAAAAAACAAATATAAGATTTCCTGAAACCATCGAAAATTAAGAAAACAAGAAATAGTCAAACCTGTAATAAGTACATATCTCGTGACAGAGCTATATCCTCGGGGGAGAAGGCATGACCCTCTAGGCGTACGACCTCCAGAAACTATGTAGAGAGAGTTGATAATCAAAATACTAGGCTTCAGTCACAGCACAAGGGGAAAAAGAGTTTGATTGCCGTTTCAGAATATCAAATTTCTCAAAACTCGCCAGGCCAGCAGATTTGGAACTTAATTTTTATGATTCTTTCTCAAGAAATGCTCCATACATCTGTTAAGCTGCAAAGATATTTCTAAATTCCAACAAAATATTTCTCTGAACAGAAAACCAATAGAGAAGGATAGGTACTTTCAGGGGCAGAGCTAGTATGGGGGGCGAGGTGGCACGTGCCCCGCCCACCCCCAAAAAAAAAAAAAAAATAAAAAAAAATTTAAAAAATACACATAATAAGTTTAAATATAAATACTCGAGGAATTCTTCACAAAAGCCGGCTTGGTAAGAGTGGCAAAGCGCTTCTTGTAAGTTTCCTACTACAAGTACTAGAGTTCAAATCCCCTTGTTTGTACCCTGTTCTCTCTCTCTCTCTCTCCTCTTACCAGATTTGCAATTTTTTCCCACTAATCGAAAAGGAACGTAACCCATTTGGAAATTAAATTTCTCCATGACCAATTCGAACACATAATTTTTTTTTAAAGACTAACTAATGTGATTTGACTA
Source organism: Rhododendron ovatum (assembly GCA_019656835.1). Taxonomy (NCBI): domain Eukaryota; kingdom Viridiplantae; phylum Streptophyta; class Magnoliopsida; order Ericales; family Ericaceae; genus Rhododendron; species Rhododendron ovatum. The sequence goes on along the minus strand of CM033798.1, from coordinate 30,966,353 downwards.
AGTATTTATGAGCGAAAAAAACTAATACTTCATATAAATATTGTAAAAAAATGGAATTTAGACAATGGTAGGTTCGGATTAAGAAAATTAATATTGTAATGTCTTGCATTTGCATACCACGAGAGAGTTGGGGCAAGCAATTATTTCTTTTTCAAAAGCAAAAAACCCACAACAAAACCTAACTATACGACTTCATACTTAGTTTTTTTTCTCCATATTTTTCCACACAACATGAAATTAGATTTCCATTGAACAGTGCCACCCCCGTGCCCAAATCCTGGCTCCGCCCCTGGGTACTTTTGATTTGGAAATCTGTTTTTCTTCAAAACTGATTCTGGAGGGTCTAACTAAACAATTCTTCACAAGTACAACATATTTATGTTGGATGAGTTTGTTACCTCCTCATGTTCCACAGTATGGGCAAGAGGTAATATAACCGGGTTACTAGCAAAGCCGCTAGGTCTTGCACAAGGAACCGCATAAGGACTCGTTTTAAGACACGCAGCAGAGTAAGCATCAACCCCATAGTCAGCCCACTCAGCCCTATGCTCCCTTAGGAAACGAACAAGCAAAGCTGGGGGAACATTCTGAACAACCATGTCATTAGTTAGCAGCTACTATACAGAAGTAGATTGGAAGTTATAAAAATACGGGATGCAAACCAGTACATTCAGCCTGTAAAGAGTATCACTATTGAATACGTATATCCAGAAAAGGGTCCCACAAGCCTTTTAGGTTATTCGAGAAGTACCTGCAGAAGCATCGAGGCTTTTGCACACAAGACTCCACCAAAGCTTGGGAGCATTGCCAATGAGTTATATTGAGATCCCAGAAATTTGTTTGGAGAAGAGTTTATCGCAATGGTCACATCCTCCACACCGTCACCGACGACTATCGACCAACCATCATCCATAAACCCATTAATAGCATCATTGAAACCCCTGAAGAAGAAAACCAAGAATTTCATAGTCTCAGAGTGGTAATACAAATCTAAGTAGCAATTTCTAGCAAACCAAACAATTTTACTCCCATTGCAAGTGGATTGGTTACTTCAAAACGATGGAATGCCTCTACCTGCTCAATCTCTGGCTAAAGGTCCTTAATACAGCAGGTTGGCGGCCCCCACTATACTGAATTTCGCCACTGGTTTCCTGGGCAATTTGTCGAATGTGTCGCAAGGCCTGCATATAAGATTCACAGCATAAGACTAAAGCAAGAGATGACAGAATTATTAAACATGCAAAGGATGAATTTCTCACCGCCATTGTCATTTTCTGTGCAAGGATTTTGGAGGACTCATAGAGTGGCCTCAGAACTTCAGGGACACTCCAGGCCTAAATCACATAACAGGTAAAATCAAGGAACTTGCACTCGAAGAAATCAAAATCCCAGTACTAGACACACTACAAACAACTGTTTGCATTTAATCCTTACATCCAAGTCAATGTGATCTACAATGTGAATAATGGAGCCCCCACCATCACATGGGCGTATCAGATAACCACTAGGTAGCATTTCAGCCCTTGCAAAACATGTAGCAGGAGGCCCCGTGGGCCCACCAGTGGAAGAAGTCAAAGACCTCTCACAAATCTGCAAGATTAAGCTAGAAACCATCAAAAAGACATGACAGCAGCATGAAAAGCACTTTTACAGATCAACTGATTGGATAACTAATAATCCAATCTGATTCGAGAATGTCCAAACTAATAACCCAATTTAACTACATAAGACACGAGCAGGGAAATAAAACTCCGTCATACGGATTTTGAACTCAGGAAACAGAATTTGAGAACATGGTTTCCCCAGACACAATGTGCTATCCAATCTCATATTTAGTCTCAAATGAGTGCTGACTATATTACATCATTGGTATTTTGGGAAAATTTTACCTTAAAAGGAGAAGTAGTAATTGCTATTGTCCACAAAAGCAATTTTGTGACTGACCAAACTTCAAGCAATTATTTTGTCTAAAAGAAGAACAAAAGGAAAAAACACGACAGGAATTACCACAAGACTGCCATCTGGTAAACTTGTAGTATATCTCAGTGTCCAAAAGTCACGAGCCACTGCCAATGTTGTTGGTGCGTAAGTCTGTTCAGATAAAAATTTCAACACATGAGAGGATTTACATCCATAAAGTGAAAGATCAATATTTTGTACATCTAAAATACTAAATTAGACCAACTGTCATTTAGCAAATAGGACAACCTGCATATATATTAGCTCCATCATCCCTCCATTTTCGGTGGGGATTGCCCCCAATACATCAAGACAGCGGCAGTCGCGAAACCAAGATGGACGATCTTTAAGGATTTCAGCAACCTGAAGCACAATTGGTTTTAGAAATCATCAAAAACAAGGAAATGTTATCTTACGACAAAAGTAAAATTGAATTTTCCCTTTAATCCAATGCTTGAAGCAAAAACAAAATACAAACCTTCGTGGGCTCTAGGCTCACAAGACCGCAGGCTCGTGCTGCTACCCCACTACAGTTGCGGGAAACAGCAACGATACCAATAGAATCCGGACCAGGCTACAATGAAGTCAAAAAGGACTAGTGAGTTGTGAAGCTTAAGCAAAATAAATAAGACTAAAAAGTGATAATGCCCAGAAAAAGAGAATAATATCATGCCTTCATCCCAATCATCTGAACCCAATCGACAGCAGTTCCAGTAGCCTTAGAAAGGAACTCTGCCAAAGTCTCCTCAGCTATTGCGAGAAGACTAACACAAAAACACAGGCCTGAGCCAAGGAAAAGTATGAAACTATGAAAAAGAAGAGTGAGATTTAAGAGAAGAGTTGGCTACCCAGCTGGGTTGTTGGCATCCCTTTGAGGATGCTGAGGCGTTGGGTTTTGCTGTTGGTGTTGATCGCTCACGACCACAGACTCACAGCTACCGTCAGTGGTTGCAGTCGTGGATACCTATAATGACAAAATTTTAGGAAAGCTAAGGGAAGAAAAACAATTGTAGGGCTTAAACACCGGGAGTTGGTATGCCATGTCCCTCACCAATTGCTTTCACAGAATCTCAACCATAAATTTGCCTAAACACACCCACAAACCATTTGAAGGCTTGAGGGATAGGTATGTTGTATTGTTGTGAAGGCATATCGGGTAATCCAGAGACACCCATATACATATTTTTGTGTGTGTATCTTTCTTCATTTTCTTACCATAATCACTATCCCAGCCTAAACAAGCATAGGCTACATTCTATACATCTCCCAGCCTCTCTACATATTCCAAGGGAGTCTTTATCATATTCCAAGGGATTCTATATCATCTCCCAGTCTCTCTACATATTCCAAGGGATTCTATATCATCCCAATGCTCCCATTTATCTCCAGTCAAACAAACAGATTGTTGGGACTGTAAAATGTGAATATCAACATTATTACTAGTAAAAGACCAAAGAAAATATATCAACTAGACGTAGTGAGAGAGAGAGAGAGACAGAAAGAGAGGGAGAGAGAGAGAGAAGCCAAGTGTCAAATATGGAGAGCTTACAGTGTGCAGTTTCTGGCGCATGTATCCATTGTTATAAACAAGATGCGAGACCTGCTTCTGTAAGCGATCATTCTCCTCCATCAGCAGCTTGTTCATTGCAGTCAGCTTCCTGTTTACAGTCTGGAGACGAGAAGATTCCTTCCTCTGCTTTTCACGGCATCTGTTTAAGAAGTGCGTGTCAAACGTTACTCGGAAAGGGTCTCCATATTTTACTTAAGCATAACTACATATAAAAGGAGATGAACCTTCTCTCCATATTAATCCCTCCAGGTAAAGCAGAAGAGTACATTCCTATTAACTCTATTTGGATGTATTCCCTCTGATGCAACTGTTCAAATTGCTACCAAAGTTTCCATGTAATTGTTTGCATTACAAGAACTAGATTCATCACAACAAAAATAGTAAAGTCAAGCACTTTCATACAATTCAACGGATGCCCACAAGAACTGACAAGAAGTTCATTTTAAGTGCCACAACAAGATTAAAAAAACAAACATAAATATCGAAAGATGGACAGCCAAATAAGATTATAGCATAGTTAGCTAACTAATTTTGATAGCATATCTGGAAAAATGTATAGCCAGAGTGAACATCATGGTTTCTTCGGTTTACTATCATGATTTTAATACGGCAAAAAGATGAGCTGCCATTATCTTTCAAAATTTGGTTTCAGATCCAACTAGAGAAATTACAGGGCAATATCCACCTAAAGAGAGAAAAGTTATCACTAGAAAATAAGCCAAAGAAATCAAAATGTCAAAAAAATACAGAATGATGATGACACAGAGCAAACTGTTAAGTGACATTACCATTAGATTCATCTAACACAGCCGAGAAACACAATAAACCACTACCTATTATCAGGGCTGCAGCATACATTCCAAAAGGAATGAAAGAGAATTCTTCTTTCTACGCCTCACATTTGGAAGATATAAAACATAATAAAATGTAAATGGTAACTAAAAGAACCGGTAACAGGATGTGTGACAAAGAAGAAAGCCACTGCCAACATACCTAAAACTTAAATTCAGAAAGTGAAATAATAAGAAAAAGAAGAGACAAGAAGATTGCATTTATATCCAAACATAAGAAAAGAGAAAGAAAGCCCTTTCAAACAATCCACTTCCTCATAAAGCAATGAAATAAAGTGAAAGGAAAAACGTTGGAAGAAGGATATTCTAGAAATGTCTCAAAAATACTTGGGGGAAAAAAAAACATAGTTAGTGACAAACATAATGGGGGAAAAAAGCAAAGACATTAGGCCCAAAACATAAACAAATCGGGAAAACAAACAACCGAACCTTCGCATGCTTCCAATTCCAATTAAAGCCTAGAACTTTACTCGGGAAAAAAATTAATTAGCCAAATTCCGTTTGGTGGTAAAGTACCAGTTTGGAAATTCCACAAACACTTACTAAGAAAAATGCTTAATGAGATGAAAAAAAGGCCAAAATGGAAACCATTTCTCCCATTTCATTTTCTCCCAACCTGGCTACCCATCTGAGGAAATAAAAATAACAGAAAATAGAAGATAAGGGTCAGAAACAGCTGTGTGCTCATAATAACATCATTTTTTCTGAAACATATATGCAAAATAAAAACAGGAAATTAGAGTACCCATTTAACAAAATCCTCCTAGTCACAACCTCAAATGAGAAAATAGAAAGAAAAGAAAACAATGAAGAGGGGGGAAAAAAAAACGAGGTAAAAAACAAGAACAAAAATCTCTGTCACTTGCCAAAAACAAGCCCAGTTTTTGTCGAAAATATAAGCCAAAAAAAAATACAAGGAAAATACAAGCTCACTCTTAACAATCTTCCTAGTCACAAGTAGCCCAAGAACAAAAACATCCATCTTACTAGTATCCTTTTCCTCCAAACCACAAGAAAAAGCAAATCCCAACAATAGACACAGATTTCAACAATAGCTCGTATGAGAAAAAGTCCATTTGGTTGAAAAATAAGACCCAAATTATTTTTTTATCGCAAGTGTTTATACAGCATAAGAGAAAATGATTATGGTAGCAAGATATGTGTGCGAAAAATATGCAAACACACACACACACACACACAGAGGGTTTTCTTTCTAGACTAGAAGAAGACTCTTAAATAATACCTGCGGTTCTGAAACCAGACTTTGATCTGTTTAGGCTCAATGTTAGAGAGAATGGGACACTCCCTAATGAGCTGCTGCCTTCTCATAGAGCTGGGTTTGGGGCATTCAGTATAAACCCTCTCTAATGCCTCCACTTGCTCAGGCGTATACCTCACGTACTTGCTCGAATCCATCTGTTGTCTGTTCCCACTACTGTTTGACTCTCTGTGCATCGAAAGTGCCATTTTTTACAGAGATCAACAAACCCAGAAAGAAATCTTTAAGAAACAGTTTTTAGAAAGAAATATTCTGTAGTTTTTGCATGACCGGGTAGGCTCTCTCTCCTCCAAGAGAGCCTCCTCTCTCACTCATCAGTTTAGTGTTTTATCTCTCTCTGTTTCGCAAAAGGGATTTGAGAACTGTTTGGGAAAAAAAGGCCAAGTTGAAGAAGAAGAGTTTTGAACAGGGATTTGCAGGTCTTTATCAATACCTCAATCTCGAGAATTTAGAGAAAGCGAAGGGTTGAGAGAGAGAGAGAGAGAGAGAGAGAGATCAACCCACAGAAACAGAGACAGAGCCAACGACAAAAACAAAAACAAAAACAAAAACCTTTTTATGAAGAAAATATCACTCTTTTTCATTTCAGGATAATAGTAGGAGGAGTCAGTCCGGTCCATTATTTAGGGCTCGTTTGGATACGGAATAAGAATTTGAGGTATTATTTATGAAGAAACAATAAAATAGTAGGAGTATTGATTAATAAATGATAAATTATATTGATGTGATATTTATGAAGGAGAATTAAATAGCACAGAGTAGTTGATTTAGATGAGATATTAAAATTGAGGGATAAAATAGTATTTGATTTGAATGAGAGATAAAAGGGGATAAAGATTGTTTTATAATTGAAATGGAGGAGGGGTATTATTTCAGCCTTATTCGGGGTATTAACTATAATAATACCCAAAACTCACCCAGAAATAATCCCCCACGGGGATATCAGTATAAGAGAAAAGGGAGAAAACCTAAAACCTCTGTGTTTTTTAGTTGCCAAATCAGGTGATAAACCTGGGCCCATGGTCTTAGAGTTCGTTCCAGAAATCTTTTTAAAAAATAAGCAGTTTATTTCACATTTTCAAATTCAAAAATAATGTAAATAAAAAATATTTTTTTAATTTTTTTACATCGTATAAAAGATCTCGGTGAGATCTTTCAAACAATATTCATAGTGCATATTTTTAGATTTCAATAAATCCATAATTTTTTAACTTGAAATTGGATTCTTAAAAAATAAGGACCTTTTCTGCGTTCTGGAACGCATCCTTAGGAGGAGGGAAAACTAAATACCCCATCCAAACAAGCCCTTGGGTTTAATCCGGTCCAATTTTGGGCCGTTGTGGGCTCGAGAATGATCGAAATAGTTTATTTTGTAGAGCTTATTGAGTATATCATTCACGTAAAAAATTAATTTGAACGAACATCAATAGATACATAAACAAAATATATAATTATTGAATTTGAAATATTCCATCCGTACCTATTACTAGTAATTAGTACATGAACGGAATATAATCCAGTTTTCATTCTTATTTAAATTTTCTTTTAATTTTCAAACTCAAATATAATGAAAATGAAAAATAATTTTTTGATTTTTTTGCACTGTATAAAAAATTTCAATGAAAAATTTTCAATGAGATCTATCACATAAGATCTATATTGATAGAAAAATTATTTGTATAAATATATAATTTTTTAATTTAAAATTATCTTCTTCTTTTTAAAATATACCTTTTAGAGAAATCGAAACAACTCCTGACACAAATTAAATCAGGACTAACAATTTGGGAGGAAGAAAGTAGTATATATAATATATATAATAATAGAAAATAGAAAAAGGAATGCAGAGGGTCTGTTTTAATTTTGGCAGACTGCCAGAGGCTGTTTTAGTCTTTTAGACAAGAAAATGGGTATGGGCCTATGGGGTAGCTGTTGGTGTTTGCTGTAGCTTTATCCCCTCTCTCTCTCTCTCAAGGAAAATGAAAAGGTTGTAGGTCTGCTCTCTCTCCGCCCTGCATCACTTTCTCTCTCCTCTGTCTCTCTCTGATGATGCTGCATGCATTGGTGGAATATACATGTTGGCTGTATCATGTATGTGTATGTATGTTTTGTATGAATGTGGTGAAACTGTGGGTATGGTGCGCATGTGTGTTCGACATAGAGCATGCATGACTGGCGTGAGGAGAGAGAAAAAATTGTCACTGTACAAACCAGTGCTTTGCTGGTTAAGGAGCATTCCGCTAGCCTTTCAAAAAAAAAAAGGAGCATTCCGCTTTCTTTTAAAATTTTTATTTTAAAAATAAAGTAATTTTAAATTCAAATATAATAAAAATAAAAAATAATTTTTTAATTTTTTTTCACTGCTTAAAAGATCTCAATGAGATCTATCAAATAAGATCCATATTGGTAGAAAAATTATTTGCATAAACAGATAATTTTTTAGTTTGAAATTACCTTTCTTTTTTAAAATTTCATATTTTAGAAAACTGGAATGACATCTAACCCTGAACCCAAGAAGATCAAAAAGGGAGGGAAAAAAAAAAGACCAAGAACCCAAACTCAGGGTAATGTTCGCTTATTTTAGGCATCGGTTTAGAGCATTTCCAACAGGCTCAAGTACAACATAACCAAATTCGGGGACAGCTCTAATTGGAATCCAAAGGGTTCAAGCGAACTCTCTAGGTTAAAAAAATGCACTGAAACTTTTGTTTTTTTGTTTATAAATTAAATTTTTCTTAATATTGCCGGTGTTGAGTTACTCGTACATGGTAAAAATATAAAAGTCCAACTAAAATTGGACAAATATTATAGCCCATTAAAATAAATAAGCTCATCCCAAGTAAGTTTGACCATTTGAAAACCTAAAACTTAAAGGGGTGCAAAAATTTTAAAAAAAAAAAACAGGTGGAGTTCTATTCTTCTTTTACGTGAGTAACAAATTTCTCCTTATTTTTATGACGAATACATCTAAGGTCTCGCTCCAATCATTTAACGTAAGCATGGGTGGCCTTACTAGTATTTGATGGGCTTTAAGCAAAAATATTGGGTTAAAAAAAATACACTAAAATTTGTATTTTTAATATAATTTGATTATTACAGAGTATTTGTTATTGTCACACTAGTCACTCGTGCATAGCCAATATAAGTGAAAATCTATTTAAATTTGTAAGTAAATAGATAATATATGACAACAAAACATAATTAATAAGGTTCAATTGTTTTAATCAAATAAAAATTTGTATTCAAGATAGAGTTTTGCATTGCAAAATTTTTTGCACAATTTTGTCACTACTGAACCAAATTTCTAGAGCTGCCGCTGACCAAATTTGTCTAGGGAAAGTGCATTTCTCTACTTTGACTAGCCACCAAATTCTTGCACTACCCAATAGCTTAGACAAAATCCCTTTACCATTTTTTTTATGTAGAAAAATTGATACAAACTAAACACAAAATCCCTTCTCAATCTCTTCACAGCCACCATTGTCCCCCATCTCCGGCATCGACACCCCTCAACCTCCATGGCAACCACCAGATCTAGCACCAATTGATTCTTTATATTTAGATGACCAAAATAATTTTTGGGTCTCCAAATCTCTTAAAAAAGGCAATAGATCTCTCTAAGATTATCTTAGAAATACAAAAAAAATAAAGAATAAATAGAATAAATTATAAAATCTCTCATTGACATGTCAAATCCACACTCTCAAATTGTCACGACCCAAATCTAATGGGTAGAAATCCGTGACATGGCCAGTGATTTAAAAATCACCCTAGGCCTGGATATCACAAAAAAAGAGAGAATATTGTCATCATTTTTTAATGCAAAACTCCCTGGACCGTAATTTAACAGTTAATGAAATATTATATTCAGAGCTGTCTAGCTTGCTCATCGATTACAATTTTAAAACTACATAATTGTGGCTCGCACACAGAGCGCCGCTCACTAACACATTATTTCCTTATTTAGCCATGACAACTGATAACTTTCACTCGCATTGATAGACCTTTTTTAATCCCAATTTCCTGAAAAGGTTTTATGAAAACACAAAATCAATTCAGTAAGTTACGATATACTAAGGCCACATAATGAACATGGGATTAAATGGGATAAAAACATAGCATTATAATCCATCAACTTGCAAAATCGTAAGATAGAGAATAACCATATTCAAATTGCAATTACCACAAAAGAGAGATATATCAATCATCATCATAATCATCATATTATTATCTTGACCATTAAAGTTTCACCTTGATGATCATCCTGGGCGATAATCCGGTAGCCCGGGAAGCGACCCCAGCAAAACAATGGAATTGATATCAATCCAATGGATACCCGGCCGTATCCTTTCCACAAACCATAGGCGTCAATTCAAGCTTAGCTCGTCATAGCTTTTCGCCCAGATGTTACACCAATATTCATTAAACTTCCTTTTAAGAAAATCAATTCCATGTCTTTTTATAAAAATCTTTTTCTTTTCACAATTATACTTATATAATTTATTTTTATTCAACATAAGATTTAATAAAATAATCACAAAACAAGTTTAAGAAAAATAATATGTACCCAGAGTATATTCGTAACTCACCTCGTTCGAGAAGCACAATTACCATGCGAAAATCTACATATTTATTCCGGAACCTCTTGTTTTAAATTTTATTTTTCCTTCTCCTCCTTCCCTAATTTCTCTCTCTCTCTCTCTCTCTCTCTCTCTCTCTCTCTCTCTCTCTCTCTCTCCTTTCCTTTAGCTAAGTGTCATGTGTGTATAGGTGTGGTGTATTTGGTGTGGTGTATGGAGGGGAGGGAAAGGGTGGTCTATTTATACTAGTATACCACAAGATCTAGAATGATCTAATGAAATCTTTCCATATCTTTTAATATCTAGAATAATCTTACATTATCTAAGAAAATCTAAACACAATCTGTATCAAATCTTAGGAAATCTAATAAAATCCAAGTGTATCTATATCAAATCTTAGGGAATCTAATAAAATCCACAAAATCTAGGGAATTTAATCCAATTCTTTCCGGATTATTCTTTTCGCCTTGCGGTGACTAGTGCCTTATTCCCGTGCTGTGATGTTGTTTAAAAGGTTATGGCGATATCTGTAAAGTTTTATAAAAATTGACAGATAATCAGAAAATACTCTACTTAAGGCACGAATTAATATATTCTCAAATTTTTAACGGTAAGTGACCTGCTAAATGTTAGCTCAGTTGGAGGGTGTCGGGGAGGTGTGATGTTTGGGGAAACAAAGTTAAGAAAATTAGTGTGATTGCTCAGTGAATTACAAGACGCTCAAGGGGTATTTGTAGAGTAACTCAGTGAGCCAACTCAGTCAATGTGTCCAGATAGCCCTGGCCCAACTATTTTAATTTCCCAACTAATTCCTACCAATCATTGAGAAGAACCGAAAAATCAGACAAGGGAAATGGATTAAATTTTAGCCAATTTTAAACCACTGACTTTTTATATCCCAACTAGCTCTCCCAATATTTTATCCAAGTATTAATAAGGTTTAAAATATCCGCCGACAACTAATGCATTTGCTAGCAATGTGTATTTTAGTCCTTGATTGATTAAGTTGCTCGGCCTTTGTTCTTAAAGAAATATTCAAAATTTATCATAACTTAGGATATTTATTTCGAGAATGACTAGGGTATAGTAACAAAATTGCAAGAAAATTTTTAGAGGTTTAAATTGGGTTATCGCATCATCCCCCACTTCAAGAAGTTTGGTCCTCCAAACTTGACTATAATCTTTAAAAATAATTTTATATATATATATATATATATATATATATATGTAAATATTTTTTTAACAGATCAACCCATACAAGATTGCAAATGTATGTGATACATTATGACCTTTAATAGAGCACTGCTACTATATCCTTACTAGCTTCATAACCTAAAAAAAAAAAATCAAAGTCAATAGTTTATTACTCTAAGGGCTGTGGTGGCTAGTAATCTCCTCCGCCTAACAAAAATTACCAACTCCATGCCAACTTACCCAATATAATAATCCTCCATATATACCTTTTAATTTTCCATTTCAATGCTCAACTTCTATTTCAGTGCTTAACTTCCCCTAGACCAACAACCTTAAATAATACCAACGCCTCAAAATTCCCAAAATTTGAAAAAAAATTGACTAGATAAAATTGTTTCATCTGCCAATGACTCTATCCTAAACCTCAAAATAATGACAATGACCATAGAATAAGTAGTTCTTGCCACTACAATATGTCAAAATTCCATAACTTGTGGACTTGAATTCATTGTTGATCGTCATATTTCCTTCTTCTCCGCACATGTACACACCAAACTTCGTCATCAAAGGAATTACTTTGCAACAGCTCCTGTCCAACAATAGACATGAAAAATAATCCTATTTCTTTTTCCTTCGGGACTAAACTCCCTTTGACTATAAATTGACCCCAAAGAGAATTTTAACTTGCCCATATCAATTTGAATTCCCACCTGAAACTATATAACCAAATTTCACCAATACCATTTACTTATGTAATTGTCGCATGGAGCAAACCTTTCCTTTCTTTCATCCACATGTTCACCCATGCAACCATAATGCCACCTATTTATAGAAGAATTTCCCCTCTTTTTTTGCAAGACACACCATGCACTCCTCACTATTTCCTTTTGGCATAAATAGAGCTATAGAAGCACGATAAACATTCCAAACCATGGTCCACTCAAAGAAGTATAGCTTTTACATTATCTTGCGACGCATTAATGCATTAACTTCCTCCTATTGTACAACTCTCCTTCTAATAAAAGTCTTGTACTAAGTTTTGTTATCCGTCAATTCACACCACGCCTCTAATAACCAACTAACAATTTACTAGCAAGACCATAACGAAGTAGAATTACTTCATTTTAAAACTCGGGTTTCACACTACAAAACCTTCTTGTCCAGCAGAATAATACCAATAGTAATCAATTTCAGTTTACTCAACCCTTACATCTCAAGTTTCTCAGAAACGACATCTAAATAATCTTGATATGCTGAATGTTAACAACCCAAAATTTCAACATCTCAAAAACGAATAATCTTTTTCATTGAGTTCCTCATTACTCATTAGTGCTTCTCATCTAGAATTACGATAGTTGTGACGAGTAACCCCAAGACCCTTTGTTCCTCGATTTACTTGATCATGCAAATATGTAAATGCCTATTGAATACAAGGAATCAAATGTCTATATGTAAAGATAATGTTCTTGAGCACTCTACAACTTTGCCTCTCATAATGTCTTGTGAATCAAGATTAGAATTCTCATAACCTTAGTGCTCCTCTATGAAACATGCGCCTCTAAATATTCTGATACCCCTTAGTTCCTCCATCGCAATTCATAAAATACAGTATTCCTAACCAAAACAAATTCCCTAATCATCGGAAGTTGACCTCTCCAAAACATATTCTTACATATCCATGGAAAATCATTGGCCAATACATGAAACTGTTATCCTACTATTATTTAGGCGACTCTAACTCAAAACTCACATAATCTTTTATACTCAAGTTTAAGGGCTCCTTCAATGACACTCCTCAATCACACCAATAATACTCTCACATCTTCGACCCCTACTTCCTTGTGTATACTTTATTGTTCCTTTGACTGTCACCCAAATAAACTTATCCCCGATTTAATTTCTTGGTCACGTATAACACCTTTATACTATACAATAGCCTACAACACTTCCAAAACAATAAGTAATTCTTCAACCCAAATGCCTAGTCCATAAATATAGCACAATACAGTCCTCAATTTCCAATAGCAAAAACAACACCTATAACACTCATAATAAAGTAGTTCCAAGTTTAATTACTTCTTTCTGCAGCTTCAAAGCCCATAAACTTAAGGCATCAAGGGTCACTAAATAACCTCAATGATATCATCTTTGCGCTAGCCCCAATTAAGTAATCAGTATTAAAATTTTCTTATTAAACATCAACACATACTTAAAAAGAAATCTCCAACATATATACCCTATATCATAAACCCAATCACTACAAAATAACTCCAACCGCTCCTACACTCCATATTGCTAAAAAAACTCAATAGGCATACCACTTTATCAGACCATCCATCCAAAATATCTAAAACCCAAATGTTCCATCAACATTTTTTTTTTCATATAGTGCCCACTAGTTATTCTCATCTCCTATATATTAAATACCTTGACCACCTATAATAACAAACCTACTAAGGCATACTTCATTATCTCGTTGTACCCCATTCTCTAACAACCTACATATATACAAAGCCTCAAAAATAAATGTCTAGCACAAACACCCTTCCTTTTCTATTTTTTTTTCATCTACCAGATGAACTTCAATACTATACCAACTACAAAATCCCAATTTATGCAATACCTCCAAAAATAAATGTCTCCACACCAGCAAATAGTTCTCCAAACAATCTCTACAACGTTAACCCTCTGAATTACCGACTGCGCCATTTTTCACCAATTATCTTACTACCTACACTCTAAATTATAGGAAAGAACTAACAAAATAAGTTGCACACTTAAATGAAACGGGTACTAGCTTCAGGTTTTGCACCCAAATATTCTAAACTACCTTTTTTGGAAAAAAATAAATATTAGTAACTAACCTCCGCATTATTAATACATTATTCCTATTTGTAACTAGGTTAGTAACCCTACTATAGAAATATGATCCAAAGGTTCTACAAATTTCCAAGTCCAAGCGTTCGTAAAATTCATAGATCAATTTGGTGGTCTGGTTCAATCGTCCGTTAGAGTCATGAGGTTTGTCTCTACTCGCCTCATTCTAGCTATTGAGAATAATACAAGAGAATAACGCTAGGATATTTTTGGAAGGGACACTAGACGTTTGACCAAAGTTTGAAATAGGAGAAACAAATAGAACTATGCCGTCGTGATGCTAGAGATATAGAGTGTTTCATGAAGATCAGTCAGGAAATCATTGAAACTTAGATGTGGGGGACTATTCTAGATATAGCTCTTGAAATTGCGTCGGCCGAACGCAATTTCAAAATAACATCCAAGATCAGCCGCCTGATGACGATTCAAGTGTGGCTTGTACAATGATCAAAGTGAAGGGATTTAATCGAAGAGTCGTGATGAGGACAAATGACATAAAAATTGACAAAAAGAATTACCGAACTTCAACATGGAAACGACTTAATACTAGAAATATTAAGCATCTCTAGACATAACCGATATACACCCTTCATATTTACTGCCCTAACTATCTCCTCTTCTATTCATAAATCAGAGAATGCAATATAACTTTATTTTCGATTTTGCCATTATACTTTTCTTTTTCTCACCTCCTTTTACTTATACTAGTATTTTAAATCTAAGCAATTAAGTAAGTCCAATCCAGTCTACTACCACCCAGGCACACTTCGAGTCTAGTGCATCAATTCTCTGTGTGTTCCTACAACTCTGGGTTTTTATAAAAAAACCGTTTTACGACCTGGGCTCTGATACCAACTCTGTCACGACCCAAATCTGATGGGTAGAAATTCGTGACATGGCCAGTGATTTAAAAATCACCCTAGGCCTGGATATCACAAAAAGAGAGAGAATATTATCATCATTTTTTAATGCAAAACTCCCTGGACCGTAAATTAACAGTTAATGAAATATTATATTCAGAGTTGTCTAGCGTGCTCATCGATTACAACTTTAAAACTACATAATTGTGGCTTGCACACAGAGCGCCGCTCACTAACACGTTATTTCCTTAGTTAGCCATGATAACAGATATCTTTCACTCGCACTGATAGACCTTCTTTAACCCCAATTTTCTGAAAAGGTTTTATGAAAACGCAAAACCAATTCAGTAAGTTACGATATACTAAGGCCACATAATGAACATGGGATTAAATGCGATAAAAACATAGCATTATAATCCATTAACTTGCAAAATCGTAAGATAGAAAATAACCATATTCAAAATGCAATCACCACAAAAGAGAGATATATCAATCATCATCATAATCATCATATTATTATCTTGCCCATCATAGTTTCACCTTGACCATCATCCTGGGCGGTAATCCGGTAGAGCGAAGAGCGACCCCAGCAAAACAATGGAATTGATATCAATCCAATGGATACCCGGCCGTATCCTTTCCACAAACCATAGGCGCCAATTCAAACTTAGCTCGTCAGAGCTCTTCGCCCAGATGGTACACCAATATTCATTAAACTTCCTTTTAAGAAAATCAATTCCATGTCTTTTTATAAAAATCTTTTTCTTTTCACAATTATACTTATATAATTTATTTTTATTCAACATAAGATTTAATAAAATAATCACAAAACAAGTTTAAGAAAAATAATATGTACCCAGAGTATATTCATAACTCACCTCGTTCGAGAAGCACAATTACCATGCGAAAATCTACATATTTATTCCGGAACCTCTTGTTTTAAATTTTATTTTTCCTTTTCCTCCTTTCCTAATTTCTCTCTTCTCTTCTCTTCTCTCTCTCTCTCTCTCTCCCTTTCCTTTCCTTTCCTTTAGCTAAGTGTCGTGTGTGTAATGTGTGTATAGGTGTGGTGTATGTGGTGTGGTGTATGGAGGGGAAGGAAGGGGTGGCCTATTTATACTAGTATACCACAAGATCTAGAATGATCTAATGAAATCTTTCCATATCTTTTAATATCTAGAATAATCTTACATTATCTAAGAAAATCTAAACACAATCTATATCAAATCTTAGGAAATCTAATAAAATCCAAGTCTATCTATATCAAATCTCAGGGAATCTAATAAAATCCACAAAATCTAGGGAATTTAATCCAATTCTTTTCGGATTATTCTTTTCGCCTTGCGGTGACTAGTGCCTTATTCCCGTGCTGTTATGTTGTTTAAAAGGTTATGGCGCTATCTGTAAAGTTTTATAAAAATTGACAGATAATCAGAAAATACTCTACTTAAGTCACAAATTAATATATTCTCAAATTTTTAACTGTAAGTGACCTGTTAAATGTTAGCTCAGTTGGAGGGTGTCGGGGAGGCGTGATGTTTGGGGAAACAGAGTTAAAAAAATTAGTGTGATTGCTCGGTGAATTACAAGACGCTCAAGGGGTATTTATAAAGTAACTCAGTGAGCCAACTCAGTCAATGTGTCCAGATAGCCCTGGCCCAACTATTTTAATTTCCCAACTAATTCCTACCAATCATTGGGAAGAACCAAAAAACCAGACAAGGAAAATGGATTAAATTTTAGCCAATTTTAAACCACAGACTTTTTATACCCCAACTAGCTCTCCCAATATTTTATCCAAGTATTAATAAGGTTTAAAATATCCGCTGACAACTAATGCATTTGCTAGCAATGTGTATTTTAGTCCTTGATTGATTAAGTTGCTTGGCCTTTGTTCTTAAAGAAGTATTCAAAATTTATTATAAGTTAGGATATTTATTTCGAGAATGACAAAGGTAACAAAATTGCAAGAAAATTTTTAGAGGTTTAAATTGGGTTATCACATAAATAGAGATATAAATGTAGAGATCCATAATTAATTTATTAGATTTTAATGTTGGGTATGTGTGGGTTATTTAAAAATGTGAATGATGATGTGAATATGTGTTACGGGATTAATGTGTAATGGCTTGGTAGTTGTGGGAATTGTTGTAGTGTTATCATGGTGGAGGGGGCATAGTGTAAATAGCGCTATAAAGCAAAAGCTAGGAGAAACTTCACTCTTATCCTCCCCACCTGCCATGTTATTCCATTCCTCTCCTCTCTTGGCTCATCCTCACTCCTTCTCATACACGAATTTCTCTCTGTGTGTTGAAACTCCCTCTACAACATTAAACCCATATAGATCCATTCATATTTCATCGTATTTGGGTGATCTCGGCTCGTAGATCACGTGGCAAGCTTGGAGTGAGTTGTTCTTGGTGGACTTCAAGTATTTGAAGTCTATAGCTTGGTTGATCTTTGGGTTTTGCTCAAAATTTTTGAGGTAGGAATTTCTCACATTCTTTATGTGTTGATTTGGTGCTCAAAATCGTGTTTGATTCTTTGTTTTGGAGTTGGGCATAACCTATCAAAATTTGGCATCGCGCTGGAAATCTCTAGGTGGCTACTGGTACCACCCTTTTTGTAGTACCGGTACCCTCCTCTTCTACGAAACTGGAATATTTACTTTCCCTACCGGTACAATACTTTTTGTGCAACCGGTACCACCTCCTGTCGGTACCCCCTTTTTCCATGGTGTCAATACCTTTGGTCCAAAATTGGATTTTGTTGTTCTGGTACTGTACCACTTGCAGAAATTCGTGAAATTGGTCCCGTGTGGATTATAAGTCTGTGGTTCATTTAAATTGGATTATTCTTACCTATTAACGTAAGATTGAGTTTCTAAATACGTAGTTGATGTGTGGAAGCATGATCGATGATTAGATGGTGAATTTATTGACAAGATAAGAACTTGTGTAATATAAAAATTGGTTACCTTATGAAATGGAAACGTGGGAACCAAATGAATGATGAGAACATGTGTTGTCACGCCCTGCCCCAAAATGACACTCGGAGTGGGCCTGAACCGATACAGCCATGTGGCATTCCACACAAAAAAATAACATTAGTCATAATTACAAACTTGAAGTCATAAAGTATTTGACAACATTAGTCACAAAGTGAGTTTAGCAAAAGTAAGAGTTTAACCCAATACAACCAACTCAACCACAAACACTAACACTTGATGCAAAACCAAGTGTCCCTAAAACGCCGACCTGTAGTGGACCAACTTTACGACCACCTGTGACCTGACAATCCAAAAAGAAAAACCAGAGTGTGTGAGATATAGAATACATTCAATAAAATACCATAATATCCGAAGGAATATCTCACTTGAACATAATTCACATAACTTAGCATAAGTACTCAATTGAACAACCATATGTATAATCACCACACATGTAGTGGCACGTTTGCCACATCTCATGTACCCAAGGTATTATGTCCCACACACCATGCTTCCAACCAGCGTTAATTAGATGGTATGACTTATGACATGGTGTGACTCACTCCACAAACCTTCAACGGGTACAACCAACACCCAATAAGCATGCATATCATTAGCTAAATCTCAAATAGCATGATATACAAACACCACCATGCAATATCTCATAAAATATAAGCATATCAAACACACTCACCTTTGTATCGACCGAAGTATGCCAAACTATGGTTTCGGCACTTCCCAAATGACCGATTCTTTATTCCATGAATACTCGACACAACGTTATAAAGCTAATAAGAAGTTAAACGATGTCCAATGAATACAAATATGTCCATATCAATACCTAGAAGTGTCCCAAAATTAGCTTGAAGCTCAATCACAATGCAACACCCCCAAAACAGTAACACAGTTATAACCAACCTGTATTAAAATGACCATAACATCTTATAGGTTAAGAATTAGGTCATGAGACCACCACCATTAGAAAGTATGATTTCAGTACATCAATTTTGATATATAATATTCCCCAAATGGAGTTCAGATGAAAAAGTAATTATGCTCATCCGAAGTTTTACAAAAATGCAGATTTTGCAGGTTGTACCGGTACAACCAAAACCTGGTACTGTTACAGGTTCAATAATTTCCCAAACGACAACTTTTGATCAGCTTGTATTGGTATAGCCAAAAACCTTGTACTGATACAACCTGGGTTTTCAGCAAAAACACAACTCGTTCTACTTTCGACTTTCAACCTTTTCCTCTACACAAATCACATCTTAAACTCATCAAAATTACACCAAATCATGCTCAAACACCAAGAATTCAACCTTTTCCTCTACTCAAATCACATTTTAAACTCATCAAAATTACACCAAATCATGCTCAAACACCAAGAATTCAAAAGCTACTCCAAGAAAATAAGATTCAAACATCAAATTCATAACTTTAAACAAGTTCTAGACATCAAATCCATGGGATTCAAGGCTAACTCACATGTTCACTAAGAGTTCAAACTAAAACCCAACTCAACTTGAAATCACCACTCTAAACATGAATTCAAGTTCAATAAGCCCAACTTCAAGCAAGAGAAGCATGAATCAAGGTAAGAAAAGCATGATTTATCAACTTAGAATTTCAAACCAAGCAGAGCAATAAATCCCTTGTCTTCTTCTTCTTCTTCTCACACGTTTCTCTCTCTATAATGTAGGAAAAAAGATAGAAAGGAAATATCTCCCCATGGTATTTTGATAAAGGCTTAAGGAAAATTATCTAGTGCAAGTGAAACCATGTGCTAACTTATGCTCCACACATAAATCACACACAAAAACCTCGAACTTCCATTACATGCAAATCAACCCCATAAACATATAATTCAATTAAAACGTGAATTAAACACTAATTTTTCGGAATGGGTATTACATGTGTGGTATAATGAGGATATTGCGAGCTCCCGAATGCTTGACAAGGGATAGTATGGGGTCCCGGATGCTCGGCCATCCATTACATGATGATGGATTGAAGTTGAAATGGAAAACTTAAAAAAGAGTTAGGACTGACATTATAATGGATTATAACTTGAGATTTGAAATGTTGACTGCGGTGTGTGTGTGTGTGTGAGTTCCTTGGGGCTATATTATTAGAGTTACTTGAAAGTATTGATACTCGCATTCAGTTTCTTCTCATTATCGATTGTCATGCCCTTGATTTTCAACATAAATAAAGATAGCTTTTCATAAATAAAACTTCTCACATCATCTTATATAATACCCCAAAAGAGTTCACCATGTCTTAATCATTAAATTACAGATCCAACTCCAAGAGTTTGAACATATTACATCATTAAAAGAAATAGAATTAAGGTTCTATTACATTCAAAAAACATGTTTTACCAAAGTGTCCATGAGTCACTTTTACCACTTCTTTCAAAAATATGCACTTGAATGCATGCACTTCGCTCTATGCTACTGCTCCGAGATCACACCAAAAAAATGATAGGTTGAGCTACATTAGCCCAGTAGAGAAATCTACACAACCATTATTTGCAAAATGGGATGACAGGAAGAATGAATAAAGTAGGTAAATTATTATGTCTCAAGTTTAAAACGGAATGAAAAATAATAGATATCTCACTGTCGTTCATGCTAATACAACATAATGACTACACACCAAGGTTCTAGGCTAACCACAACATCCTATTCCGAATACATTATCCACTCCTCGACTTCACCTTAGTCATAACAACGCGAGTTTAAAGAAAAGGACCTGTCGATACATGACTCTATGGTCTTGTTTTGACAACCAATCATTTCTCTTGTATATTCATCAAACAAACCCTTACGTTTACTCATATACATCACCGTTGCAATCCCACATCACATGTCATAAGCAAGTGCTCCTTCTGAGCTATTTATGGAGTCCCGCTACTCCCTACAAGTATCTCCCTCACTAAAAGAATTGAATCACATCACATAGTATGGGTCACCGTACCATAATTCCTCCAATACACTTCACAACTTAGTCATTCATCTCAATCACATATAATGAATTCACAACGAAAACTTATTCACATAGAAGTAGTATGGATAATTTCACCTCAGTCAACTCGATATCATTACGTTATCAGTTTCTCATCACCATATAAGCACTCACATATCAAGGGATATTCTCTCACAATGATTCATAGATTTCCACCTTGCAACTCATAAAATCGTACAAGTTACACAAGAGATGTACCACTTATCAAACATAAGGAAAATATATCATGTATCCACGCCTAGCATTGTTTAACTTAAAGGAGTGTTCTACGTGTTCGTTTTTCACGTCGCATGTCAACACATACGACTTTCGCCCACCTATATTCCTTATGTTCTCTAAACCCTCGTTTCGGTGTCAAAAGACTTGTACGAAACCCAATGACTACTACAAATCCTTAAGTATACCATTAGCCTCATCAAACCATTCAATTAAGTACTCAGGCAAACCTAAAAACATCTGTGTCTCACCTAAACGATTCTAAGGAAAAAGGATTACCCAACGTATATGAACATATCTATCTTATTTTGGCTACCAAACCTTATCAGCCTAGAATTAGGCTATGAGACTATCATCGTTAGAAAGTAGATTTTCCGTACATGAATTTCGATATAAAATTTGCCCTAAATGGAGTTCGGATGAAAAAGTTATGCCCGTTCGAAATTTTGCCTAAAATGCAAATTTTTCAATCCCTACAGGTAGGACACAACCTTCTACCGGTAGGAGACCAGAATTTCACAAAATGACCCTACTGGACAGCATATCTACTGGTACTGTAACGGCCCGATTTCTGACACGTTAATTAAATCATTTCTAATTGATTTAATAATCCATAAAAGTGATTTAAGAAATAAAATTTTATTAAACAGAGTTTAGCAATGGAAATCTCAAATACCAAATTCAAAACTACTTAACTGTCTTACAACCCAACGAAATAAATACAGAGTTTGACAAATGTGATAACACTTTTGGAAATTCAAATAGCAATACTTTAAATTAACAGAGCTTCTAAGGATAAGGCATCCAAGGCATGACAAACTCCCCTTCATCAGCTGGGAGGTCCTCACCCTGATACTGATCATCTTGAAAAGGATTCTGTTCCTCGGTCTCTTGATTACCTGGCATGAAACGCCAGCCCAACGGCACTATAATGAGTTTTGAAACTCAGTAGATAATCCCTACTCTACTAACCTCTTACTCTACAGTTAGCAGATCAACAATATAACAAAAGATAGTAGGTACAACATAATAACACATCATCTTTTTATTTACTATTCATCATCTTACATGAAATCTAAGGATCCTCTCCACAAGATCTTTTCCTCCTACATCCACTGACTACAACCGTCTCATGAATCCACCCTTCCTCTTGCTTGTCCTGCACCAGGGTCTTAGGTGAGCGCACCTAAATTATGTATCTAGCATGTTATTCATTTCAACACAGGGCCCCATTGGTTACCCTTGCCATCACCATGGCACAAATCACAATCAACACACTCACACTTCCAACACTTGACCATTCTCCATTACTTAACATCGTCTACGTGAGTCACTACTCGTAACCACCTAGTGAATCTAAGTCTGACTAGCATGTCCAATCATATATCTCCAACAACAATTGAATCCAACATGATACATTTCAATGAGAACACAAGCAAAGCAATATATAAGTGCGAAATAATTAAACACGTAGATGTTAGGATTGGGCCGAGGCCTTTCGAATTATTTAAATTTTATGACTAGCTTCCAGTTA
This sequence comes from Rhododendron ovatum, assembly GCA_019656835.1. Classification (NCBI taxonomy): domain Eukaryota; kingdom Viridiplantae; phylum Streptophyta; class Magnoliopsida; order Ericales; family Ericaceae; genus Rhododendron; species Rhododendron ovatum. The sequence goes on along the minus strand of CM033798.1, from coordinate 30,943,411 downwards.
CGTTTCATTAACTCCACTGACCTTAGTTAGATAACTTAGTAGTTTATTAAATTCTTAGCAGTAAGGTCAGGTAACTTAGTAGTTTATTAAATTCTTAGCGTTCAACGTACTATTAAGATTAAAATAATAATAATAATAATACTAATAATAAATAATAATTATTATTGTAGGTATCAGTTTGTAAGTTTTTTATGTAACCCGTAACATTTTAATTATCCTAGGCCTTTATCTATACTTTACTCAACGAGATTTTAACTATACACTTTTACCTATATATTGTTACAAATTGCTCCACTAATTTAATTAGTTCATTGGTTCGTTCAAAGGAGAACTTGTGTTAGTTTAAGTTCTTAGAGTTATTTTATTTGTTCTTCGTAACTACTACTTTTCTAGTACCAAAGATCAAAACCTAAAGTTTTTACTATCGATCCATTAGGGTAATTTGCCACTGTAATTATTTTACAAAAAAAAAAAAATTTCCGTAACTTATTTTGTACCTTGTTTTATCATAAAAACACAACCCATTTGGTATCATTCCAAAATAATCTTTATTTTACTACAGTACAGTTTAGTGAATGGTTACTTACGCATATCAAAACTTACATTAAGCAAGCTCAATTAATATACAATTGTTCTAAACAGTATTATGTCACTACAGTAAAAGAGAATAAATCAAGTCAAAACATAGTCTAGCTAGGGCCAAATCTGAAAACTAAAGATCTACAAGGGTCCAAGTGTAATACTGATCTAGCATGTTAAAAACATTTCGTTCATGCAACAGTGACTTTCAAAAGAAAACAGAGTAGTAACTGGTTTCTCAGTTTCGGTCCGTGAATTTGATTCCTACCATTAAACTAGTTTAAATCATCATACGTGGACTAAATATACTTAGGGGAAAGTAGGAGAGCGATTATCCTACCTCGGTTCCGGCTGAAAAAGCGGGTAACGGATTTGGCCAGGTTCGGAAGGCTTCGGGAAATTGGAGAAGACGCCGGAGCAACGGGATGCCGATGCTGACTTCGGGTATTTGGGGATTGATTCGGAGGTGCTCGAGATTGTGCTAGAGTGGGTGTGCCGTGGATTTGTGTTCGGATGAGTGCAAAACCGGAACCCCGCTTCATATTCTCTCTTTAGACCACCATTGTTGGACCTTGGAAGCTTTCATTTTTTCTTCTTTTCTTCACTGGATTTTCAGTGATGTGTGGTGTGTTTGTATTCTCATCCTTGGGAGGGGAAGAGAGGTATTTATTGGAGAGAGGAAAGAGTGGTACGTGCAAGTTTCGGGGGATAAAGTTGGCAGCTGAAGTATAAGGGAGATGGAGTTGTGGTTTGGTTGAAAACAAGGAGAGAGAAAGAGAGAGAGATAGAGAAAGAGAGAGAGAGAGAGAGAGAGAGAGAGAGAGAGAGAGGGAAAATGGTTCCTAAAATTTTGGGATGGGTACTTAGTGTTAGGTATGGGTAGGGAAAAGAATTATTTATATGTATGTGTATGTATATATGTTGAATAAAAAGTAGTTACTGATTTTTATGAAATTTAAATAAATAATGAAACTAATTATAGAATAAATAATCGAGTAAACTTATTAGTTTAATTAATTAATAATATTTTTTTATTAAAAAAAATTAGGGCCAAAATTAGGGTCGTTACAGGTATGGCCAAAACTTCAACCTGTAGGACCTGGGTTTTCAGTGCACGATTTTCAGATTTCACCAGAACAAATCCAACAACGAAAGCAACGATCTAAGGCATGATTAAAACAGCAAATCAACATATAAACACATAATAGAAGTAAGAAATCCCTACCTAAAAGTCAAAGAACGAAACTCAAGCTCAATCAAGCAAGCCCTAGCTCCGAAAATCTTGAATCAACGGCATACTCCTCTTCAAGCTCAAACCCATGAATTTCCAAGCTCTAGTACACTTGAATGCAAAAACCTTACAGCGGATCGAGGTGGGTTCGAAGTATTTTGGGATGTTGGAGTGTGAGAGTGAGAGAGAGTGAGAGTGAGAGAGTGTGTGTGTGTGTGTGTAGAGAGTACAGATAAAGAGAGAGGGAGGGGTGGATTGTGTGGTTGTCATACTCACACACACTCCTATATATACACTCCATTATCTTGCATTACATTAATGCCCCTCACCTCCAAGTTCTTGCACATTTGCCCCAAATCTCATATTCACACGATGTTTCACATTATCCCAATATTCTAATTTTTATTTAAACTTCAAAATTATCTCTAAACCAATCATCTCATGTGCATATAGACTTTGTAGAGATTTTCTTATTGGACTAGTGTAGCTTAACCCTTCATTTGTTAGGTACAAACCAAGGGGCAATAACGTGTAGTATCTTTATTCTATTGTTATAATATATTTCTGAATTTCTGAATTTATCTGAATAAAATCATTAATGGTTTGTCATCATAAAAAAGGGGGAGATTGTTAGCCCAAAGGTTTCATGGAATACTTTATTGATTTTGATGATAACAAAATATATTGGAATTGAAATATAATTAATATTGTGATATTTGGTACTCATTTGAATTCATGTTTATTTTGTAGGATTTGGTTAAAGTACACTGGAAACATTGCTACACCAAATCACTATCATCAATAGCTAAGATAAATTGAAAGGAGGAAGATTATGGACAAATCTTCTCCTAACTTAATTGGCTAGAGATTGATTCAAATGGATGAGCTATCGGTTTCATGATTTTATATTTCCATCGGCTAATGGAGCTTCCCAAGTTACAAATGGATTGCACATTTTAGTGGCAAAGAAATGGAAACTACAAGAGTTGATTGGCTACCTAAATTGGTTCTAACGGCTAAATGATGGGCTCATTAAAAAAAAAGGAAGATTGATTTCCTGATTGAAGAAATCAAGAATGGTAAGGGAGGAGCCTGTTGTGTCTAACGGTAAAAGTTCTCCAACAGTCATATTCTTTGAAGAATAAAAAGAGAAGCAAGAGGAAGCATTACACAGAGAACTTTCAAAGGAAATTGCTGTGAGCATCACTTGAAAATCTATCAGACATACAACTACACTTCATCTTGATATCTATACACTTGTGTGTGAGAGAGTTCGTATTTTGATCTTCATTGTAAAGGGATTGTACACCCTTGTTCGTACTCTTGTGAATGTTTATCCTTTTGTGAATGATTACTTTTTGTGAGTGGTTTTAGAGAGAAAATCACTTGGTGATTAGGTGTTACTAGCACCGGAGTCAAAACTAGTTGGGTTAGGTGTGACTAGCACCGGAGTCAAAATTAGTCAGAGCGATTGGGGATAGATTGCTCGTTATAAAGGTTGTCTAGCACCCGCGAAGCTAGAAGATTGTAACTATTGGAGATAGTGCAGCAAATCCCGAGTTGGACACTTGGGGAGTGAACTAGGCCGTGAAGTTACGGACCGAACCACTATAAATCCTTGCGTTCGATTTTCTCTTCCCTACTCGCTTTACTTTCAGTTTTGCATATCTATATCTTATGAGTAAATTGATATATTATTGAATAACAAGTTGTGGTAGAATATCTTGAATAATCAGTCAATTAGTTTTTCAAATTCCGCATTATATTTGAGATACCCAATTCACCCCCCCCTCTTGGGTTGCTATTTGGACCAACACTTGACATGCATTTTGGATATACCTTTGAAAGCTTACACTGAGGATTCATTTGTTCATCTTTGTAAATCATGTTTTGGTGATGAAAATGTAATCTTATTCTTATTTATTTTAACTTGGATAGATGTAAGCACTTATTCTCTTTTCACCCTCGATGACTTATGAAAAATTGGGCTGTGGTGCTCGGGATGTAGTTTTTCGAACTATCAGAACCTAACTATGATTCCGAGAAATGTGTATGGCAAACATTTTGTGGGTATTTTTGGATGGAATTTGTCAGGGCGTTATTTACGAAAAATCACACTATCTATGTTTAAAAATCGAAGGCATGACAATAGAGGTGGGTTAGAGATGTTTTGAATGATCTGGTTTTGCTCAATTTATTACTCCCTCCATCACTTTTTAAGGTCGACTACAGTTCTGCATGCCATTTTTAATTGCCTACATCTCTCAAATATATTGTTACAAATATGCAAAATGAATCTTGTTTGATAGATCTCAATTGTTTTCATAAGACAGTGATTTTAAAAGCCTAATATAATACACATGAGATATAAGCCATTAAAAAGTGCATGCAGAAACTTAGTGGACACTCAAAAGGAGAAGGAGGTAGTAATTTCATATATTATCTGTCGCGCCCAAGATTTTACCCCTCGCATGCCAGATGTCTCATTTGCCTTCCCCTTCCAGCTGGGAGGGGGAAGAAAGGGGCGAGTGGGAGGGAAACAGTCAGAGATAAGTGATCCGATTCCTATGGATTGCGACGTGGTTTTTGAAAAGAAGGGAAAATGAGGAGTTTTGTGTTCTATAAAAGGGCTTTGAATATTTTAGAAAAAGGCTTGAATTTTAGAAAATAAAGGGGGATTTTGTTTATAAAGGGGACCGAGATTTCATCAAGTTACCTACGTATCTCTGGGGAAAGAAGAATCAGGTTTGGCCGCAGTTCGGGCCAAAAAGGGGAAGAAAGGAGCGAGCGGGAGAGAAACGTTCAGAGATAAGTGATCCGGTTCCTATGGATTGCAACGTGGTTTTTGAAATGAAGAAAAAATGAGGAGTTTTGTGTTTTATAAAAGAGCTACAAATATTTTACAGAAAGGCTTGAATTTAGAAAATGAAGGGGGTTTTGTTTATAGAGGGGACCGAGCTTTCATCAAGTTGCCTAAGTATCTCCGGGGAAAGGAGAATCAGGTCTGGCTGTAGTTTGGGCCAAAAGGGGGAAGAAAGGAGCGAGCGTGAGAGAAACGGTCGGAGATAAGTGATCCGATTCCTATGGATTGCAATGTGGTTTTTGAAAAAAAGGGAAAATGAGGAGTTTTGTGTTCTATGAAAGTTGGATATTTTAGAAAAAGGCTTGAAATTTAGAAAATGAGGGGGGTGACCGAGCTTTCATCAAGTTGCCTACGTATCTCTGAGGAAAGGAGAATTAGGTCTGGCCGTAGTTTAGGCCAAAAGGGGGTGTAGAAAATATCATAGAGTCACCACCGGGCATAGAGTTTAGGTGTGCTTGATCACCTCTTGAATATCCGAAGAATAGTTCAAGTATTTTAGAAAAAGAACCGCGGGCCAGAGAAAATCTATTTTTAGAAAAGATTGACTTCGTTTTGCTTTTTAGGAAGAGGCTTTAGGTCTGTGAGGTTAGAAAAGAAAGAGTTTCGTAATTCACTATTACGTGTAGGGAAGCTAGAGCACTATACCCTGCCTTTGCGGTACTTGCTTCTTTGAACATGCAATATAGATGAGTTATTTTCCAGATGAAGATGAAATAGAAGGACATTATATTTGTCATTTTACGGATTTATTCATGCTCATGCTTATTAAGGAAAATGACCTTTTTCAGAAGGAGGAACAGTGGACTGAGCCTGGTTGAAAGGCTGCCTATGTATCTCCAGAGTGGGAGAAATCAAGTCCATGTAGTTCGAGGTCTGAGAAGGGAAAACGACCGTTAGTGGGCCGTTGGGGATGAAAGAGACTTACCAAAAGTCTAGAAAAAGGTTTATTTGGTTGAAAACGGGTTTACAGTGGAAAGTTGGAAAAAGTCAACTCGGGCATGGAAAAAGGCAATCGGGGCTGGGATGGGTAAAAAGGTAATTTGGTGGTAAAAATGACCCCATGGGGATAAAACATTGATTTAGTGAAGTTTTGGTAAAAAGGTCAACTGAAACCCAATAAAAATTGACTGAGGCCCGGAGGGGTAAACCGGGAATTTGACACCGAAAATGGCTTCGCTGGGTTGAAACATTACTAAGGTGAAATTTTGAGAAAAAGTCAACCGGGGCCCAAAAAAAGTCAACTAGGGCCCGGAGGGTAATACAGTGATCGGGAGGTAAAAATACCCTTGTTAGATTAAGAAAATGATTTGGTGAAATTTGAGAAAAAGTTGTCCCAAGGCTCGAGAAAAAGTTGACCAGGACCTGGGAAGGGTAAAAAGGTAATTTGGGCGGTAGATTCACTGCTGCTAAATTTTAACTTCGTTTTTTTGGATTTTCTAGAAAAAGTCAACTCGGGGCCAAGAAAAAGTAAACTGAGGCTCAAAAAGGGTAGAAAGGTAATTCGGGCAACGAGGCCGCCTTCGTTGGATTTTATTATCATTTTTGTGTTTTTTTTAAAAAAAAATCAACCTAGGGCCCTAAAAAATTAACTGTTGCTCGGGAAGGATATAAAGGTAAAAGGCGATAATAGCAACTCAGCTTAAGGTGAGAGGTATTTTACCGTCTTTTGAAAGATAGATATAATCCTACTATGGATAGAATGGTAATTTCAACATCTCCACTTGGGGAGAAGGGTATTTTTGTCTTTTTAGATGTGGCTCATCGAGAGGCAAAATGGTAAATAGAGGTGCCTTCGAGGTGAAACAACAATTTAGAAAGAGAGTTGGATAGATTCCAATCGAGGCCCTTAGCGAACTGCCTATGTATTTCGAGGCAAAGGGAAAATCAGGTCAGACATAGTTCAACAAGTGGGACATAGGGGGATAGATTCTGACCGAGTCCTTATTAAGCGCCTGCGTATCTCTGGTCACGGGAGAAATCAGGTCAGACGTAGTTCCAACAAGTGAGGATGGATTCTGACCGAGCCTTTTATCGGGCGCCTATGTATCTCCAGTCACAGGAGAAATCAGGTCAGACGTAGTTCCAATATATTTCTTTTTGTCTTTTTCCTAATCTGACACTCTGCACAAATAGATCACAGCCGGCCCCGAAGGGTGCGCTTGACTACCGCGTAGGAACTTGGATTTGTTCTATCCGATTACCTAGCTACGAGGCTATAAAATAAATACTCGAAGTAAAGACGAAAACTAAAAGTTACTTCCAGACTCTCGGTAGTTACTCGAGAATAGAAACCGACAAGAAAATAAATTTTTAGAAATTCGGACAGAGTTTCGGCTATGCTGGAGAGATAAAGTGCTGATTTGAATTGGGCAGCATTTTGGCAGTATTTCAAATGAATAGGTAGTAGCTGGTAAAATTTTGCCAGTGCTTCCACAGGACCTTGAGGAATAGGGAATTTCTGCGAAAAATCGGGCAGAGCTTCCACAGGACCTTGAAAGTTGGAGAATTTCTGTAGAATTCCGACAGAGCTTCCGTGTGACCTTGAAAAATCGGAAAGGTAGCTGCAGAAATCCGGCAGCGCTCTCGCGCAGTGCTAGCAGAAAGCCAATCTCTTGGTCTGGGAGACAAGCTCCCTCCTGGAGCTCCTAGATCAAGGCCAACTACTAGCCTGAGGTTTTTACTTGGGCAGGGCTTCGCCGTACTTCCAAGGCTTCAAGAGCTGAAGAAAGAAGAAGCCTTCGAGGACTTCAAAAACTAGTCATAATGCAGAAATTTCAATGGAAGGTGAAGAAGGGGTAAAAACTATGGAAGTCTTGGACCCCCTATTTATATAAAATGAGGGAGGGGGGTTGGGGGGTGGGTGGGTGGGTGATGGCTTGGGGGAGCCGCTCCTTTGGGCCTGGGTGGCTCTCTTGCAACCAATTATCTTCGTTTGCTCCGGTTTGATGCATCAGTGCACTACTTCGCGCGTTCGTGCGCGAAAAAGTTCAATTCGAATCCGATCAAGGTGACCTTCCTTAGATTTTGAGGCATTTTGGACATCGTGGTGACATCCGTTTTTCAAGATTGTGATCGGGTCGATGAGAAAAAGAATCACTCAGTTCTCGTGCATCTTTTGATGATACAGGCGATCAGAAGACCAAACGAGCTCCAATTGACCTGAGATTTTGCAGAGAGCTTCAAATTCATAGGAATGGACTAGTAGATGGTTTAGATTAAGAAATTTTGGTCTCGGGGTTCGAGAACAAAATACTACATTTTTCAGAAAGTTCGGTATGCGCAGAAATATCAAACAAGCTCCGATTAGCACGAAGCTTGACCAGAGAGTTTAGAATACCATAATATCACCATGTGTGATGTTTGAAATGGTATGGAGATGACTTCACTAGATCAAGACTTCTTAGGTCAAATCGGGTGCTTTATTGGTAGCCGGTAAAGGCTCGGTGACGATCCAACAGTGAAACGTCAATAGATTGTGATAAAACCTAGCAAGTCACCGTAGAATGATAGAATAGGCACATCCAAAGGTACTGATCTTGGTTTGGATATCTTAAAGTATATGTTGGCTTTTCGGTCCAAATTAGGGTCTCTAGGACCCACTTTTGGACCGTCACCCCAAAAAGGGGACCATTCTAGTACAGAAATGTCATGCCTTATTGCTAGGCTATGCACATGTAGATTATCATGATAGGTGCCGACGTTCCTGCTTTGCTGAGATAGTAAAATAGGGGTTGGGGAAAATCTCGTGTCTATATTATTTGCGTCTCTCAATTTTTTCGTGGCCAGTACCATCAACCTCTTAATCACCAGCGGCTCTCTTTACCTTATCTGCTCTATCTTCTCTTAAAAAACTCACCAGCGGCTAGGGTTTTAACCCCCTCCCCTTGTTCTTCCTCCACCTACCCAGATCCACCCTTAATCGTTCCCTCCCCCGTTTTCCTTCTGTCTGTTTTACTTGTTCTCCATTTCTTGACCCGGTGGTCCTCGTTGTTCGGTGGTTCTGGTTTAGGCCGAAGAAGGGAAGGCAGCTTTGTAGACACCTCCCTGAGCGGGGTATCGCCATACAGATTAATCATCGTTTGTTTGTTTGCTTTCTACTTCATAAACTAAGATCGTGGACATTCCCATGGCTAGGAACATCGCCACACGATAGCGGTTATCATCAAAATAGAGCCACCACCTAGTTTATAAAAACTAGGAAAAACAAATGGAGATTTTGGGTACGGGAGCCAAAAGTACAATAAGGGGAATGTGTTAGGCACCTCTCTTTGCCCAGTCATGAGATTGGCCCATAGTTGTTCGACATATGATTAACTCATGCTTTATTTAATTCTAAACACATAAACAGGTTATTAGCCTTTAACAGTTGATATGGTGAGCCAGAACGATAATTAAAACATGCATCAGAAATAAGCCAGAAATATAAACTGTCCCAGGAAAATAGATCCTTCGGCCGATGAATATATGTCACAGCCGAAAGATCCCACTGGATCGATGTATCGGCCGAGGGACTGATTCCCTAGCCGATGTTCTTCCTCACACTAGACTAAATGATCAGCAGAAAATCAAAACACTATGATTATAGTACAAAAACGTAAAAGGGATCAAACCATAGGCCCCTGGGCGACACCACCTTGATCTCTCAGTTGCTTGATTGCTTCGGATTGAGTGTGATTGATTGATTTGCTTCTTGGAAACCCTAGGTTTAAGGTTTGAACTTCGGGGTTTGATTGTCGGATTAATGGCTGCCTTCGGAAGGTTAGGGCTTTTGTAGTGGGGAGTTGAGAGAGTATATTTGCAGAGTTTCATGACTTTTGAGGGTGATTGAATGTATCAATTTCGGAACCCAAAGGCTCCTTTATATAGGCATAGGGATGACACACCTCAACCAATCAAAATCGATCAATTGAATTGGAGTTATAAGGCAATATGAACTCTTCATGGTAATCTCCTTACGTAGCCCGAATGCATCGGGATTTGGCTGCTAGGGTTTTGTGATCGGAACAAACGATTGACAGAACATTCTAGAATCTGAAAAATAGACGATCTGGTGGCCGAGTAATGGATCTGGCGGCCGAGTGAACGATTAAACGGCCAAAGGACAGACCTGGCGACGGAAAGATCAATCTCTCAGGGAGATTTTCAAGCAACAAGTTTCACGGGTGAAGAAATGATGTTGAGGCCATGAGATCAATGTTACGGCCGAAAGATAGATTTTCCTAGAATACTGTATTTCTGTCTGAAAGGTTATTTGGCTCTGGATTGGGTCTTCTAAGTGGCTAAAAGTTCTCACCATAAGTCCTAAGGTTCACGAGAAGTCAATCAGCAATCACTGTATCCATATCATCATCGGGATGGTCCCCAAAGTGGGATTTGAAATAATCGTTAGGCCAAATTGGGGTGTTTATAGATGCCCCTCTTTGACTGAACTTAGACAGATCGCGAGACATGTTTAAGTAAGAGTCAAAGCTGGAAAAGTAACTCAATTTGGGCCAACCACTATTCCAAGGATTTTTGAAAAAGATTTTAGTTATGGTCGGGCCAGGAGGCTGCCTATGTATTCCACAAGGGAAATTCAGGCCAATCGTAGTTCGGAGGCAATAAAAAAAATAAAAAGTCTGGAGGGTTAGAAACAGAAGACATACCTTCAGGTTTAAAAAGCCGTAGTGCAACGTACTTGGATAATGCCAGGATTTTGGTGGAGAATAGTTAAAGGAGCGTGGGGCTGCCGGGGGAAATTTTACGGAGAGCGTCCTTAGTATTTTGGGGTAGACCAATACACAGCGGGTGAGTCGTTTTCTTTTCTTGATCATCCTTACTTTGACTGAGGGGAGCTCAGTAGAGTAGCTTATCCTTGCGAATGAGCTAGATGGAATAGATGTAATTGGGGTGGAATCCAAACCATCTGCTGAGGATGAATCGGATGCCGATTTTTGAGATATGGGGTGGAACCCAAGCCATCTTCTGGAGACGAGTTAGATGTCGATTTTGAGCTATGGGGGCACGAGGCCAGTAACTAGAGCACGGAGCGATGAGATGAGGGAACCGAGGCACGGAGCCGGTTGCAGTCATGAGGCGAAAGCATGAAGAAACAGAGCTTAGAGCTTAAGGTGATAGAATCGAGGTGTAGAGCCGGTTGCATTATGAAGGTCTATGCACGGAGCTTTCCCATCATAAATTTTTGGCGTAGAGCCAAAGGATCGAGGCGTTGGACCGATCAATAAAATCGAGGCGTCGAGCTGGTTGACTACAGGATTGACCTATTTCATGAGTGAGAGAGAGATGCAAAATATGTATATGTGATGATGATGGTTGTTAGATTTAAGCAGATATAATGATGCCGATGGTTATGTAGACTCGATGTGATTGATGTAATATGTGCACGGGCCCATGCGTGCGTGTTTAATTTAGGCGTAGAGCTTCTTTCAAGTTCAGGACTTGAGCATTCAGAGCGTAGAGCTTGAGCATTCGAAGGATAGAATCCGAGCATTCAAAATACAGGCTTTGAGCATCTAGTATGCAGTGGTTGGGCATTCAAGCGTAGGGCTTAAGCATTCAAGTGTAGAACTTGAGCATTCAAGCGTAGAGCTTGAGAACAGATGATATCTTGTTGGCTGGGGTGGCATAGAGGCAGTTGAGAATTGTTACGGCATGGAGCCAGTTGAGATAGTGGGCATAGAGCCGTTGAGGTGATGAATACGGGCGTAGAGCCATTAAGATAATGGGCTTGGAGCCATTGAGTTGTCGATGAGTACGGGCGTGGAGTTGCTAAGATGGTGAGCACGGGCGTAGAGCCGCTAAGGTAGCTGAAGTGTGAGATAGTGAGCTATTGATAATGAGCTTGCGAGCTTAGAGCTGCTGCACGATAATGAGCACGGGCATAAAGCCGTTGAGAAGGCGAATATGGACATAGAGCCGCTAAGCTATTGATGAACATGGGTGTGGAGCCGCTGAAATGAGGCTGAAGTGTGAGATAGCAAGCGTAAAGCTGCTGATGGTGTTGAGAGTGTGAACCAGTGAGCTTATGGGCATAGAGCCGCTGAAGTAGCGAGCGTAGAGCTGCTTGAGTGAGCTTAGAGCTGCTAAGGTGGAATTATTGAAATGGTGAGTGTAGAGCTACTAAGTGATAGAGAGCATGAGCATTAGAACCGCTGAGATAGTTGAGTTAATGAGTATAGGCATAGAGCCACTGAGTAACTAAGCGTAGAGCCGCTGAAGTAGCATGCTTAGAGCCGCTAAATGTAATGGGTATGAGCATGAAGCTACTGAGCGTAGAGCTGTTGGGTGAACGAAGTTGTTGTGATGTTGAGCTTAGGGCTACTGAGTGATGGTGAGTTTGGAGCTGCTGTTGAAAGAGTGAATACAGAGCCATTGAGATAGTGGGCTTGGAGCAGTTGTGAGGGTCATCACTAAGCCGCTGAGTGGCTTTGTATGGACTTTGAAGGGCGAGAGCTTGGATTTGATAATCTTCAGTGGTCAGGTGACCACCTTGTTGTTACAGAGAGAGAGCCTCCTTATGCTTACGTGTGCCCCCAAGGCTGATTCAATCATTAGTTTTGTTGGTCACGGACCCAAAATTTCACATTGGCTTAAATTAGTGCATTAGGTGGCTAGGAGATCGATATCTCGGCCGAATAATGGATGCCTCAGGCGTGAGAACACTAATAGATCCTGCGGCCGAAAAATTGATGACTCGGTCGTTAGAATGCTAAAAGTCAGAAAATTGATTTAAGTTTGGTTTAATCGATTTCACGGCTCATTTTTTCTTCTCTCTTCTCTCGTTCGAGACCTCCTCGTCCCCCGTTTCTCCGACCATTATCGTCCGGCCGCCGTCGTTCCTCCAACCACCACCGTCGGTTTCGACCGTCATCACCGGCGGTCTTGGCTGCCATTGTTGCTTTCTTTTTCTCTTGTTTTGAACGCAAAGGCCACACCACCTTTTGAAGCCGGTGACTTGCCGCCATCATCTTCTACGGACATTGAGGGTTCGTCCTCGCACCCTCCATGCAGGTGCGAGTATTCTTCTTCTGACAAGGAGGCGATTGAGGAGCCGGGCTTGTTTGTCGCTGATACCTACGTTCTTCCTTCACATAGGTTAGGCTATAGCTGTTTCTTGCAGTACCATCCTCCTGTTGGTGGCCCAGAGGCCGAGGTGGTTCGCAGGGAGCCTGAGCAACATTTGAGTGTCCTCAATGTCTCGGTAAGTTCCCTGAAAAGCAAAAGATTTACTTTAGTTAGAGCTTAATCTTGCAAGATTAAAGACGAATTTTTGGGATGAAATCCCTTTTTAGCCAGGGGCGTGAATGAGGAGGACCCGTGGTTGGATCAAAATTATTTTGTTTAAAAAGATTAAGATAACTGTGCCCCTTGTTTAGGAAATGCATGCTTTTTAAATGTTAATTCGATGCCCCTAGCCTTTTTTGTTTGTTTACACAATCATGAGATTAACTCCCTTTTATCCTAGTGGAATTTTGCAGAGAAACAGGAGATTGGAGGCTTGTGGAGGAGGCAAGGAGGTGCACAAGTGTTTCCTAATACTGCCGGAGCCAGCTCGGGAGTTAGTACGTGCTGCTAGCTTTGAGACATTCATTCTGGGTCTCAATCTTCCGAAGATTGACTGGTCATTGACGAGTTCATTGGTTGAGAGGTGGTGGCATACCACCAACACATTCCATTTTCCTTCTGCCGGTGAGATGACGATCACACCAGGTGACTTCTCTTTGCTAACAGGTCTACGAGTAGGTGGAGTTCCCCTTCGGGTTGACCACAAGCTTTGGGAGCGGGTAGGGGCCTTGGAATGGTTCTTGGGCAAGGTGCCTCCTCTTCACTCCCGAGGTCATATTGACCTTGCTTGGCTGAACAAGACTTTTATGAAGGCTGACATCTTTACTCAGGTGAGCGTTGAGCAGTTGACGCGGGCTTTCCTTCTCTACCTCCTTGGGCTAACGTTGTTTGCCAATAAGGACGGTTCGGTACATGTGCAGCTTTTGGCTCTTCTGCAACATTTGGAGGCCGTTCGGGAGTTCAATTGGGGGGGATCTGCTTTGGCCACTCTGTACGGCAACCTCGGAGCTTGTTCACGGGATAAGAGTCTCATCCTCAGTGGTCAATACCGAGTGCTTGAGGTAATCATCCTTTTCCTTTGCTTCCTTTCCTATTTTGATTTCTCCTAGTATTGAACTATGTTTGCTAATTTATTTCAGCTCTGGACTTTCGAGCATCTCCTTCAGTTTCCTCCTGACACCAAGCATAAGGATGTAGGCTGTGTTCCTCGCTATGAGCGATGGTTGGTGGGGCAACGTAAGCCACGGTCACCAGTTTTGAGCCTTCCCAAGTGGCGACAGGTTTTGGACCGATTAACGGTTGATCAGGTACATCTCTTTCCCTTGTATTCCTTGTCCTTAGATTTCCATATCCTTGTATTCGAGGTTGATTCGACCTCGTTTTTAGGTGCGGTTCGACCCTTGGAGTAGCGTACCTGAAGATGCTCCTCTCACACGCTCTAGAGTTTTGGACCGTACTCGCAGCTTGCTTGAGGGTCCCTTTTGCCATGCCTGGTACTTAGGTGATCGAATGGCTAGCCAGTGGTGCCCACGTGCTGAGGTGCTTTAGTTCGTTCCTTCTCCACCTTCAATGTCAATGAGATATACTTCCTCAATGTCCAAGGAAGATTTGAAGAATGCTCGGATTAGAGATTGGGCGGGCTTACTTCTCCAGGCAGGTGACTACATGGAATACTACTGTCTTTTTTTGGCTCCAGCTGCTGCAGCTCCTCCTGTTGTTCCTGTTTGGCCACGGGCCCCTTCCTTTGTCTCTTTCCACTCTGATGATGGAGAAGAGGAGCGTTTGGTGCTTGCCCCTTGTTTGACCTAGCTTTACACACTACCAGCTGGGGTTCCCTAGGTATCACTTTATTTTTGATTTTGCTTTGTCATTGTATTCTGTGTTCCAGTGTTTGAAATACTTGGTTATTTGTACAGGTGCCTGCTGAGATTGTACAAGAATGGTTAGGTGCCTATCAGAGTGTTGAGGCTTTGATTCGGAGACAGCATCGTCAAATCCTTGAGGTATGATCATTCCATATGTTCCTTTGCTTTGTATCCCTTTTTGAATCTGAGTATTTGTGTCCTTTTTCTTGTAACTTGAGGCCGAGCGGGTTCCAGCTGCTAGTGGAGAGGATGTGGGAGCTAGTGAGCAGTCCTTGGTCACATCTCAGAGATTGTCTCGGAGACACCGTTGTGATTAGCTTTAGGATTTTCTCTTTTCCTGTTCATAGTTAGCAAAGAGACAAGTAGAAATTGTATAGTGAAAACAACCACAGCGATGATTTTGTAATCAAGCTTTTGTTCATGAAATGAGAAACGTTTTTTGTGCCCCTCAATGCATGTGAAAATCAGAACATGGCTTTTTGAACAAATATTTGCTGATTAGACAATAATACTGGCCAAAGAATCGATTACTCGGCTGAAGAATCGATGTCGCGGCTGATGTATCAATTCTTTGGTAGATTTTGTTTTGGCTAAGTGGCATCCTCTTTTCTCTTTCTTCTTATGCTTGGTCTTGATTTTCTGCCTTTTGCTTTTGTCATGTCTTATAGCCTCATTGCCAAATTTGGGAATCTTTTGAGATATCTTGTTTATTGTATAAATGACCTTTAGGTTAGAGGGGATGAACAATATTTCTCGTGTCTTTTGCCATTGCCAATTCCTTGAGAAAAGCATACTCATCTTTTGCGAGCTCAATACACAGGGTTAACTATGCCTATCATTGAGTACAAATCTGTCGATGTTTTTCCTTCTTTCCAAATGCTTGGGCTGTATCTCAATGTGAGATTGCCTACGTATCCCAATCAGGAAATCAGGCCTTTACGTAGTTCCAAAATCACCACCTTTGAGGTTGGGTTCCCACTCTTGAGTTTTCCTCTTACTTGCTCTAAATTTTGCCTAGGTTACCTGATGGAGGTTGAGTTCCTAGCCAGCTTTTCTTTGAATGCCTTAACTTTTGCCTAGGCTGTGCTTTTGTAGTTTCTTGACCTAGCAGGCTCTGCTCTTACTTTTGCTTGGATTCTTGGATTACCCAACGAGCGTTTTACACAAGAGGGTTTCTGTAGAAATTAGTGGAGACAATTTTCTGAATCTCCTTTTGTGTTTGTACTTTCACAATGGGTAAGCTAACTTTAAGTGTTCTCATGGAGATAGCGTCTTCTCTCTAAGCTTTGACAGAAACCTAGTTTCTTAAGCAACTAAAGTTCATCCTTTCTTTCCCTTTTGTCAGGGACACAAAGAACTTGATTTCTTGAATTTTTCTTTATTTGGCAAAGAGACTATAGCATATGGCAATTGTAATTTAGTAATTAAGTCATTGAATAAGCATAGTCCAGAAGAAAAAGTAGGAGTTTACTTAGCAGAAATAAAATGCCCAAATAGGGATCCAAAACATGTTCTAGTTCGATTTGGAAAACAAAAGCAATGTTCAACATTTTTTTTTTGCCATGCTGTGACTTCTCAGCTACTGTAGCATTTCGGGGTCGTCTTTTGCAACTTTATACTCTTTTCCACCATCTTCCTTGCCAAACAGAGGCTTTGAGCTATTCTCACTTAATCTTCCTCGGAGGGACGGTTCTTCATCTTGGCAACCTTTTCTCTCCATCTAGCCACGAAGGTAACAAAATCTTCGTTCGATTCCTACTTGGTCATCTCCAAATCTCGGGTGGTCAACTCAATTTGGACATTGTATGCGTACTGTTTGACAAAAGCATTGGCAATCTCAGGCCAAGTTTGATAATGTACAAATTTCAAAGTGAGGAACCAATCAAGAGCACTTCCAGTGAGAGTTCTTTGAAATAATTGAGCAATGAGCTCGTCATTCAAGCCCATTGGTTTCAAGGTGTTGATAACATGTCGGACATGGCTGGTAGGGTTGCCTGTTCCATTGAACTTCTCAATGTTTGGCATTTTGAATCTTTCAGGCAATTGTGAATCTGGGAAGAGACATAGTCCCTCAAAGTCTAGAATTTGGTCCCTCTGTGAACAGGCTAGAGCGTGTTTGATCTCCTTGACTTGTTTGGCCAATTCAGGGTTCTCTGTTGTTATTACTTTAAGAGGATTCTCATTTCTATCGATTTTTCTTCATCCTCAGCATCTCTTGCTACTTTCTCTGCTAGCAAAGTAGCGATTTGAGCTTGTAGATCGGCAATAGTGGCGTCATTGTCTGTCATGGAGTTGGGAGGATTGATTGGTGAAGCTTGGGATTTAATAGACGATCGGGTTTGTTGAGAAGATGACCGCGAAGTCCTCAAAAGTGATTGAGACCATTGCGATGCAGGTGTTTTGCTAGGCAAAGATGACAGACGGGATGGCTACAAAGACCTCTGTTTGGCGTGACTTTGGGTGTTGTAAGAGTATAAAATTGGCTGTGGTTACTTTCTTGGCTTACCTATTGTGCCTGCTTTAAAAGAAAAATACCTGTAAGTCGGTACTTGGCTGTTTAGGGTTAGGATTTGGATCGAAAATTCTAACCCTTCTACATAGAAAGAGATGTTACAACAACAGGGTGTGAGGAAGAACTCAAAACGCAGGAAAATTCCTTAACTACGGGTTCTTGCCTTATTTTGATAAGTTCTATGGCTCTCTAACACATATAAGGTTTGAGTAGTCTCAAGGGTGCTCCAATGTTAAAGGGCAGCAATCGGGTGATTTCCTTTTTGATAAACCACTAGGTACGAGTGACTGTGGAGTTTGCTGGAACCCCTAACATAGCCCGTGACATGCCGGGATATTAGGTGAACTCAATGAGGTTTCCCGCTCGATGCATATGATAAATGAATTAAATAAAACATGTGTTAGTCTTATGTCGAATTTTTTTGGTCATGGTTCTCAAGTCCCTAGCAAAGTCGCTAAAAACTATAGACACCTCCCTGAGTAGGGCATCGCCATACAGATTAATCATCGTTTGCTTGTTTGCTTTCTACTTCATAAACAAAGATCGTGGATATTCCCATGGCTAGGGATATTGCCACAGGATAGCGGTTATCATCAAAAT
Source organism: Rhododendron ovatum (assembly GCA_019656835.1). Lineage (NCBI taxonomy): Eukaryota > Viridiplantae > Streptophyta > Magnoliopsida > Ericales > Ericaceae > Rhododendron > Rhododendron ovatum. The sequence continues at coordinate 30,925,697 of CM033798.1, read as the reverse complement.
AGAGTCGCCACCTAGTTTATAAAAACTAGGAAAAAACAAATGGAGATTCCAGGTACGGGAGGCAAAAATACAATAAGGGGAAGGTGTTAGGCACCCCTTTTTGCCCAGTCGTGACATTGGCCCATAGTTGTTCGACATATGATTAACTCATACTTTATTTAATTCTAAACACATAAACTGGTTATTAGCATTTAACAGTTGATATGGTGAGCCAGAACGATAATTAAAACATGCATCAGAAATAAGCCAGAAATATAAACTGTCCCAGGAAAATAGATCCTTCGGTCGATGAGATCGATGTTACGGCCGAAAGATAGATTTTCCTAGAATACTGTATTTCTATCTGAAAGGCTATTTGGCTTTGGATTGGGTCCTCTAGGTGGCTAGAAGTTCTCACTATAAGTCCTAAGGTTCATGAGAAGTCAATCAGCAATCACTGTATCCATATCATCATCGGGATGGTCTCCAAGGTGGGACTTGAAATAATCGTTAGGCCAAATTGGGGTGTCTACAAGCTTGTGGTGGTCTGGCGAGCAATAGTAGACAATGTGGCTAATAAAGGTGAGGTTAGGTTAGGATTTGTTTTCTCTACCTGCTATTTGGCTTGGTTTTCTCTTGGCTAGTTTTCCCAGTCTGGTAACTGTACCAGTCTAGTTTTCCTAGATTTGGTGGGTGTTGGAGGTGGGCAAATAAGTTCTCCAGAAGTTGGAGGTGTGGTTTAGTAGTTGTTCACTGGTTGGTTTGGTCTATGTTTGACCGATGGGCTTGTATCTAATCAACGGTTGCAGTGGGTGCGACAGCCTGCTAAAGTGTTCTTTCGGCGTTTGGTTTCAAATTCTTAGTCCCTTTGTCGATCTTGTACTTGTTTTGGAATCCACGATTTTTAATGATTGTGCAGTGGTTATAATATGTGATCCCTTGGGTGCCCTTTTTTTTTTTTTATGTCGTTGGCGGATTCTATTGACTGACATGAAATGTCGATTCTGCTGGTGCAGTGTGTGCTTTGGCTTGTTAGAAGTAATTAGGTAGCCAAAGGTTTTCTTTTGCATACGTGTTGTTTGGGATGTACTTGAATTTTTTTTTTTTAATCTTGGTAGATTTGGATGAATTTCTTTGTAAATGTCATTGGGTTTTTGAAATAAAATATGATTGGCTTGTGTTTAAAAAAAAAAAAACCTCCTAATCAAGTCACCGTCGAGACCGATTTGCAATGGCCTTAATACATATCAATTTTTTAGAGGTGGTAATTTGGATCCAGTAATATGATTTCACCCATAATTTGCCCATACCAACCCATATTTAGATATGGGTTCTAATTGGGGCAACTTAATAAATTCACTGATTTTATGGGTTTAGATGGGTTAGTAATGGGTTGAAAATGGATCCAACTTAAAAAACTCATCCATTCTTCTACTAGGGCTTTCACCTACGAATGACGAATTCAATTAAGGTAAAAATTCAGTTTCTTGCCTCCAGACAAAATCATTCTTGGTCTTCATTATTCAATCAGATTCTCTCTCTCTCTCTCTCTCTCTCTCTCTCTCTCTCTCTCTCTCTCTCTCTCTCTCTCTCTCCTTGTAAAATCCAAGCTCACCGCTTTCTCCATCTCCAGAGTGAAAATCCATCTTCTACCCATTTACAGCCCACCCAACCCTGCAAATCTTGCTTTTTGGAGAGAGAATGATAGTGGTGGATCAGTGTAATAGTTTTGAAAGTTTGGATGGGTCATGGGTGTCTCCTACACCCTGTATTCACTGACTATGGTATTGAACTAGCAAAGGTTTTGTTGGACAAAATTAGAACTTTGTTTTTACGAAAACAGAGGAAACACACTCGATACAACATAGCCTCAAAATGGGATAGTTGGATTTTCGATCATTAACTTCACTCATTGTGGGCTCCCCGACCGGCGTGCCCGAGAGAATCGCCACTCAAATTTTTGAGATGGATGATCCGAAAAACTGAGAATTGATTTGAAAAGAAAGCTTTCGGTCTGGCGAAAACATTGAGACTTTGGGTTTGGGGGCCACGTTATGAATGAGGAAGGTTTTGTTGAAAAGCACCCCATCTGCCCGGTCGGAATCGGCATTTACTTAACATTTTCAAAGGGAGAAAACTTTAAACGTCTTTTGGACGATTAACTCTTAATAAACAAGTAGGGGAAAGGGACATGGGATTGAATATATCACGTTGGCGTGTTTGTGGTGCTTACTGTACAGTGGATGATAAATAGATGATGTGCATGAATGAAATGATAGGACGTCAACGAACTACCTTGATCATAAACCATACCGCATGGCATAACAGAGTATCACGCACGGTTTTCTGATAAACCATGTGGTGTACTAGCTTACTGTCAGTCCACTATTTTTACTCAGAACCTCGTATGGTGTGGCTCCCCAATCATTTCAGAATGTCTTTGTATTTTCAGATTGAAGCAAGCCATGAACCCACACATCTTTCTTATTGTCTTTATTGAGAAACATTTTGCAAAACCCTTTTTGATGCACTTGATCATCATAGATGATCATAAAACACCCATTTCGATAAGCCAAAGGCATGGTTTTTAGATAAAACTACATTTTGGAACGCATCAGTAACAAATCCTTGAGCAATATTAGTGTGACCAACAGTAGATGAATGTGATCAGAATAGACAGAATGAACAGCTGATGAACAAAATAAGATCGTGCAGTAGACCACACTATATCGTGCGGTGTAGTGCTTCCAATATAGTTTCAACTTTTGTTTTGTCTTTGAAAATAGTTTTTGAGTCGACACTTAACAAAAGCAGGTCAAGTATGACTGTAGAAAGTCCTCTCAAGGCCAAGGCTGAGCTTAGCCCAAGGAAACTTGCCTTTACCTTCGGTTTTGAGCTTGAACGAGGATGGATAAGTGTGGATGGTTTATGAGCTCAGAGTTTTGGAGTGGTGGAGTTCCAAAACTAGTAGTGTACTAAGCTTTGGAAGTGAGAGAGAATGAAATGTTTTTAGAGAGAGAGAATGTCAGAGTAACTTTCTTAAGGCTTAGAGGTAGTGGGTGTAAGGGTCCTTTTTTTCTAAGAGGAGGGGTGTATTTATAGGCAAAAGCCAAGGAATATTAATGCAAATGGGAGAGGTGGCTTCTAGGCCGGCTAGAAGTTTATTCCCTGCCAAGCCATTTTTCAGCTGTGGCTCAAATGAACGTGGCCAGCTTTCTGAGCAAGTCAGAACTTTTCCTAAAAATGCCGTGCGGTATGCCTCATAACCACGTGCAGTGTAATAAATTTTATTACACCGTTCGGTGTAGTGGTGTCCCGTACGGTATTCTAGGTTCAATCCTGGACTTTTATGGACTTTTTAGGCTTTTTTGGGCTTTTAGGGTTTTCTGGGCTATGAGATTCCACATTTAAGTTCTCAAAGACATATTGTTTCCTTTAATTCATCATCAGGGTGTTTAAAGAACCTTCGAGATCCGAATTGGGATGTCTACACTCATCTGATTCATCGCCTCAAATAAGTTCACCACGGCATGGCGGAATTTTTCAATGGAGGACAAATCTCAGAAGAGAGAGAGTGGAGTAACGTCAGAAAGAAACAGAGAATTGTCCCCGATAAATATTATAGGAGAGGATCTGAGCATTTGCATCCAAAATATATTCTTCTGTAGTATCTAAAAACAAAAAGATAATTTTAATCCAAGAGTATGAAAAAGTAAAATAAAATAAAATTTAAAAAAAAGGAAAACGGGTCGGGTGGGTTTGGATACGGCTTGACTCATATTCGACCCGATCCGTTTTAACTCATCTCCTATTGATCCATATTTGACCCGCCCATATTCAATCTATAACCCATTTCAACCCTCCCAAACTCGTCCGTTTCCTACCTCTACAATTTTCTAAGGAAAATAAGTCCCATCTCCGGATGTTGGACATCAATTATTTTTACATCTGTACTTTCTTGAATTTGCACCAAACGCGTGCTGAGATAGGTGAGTCAGATTTTTATTTTTTGTGAGATGGGTCAGATATACCTTTTGTATGAAGTTTCTGATCCGTATTTACCACCTCTATTTATTTTGAATTGAGTTTAGGGATGCGTGAGAGCACTAGCACGGTGCCACGGTCCGACTCCGACTGAAAGAGTAATAGCCCCCAGGGCTTCTCTTCTTTTCTTCTAGCATCTCCCGTAGCGGAGAAGCATTTCCTTTGCTTCGAAGCAACCCTATCATCAGTAGGGGCCGTCTTCGAGGCAAGCGAATTAATCTATCAACCTTTCCAGCACTAATCCTTATGCTAATTCTTGTTGTGCTTGTCAGTCTCTCCGTCAGTCCTCAATCCGTCTCGTAGGAAATGTCATAGTATGAAAAAAAGAAAATCCTTCATCTTATTTTATTATCTAGATGTGTTATGGGTATGTACGCCATACACATATCTTACATAGATTTTATTGTGAGACCCACTATGAGTTCCACACAAATTATTCAAGTTGTTAATTAAATTTAAAATATTTTTTAAGGGTTCATGCAAAGAATCAGCTCAATCTGATATTTATAAATGCTCGATCCAATTGTCTAACTTTTCATTCAGATTTTAGGATAATGAGAAGTTAGACGATTGGATTGAGCATCTATAGTTATCAGATTGAGCTAATTTTTAGTTGGAACCTTTGAAAAATATTTTACATTTAATGAACAGCTCGGATTATTTATGTGGAACCCGTGGTGGGTCCCACAATAAAATCTGTGCACAGATTATCTGTGTATGTAGCAGAGTTCCCAAAAATGAACCGAATTGCTCATTTTTTTTAAATGGCTTTTTAAGGGTAGTCATAAAATATCAGATCAATGAGATATCGATGCGTGATTTTTCAAAATTCGTAGGGCAAACCAAAAAGTTTCCCCCTACGAATACTAAAAAAACACTTACCGATATATGATTGATCTTATTTTTAATTGTAACCTTTCAAAAATTATTTTAAGAATAATGAAAGGTTCAGATCTCTTTTTGAGACCCAAGATGAGCCCCACAAAGAACTTATGTGCAAGATGTGTATGTCTCAGATGGGTTTGGTTTTTAGGTTTGGTTTATATGACTGGATGAACCGTGAATAAGTTTCCCAAAAAGTTTGTCCATACAGATTTTTATGCGCACTAATTGTGAACAAATCGGAATGTGGGGCCCTCTATGGATTAAAATATGAATGAAGAGTTAGAAGATTTGATTGAACACTTGTAGTTATTCAATTGAGCTGATTTATCACAAGGACACTCGAAAAAACATTTCAAATTTAAGGAACGATTCGAATCGTTTGTGTGGGACCCATAGTGGATGTCACATCGCCATCTGTGCATACTGTGCACAAAAAATGGTCCAAGTTTTCCCTTGTTACGAGTCTTTTTTATGGTGGGTCAGCTACAATGGCAGTTTGTTAATTTTGAATCATTTCGGTTGTACACATCAGCTCCGCATCACATTCCCTTAGACATGTCAATTAATTCTGTCATCAAACTCATGGGAAGAACAAAATTGAAGAGCATATCTTATAGTAGGGACTAAATCGAAACAACTAAAATCGCAACGACGAAGTTGAAACTCACTTAATTTTGTAGGGATCAAAAAGTAGATAGCCTTTTTCTTTTTGGGTACGCGCGCGGGAGTATATTTCTTTTGAAACTGGGACCATTTTTATGGGTTCCTCCCACTTGACGGCTAGAGGTGTCAAATGGCACAGCATGACCCGTTTAATTCCGTGCTTCATGTCGTGCCGTGCCGGCCGTATACAATATTTACTCAAATCGTGTCGTGTCGTGCTGTTTGTCAGTTATGTCGTGTCGTGCTGGCCCGTTACTTAAATCGGGTCGTGTCGTGCCATGCCATTTGCCAATCGTGTCGTGTCGTGCTGGCCCGTTTTCTTAAATCGTGTCGTGTCCTGCTGGTCCGTTTTCTTAAATCGTGTCGCACCGTGCCGGCCCGTTTTCTTAAATCGTGTCATGTCGTGCTGGCCTGTTTTCTTAAATCGTGTCGTGCTGTGCCATTTTCAATCGTGTCAAGACGTGCTGACCCGTTTACTTAATTGTGTCGGGTTGGACCGGGCCATGTTAAGTCGTGCCGTTTTAAATAAATTCCTTAAATGATGGATGATGATAATGTCCTGTATAGGTTGAACAATGAGAAATAATCCCAGGATACAGAAGCTTGGTTGTTAAATGTCCTGTAAATTGGAAACTTTGTTAAACTTTGCCATGGAAGCTTGGTTGGTTGTTATGCTCCGTTCGTCGCGTTCGAATATGAGAAATCTGAAATAAAGATTACTTTAGCTTAATTTCTAAAATAAGTCTTTGTCCATGGAAGTTCGAGACTCCCTGGCAGCGTCCTACTTTTTACTGTTTTAAACATGTCGTGCCGGCTCATTTTTTTTTAAACTAAGAAAGGTTTGTAAAAACACCACATCAAAAGTCATAATGTTTTCAAAGTAATTGACGTTTAACTCTAACAGTACATTGTTCTAGAGACATGATTTCTATTTAGTTTGATTTTTTGCATTCAGACGGCAATCACAACCGTTCGAAAAGACGGTAATTGATTCCATTTTGCGTCATGTAATTTATTACATGAGCAATCCTCACAGAAAAAGAAAAAAGAAAAAGAAAAAAGGAGGCTACACCAGTAGGTAAAGGGGATTATAATACGAGTCATTTGTAGAGTCATTTGTTACCAATTTAGGCCAGCTAGAGCCTAGAAAGGACACTACTAAACTCCTGAAATTGATAATTTTTTAAAAGTAAAATAATAATTTTTTAAAAACGTTATTTTTTAAGAAATTGTTTTTTTTAAAATTAAATATCTTAGTTTTAAAGGTAAACAAATATTGTTTACCGAATAGAAATTGTTTAATTTTTTTATAAATTAAAAAAAAAGCCATTTGGCTTATTTAATTTTTTTTTTGTTTTTTCGTGCCTCGTGTCGTGCCCGTGCCCTGTTAGAACCGTGCCGTTCCTATCCACTTTCCATGCCCATCTACGACTGTGTCGTGTTGTGCCGTGCCAAGCCAACTTTCGTGCCATGCCCGTGTTGTGCCGCCCACTTCCGTACCGGTGTCGTGCCCCGGGCCCATTAAAACCGTGCCGTGTCGTGCCCTGCTAGGTCAAGACCGTGCCTGTGACGTGTCGTGCCGCCCCGTGCCCGTGCCGGCATGGCCCATTTGACACCTCTATTGACGGCCCACAGATAATTGGTTTTATCAGAAACTTTTTCCCGAAAACAAAAAATCAAAATTTTGTGCTCTTTCTTCTTTAAGGTCTTCTTAATACTAGATAATATGCAAATAATTTTAAATAAGTGCAGATTTTAATATATGTCTCATGAATATTAATATATTTTCATAGATATCAATTCACTGTTCTTGAATATCGATCCACCTTTACCTATTATCCTCCGCTCTTATGGTCGAGGTTAGCATTTTCCTTCTTCCCGAGATGAAACAAAAAGTTAATAAATTTTGGCCAACAACTAAACAAAAACTTTCGATTTAAAAAAAAAGAAAAGGAAATTAGATCTCCCGAGATGAAACAAAAAGTTAATAAATTTTGGCCAACAACTAAACAAAAACTTTCGATTTAAAAAAGAAAGAAAAGGAAATTAGATCTCTTTTACATATCCTAAACAGAGTCTCCGACTTCCTTCGCTAAGGAAAAATGGAAAGGAGTGAACAAAATGCTAAGCAGAGAGTCCAAAAGCACTGATAAAGGAGTTTTTGGGTTATTGCAAATTAGAACAGGGATTGGGTTATTTTATCAGCAGGATTTGTTAAATTCCAGGATGTGGTTAAGTTAAGGGAATGAATCTGAAAATGAAGAAGTCCCCAAATGAGATGCTATAATTATTTGGGAGGACAATACGTAATGTACTTGATTTTGTTAGTTGTTGTGTTTTTTTTTTTTTAAACGTTTTTTGTTGGTACGGTGCCCTTACCATGCAACCATAAATGTTTCGAGATTGGTGAGCACATGATATATGTTGACCTAGTTGGGGATATATTTCTTTAACAATGATGTTCAATTTGTGCGTGTTATAACGAAAATCTCCTCACCAAATAGCAGCCCAACAATTTTCTTTCTTCCTATTAGCTTGTTGTATCTATTACACTCAAGTTCATAAAACTTCTCTAGCATACTAGGAAAAAAAAAAGAGCACTAAAAAAGGTATGGAGATGAAAATATAAAATAACTTACATAAACAAACTCATGCTGCTGATAATTAAAAAAAAAAGGTCATGTTATTACAAATGGACCAGCTTTGACATGACCTGATTTTTCTTTAACTGATTATATCATTTTTAGATGTACTTTACTATAATCTACGTGCAAGCCAAGATTATAAATACCAATAGAAACGACCTTCATTATTCACCTAAGAACAAGAATCTTACAAAAGTTCTATTTTGATTATATAAACCGTCAAAGAACCAGCTTCAAAGAAACCAGCTAAGCTATAAGCACAAGTTAATACTTAAGGGCCCGTTTGGATACAGAATAAGGATTGGGGATATTATTTATGAACGGGGATAACATAGTATGTGGTATTATATATGGAGGGGTGGGGCCCACATTAATGTGACTTTATGGAGAGTAGAAAAAAAAAGCAGTCATTTTGGATGAAGTATTAAAAATCGGGGATAAAATAGTACTTGATTTTTTTTTGTCAAACGATAGAAGCGATCATTTTTATATCAAATATGACGTACAAAGTACAAACTCAGGACACTATATTAATTATGAGAGTCCACGAGATAACCAAGTCAAACAATTCAACCATTACAAAAAATAAGCCCATTATAGGTTAGAAACAAAGAAAGAAAAGAAAAATCCTCTAAGGGAAGAACACCCACATGCAGGTAGGGAGACTCGAACTCCTGACCTCCTACTGAGATGCAAGAGTTCTGGCCAACTGAGCCAATCCCAATTGGTTAATAGTAATTGGTTTGGATGAAGGATAAAATAAGGGAATAAGGTTATTTTGTAATTAAAATGAAGGAGGATGGGGGTATTATTTTAAGCTTTATCCGGAGGTATTAATTAATAACACCTAAAAACCCACCCACAAATAATACCCCCGTGCCCCCCTTACGCCTGGATACACCAATCCCCCCGTATCCCTTACACGCCTTTTCCAAATGCTTCCAAATCAAGGATAATAGTGGGCCCCATCTCCTTATCCTCACACATAATCCCTCCTTTATACCCAATCCAAACGGGCCCTCAAAGTCATAAAAAATACAGTATATATATGCAAAACTCGTCATTCCATCAAAATCCTTTATAGTGGTGCTGAATTTAAATATCCATAAGATTTAAATCTCGGAAATCTGAAACCCATTTCGAAATCATCAAAAGTCACGAGATGCTAATGAAATCCCCTTTTTTTTCATGCCATAAAATGTAAATTCAACTAAAAGAATAGAAAGAAATAATCCACTTTTAATTTACTAAGAATTCAAATTAACCACGAAGGCTCTCCATAGCATACCATAAACTTTACAAACTCCAACTACAAAAATACAAGTTTTTCCTTCCATTCACCAAAGACATAGAAACAGGTTTCTAGAGTAAAAACTAACACTATCATTACATGTCCAAGTCAAAAATATACACGTCGCAATGGTGACCCAACCACACTTAACAATAAGTCCTTTGACCACAAAATATAAGAGGTAGTTCAACCACCGGCTCCAATAAGCTTGCCCTAGCCCTTTAAACCTGCAAGGTATGGGTGAGCACAACTGCCCACATATAATCTATTAATTAAACACTAAAATATGCAAGTGAACATGTTTTTAAAGTATGAATGCTGTACCCATGTACCCCATTTTATTAAACTCCAAAATATACTTGCTCGACACAATTCATATTGAATCTAACCAAGTCCGAAAGATGAAACCAAATTTTTTCAAACATAAAACAAGTCAAATCAGCTGGGGCTGGTTCCAGCTGTTACATATTTCAACTGTTATGTATTCCTGTGATGTGATGCTGAGGTTCTAGTGCTGCTCTGGATGGCTAATGAAACAGGTTTGAGAACTTTCTGGCTCTACTTTGATGGGGCTAGTTTTGTGGATGCTTTGTCGTTGGTATGGCTATTTGGCTGGTAGTGCAAACTCTTTTGGAATGGCTTCTGTAGATTTTTGGAGCAGTGGAAGTATTTGTTTGGCTCTGGATGGATCCATCTCTCATATGGTTTCATTCAATTCTGTTGAATATATTTTTTTCCTCCTTTTTCCTTTCTTCTTGGCTTGCTCTATGATTCAAGTTTTTCTTGCATCTAGAGCTTGGCCTCCTCGATGTACCCTTTGTCAAGTTCAAGTTATCAGAATTGTGTACAGATCCTAGGCCACTGAGCAAGTCCTTAAATTATCCAAATTTATGGACTACTAACCCAAAGGCCTATGAGGCATCTTATCCCGTGCTGGTTTACGGACAATAAACTGACGGACATCTCTACTGGGTCAAAATGCTCCTACATCAAAATCTGAGTTTTGAGGTTCTACTGGTAGAGAAAAAAGCTTCTACTGGTAGAAAATGGCTCTGAATTAGGTTTGAAATTGTGGTCTTCTCTTTATTCTTGGCCCTTCCTTGCACTCTTCAATGCTTCTCAATCTATGACTTCACGAAGGACCACCATGGGGTCTTCGGCACTCTCAGGAGTTAAACGGACAAAAATATACCTTGCACGCGATATCATGACATAACAACGAATACATATATGCAAGTATGACAAAACGAGAGGGGTAACACTACAAGAAAATATATATTCGGTGACAAAAAAGTGCCAACGAAATTAAATTCCATCGCTAAATGAGTATATTTGGCAATGAAAATATAAATTTGTCACTGTTTTGACAACTTCCGCTATAAAATTATTTTGTCACCAATTATACCTATTTAGTGATGGAAAAAATATTTTCGTCACCAAAGGTACCCATTTGGCGACAAAGTACATTTTTCGTTGCAGAAAGTGTAAAAAATAAGACGACATTATTTTTCATTGCCAAAAACCATTTGGTCATGAACTTTGATAACAAAATATTTTTTTCGTCACCATATGGTTATCTTTGGCGACGAATAATAATTGTGTCTCATCTTTTACGCTTCCAGCAACGAAAAATATATTTCGTCACCAAATGAGTAACTTTGGTAACGAAATTTATGAAAGTTGTGTTTTGTCGCCTAATGTATTTCAGGCATAACTTCTTTACTCAGAACTCCAATTGAGATAATTTAAATTGAATTTGAACAATAACACAAAGGGTTACATCTTTCATGTTTATCAAAATTGCTAATCTTAATATTTAAAGGTTCAAAATATTTAATGTTTAACGTATATATTACATTAGATATTTCAAATATGGACGGGAGCACCGAAGGTATCTCCCAAGCATAAGGGGACACTGGATCCTCTAATCGAACGGTTCAGATGATACCACGGATGCAAAGTTTGACCAAATATGACCGGTCATCCCAATAGGTCATCCATTTTTTTGTAATGAAACCACTTAATGGAAGAACATGTTACACCAAAAAAGGCATAACATCAATTGAATGTGCATAACAAGAGTATAACATTACCATGAATAGGTATAACATTTAGACAAAACAGGCATAACATGTAAAACAAAACCAATAAATGGCATAACAATTGAGTCATAACATTGGAGGAAAAAATGGATATAACGAAAACCATTGACAAACATAACATGAAACCATGACAAGGCATAACATAAAACCTTTAAAAAGTATAACATTTAAGGAAGCCCCTTAACAATAATCGTTCACTTTGTTTTGCTTGAGTGCTGTACTATAAGACTTAAATGCCTCCGAAAGCATTGGATGGATTCTGATCATGTAGTTGGCAACATTTGATTATCACCATCTTTTGTGGCAATGATATAATCGATAAAATGTGAAATTTTAACAGTTCGGATCAATAATTAGAACAAATGACTCAGCAACTACCTTTAAAATCTATACGTTCAACCTCATTGTCAATAAACTAAAGTATTGTGCTTTAGTATAATGTATGGTAGTCACATGACCATAACACAATCACAACGATCGAGACCGTTCACTTTGTTGTGCTTTTTGTTGTAATCATTCTCGTAATTTTTTAAGTTTATCAGGTTTGGGAAGGCCCTTCATCAGAACGTAATTCTATTATTAGAATGTTTTTTTTTTTGTCTGATCAAGTGTCTATCAATATGTGATAGACTTCATTATTGACAATAAAGATTTAATCCCTCGTATGTTGCAGATAGAAGGTTCCGATTGCCAAATGATATGACATGTGGGGCTTGGGTGGTGCACTATAAGGCTTAAGTCCTTCGGATGTATTTAACGTGTTATGATCTGAACATTGTTTATATCTAATGATCTATATTTTTCGTGAAAATGGGGGAAATTCTTAAGATGTGAAATCCTAATGGTCCAAATCGTCCCAAATATGTATATACATACAATATATCATAGTGATGAAGTTTAAAATTTGTATGTAATGTTGGTGCAACTGGGTCCATACAATAATTTTCCAAAATTTGAAATGAGACTGTGAACTACACCACGTGTAGGATCGACTACCCCAAAAATCTGACTTAATTTCCCAACTCTATCTTCTTCCCCTCCCCCCCCAACCATCCACACCAGTGACATCGCTACCATCTACCACAATCAGAGTGTACTTCAACGATGATTTCACCCAAATCTTGTGACTTAACTCTATCTCCCTCATTGTCACCACTCCACACCACAAATTGCCATCACCATGTACACCCTACACTGCCATGACCATCCACACCACTAACGTGGCCACCATCCACCACCATCAGGGTTTACTGGAACGAGGAGCTTGATTTTGCCCTAATTCTTTGACCTAACTCTGTCTCATCTTTCAACCCATGCAGATGAGTCACCTGATTTTGCCCATGCAAATGAGGGCAAATCAAACCTAGTTCTTGTTAAGAGGATAGAAAACGAAGCAAAAGGAGGGAAAGGAAAATGGTTTTGGCCAATTACGGAGAGAGAGAGAGAGAGAGAGAGAGAGAGAGAGAGAGAGAGAGAGAGAGAGAGAGAGAGAGAGAGCCTAAACCATGGTCAAAACATGAGTTAAGGTTCCCTTTTTTTTTTTGGAAGAGTCACTAGTTCAAAAAGTAAATGGTATTATGCAATATTAAATTCGACGACTGTGACGGATTAGGCGGTGGAAAATTAGGGTGATATCGTGTCCTCTAGACAAGTGGGAGACACTCTAGCATTATCCTTCAAATATATAATGAAAAGTGTGTGTAGTGCAATTGGTTGAAACTTGTGTATGAAACTCAGAAGGCCTGGGTTTGAATCTGTTGGGAAATCGGAGCCTCGCGCTCGGACTCACAACGAACAAAAACACTCAGGATCTTGAGATACTATCGTCACATAGAACAAACTAGAGAAAAAGGAAAGAAGAACAGAAAAATAGAACATACAGATATACAAGGTTCGACAACTTGCCTATGTCCCGGGGAGCCACACTAGTCCAAATGAACGAAGAAAACAAAAGATTACAAGTCTTCTATTTCCTCTCTAAAAAAGTTTTCTCTTGGACTTTCTCTCTCTCTAGAATTCTCTTTGGTTATAGCCTCTAGTAAACTACTCAAGAAATAAATGAATACAACAACTAATATTTATGGGCAAACTCTAAGTGACAGTTGAACCCCTTCAACCAACTTGGGCCGCAGCCTATGGCCCATCCTGGCTGCGAGCCTATCGCATGCCTACTTGTCGCGGAACTCTCCGCCCTGGTCGCGGACCACCTACTGCGGAACCCTTTGCGCGGGTTGCTAAACTCTGTTGCTGAAAGTATTCTGCATCCCTAATAATCTCCCACTTGAAGATAATTGAAACAAACCAATATCAACAACCTCAATCAATAGTGGACGTAGTGAACTTCACCCCTCCCAATGCGACTCCGGCCCTCCAACTCCTCACGCGCGAGGGCCCACTGAAGTTGAGCACAACTTCAGTTTCTCGATGGTGACCGACTTTGTTAATCAGAAATCCTATTGGTACCGACGGGTACCATAGGGAAAATGCACCGACGGCCACCGGACGACCGTCTCCGGCCACCGGACGGCCGATCCGAGCCTTCCAAAAATTATAAAAAATAAAACCGAGTGGGCCTACGCGAGAATCAATGGCATCCAAGGTGTGTAGGGTACTTGATCCGAGCACCCATTTTTCGTGTATATTTGTATATACATGTATATACACGAAAAATGGGTGCTCGGATCAAGTACTCTACACACCTCAGATGCCATTGATTCTCGCGTAGGCCCACTCGGTTTTATTTTTTATAATTTTTGGACGGCTCGGATCGGCCGTCCGGTGGCCGGAGACGGCCGTCCGGTGGCCATCGGTACATTTTCCCTACGGTACCGTTGGTACCAATAGCAGTACTCTTTGTTAATATGTCTGCCAGATTTTTGCCTCCCCAAAGTCTTCTCCAGTAACAGTTCCCCTTCTTCCAAAAAGTGAGCGAATGAAATGGCACCTCAAATCGACATGCTTCGTTCTGGCATGAAACACTGAATTTTTCACAAGATGTATAGCACTTTGGCTGTCACTGAAAAGAATAATGTTTTCCTACTTGAAACCCAACTCACCCAGAAAAGCCTTCAACCAAAACATGCATCTTTTTAGCGGCCTCTGTGAATGCTACATACCCAGCTTCTGTCGTGGACAAAGTTACCAACTTCTGTAGACTCGAGACCTAACTCACCACTGTTGATCCCAAAGTGTAGACATAACCTGTGGTGTTTCGCCTTATATCGTGATCACCCACGAAATCTGCATCCACATATCTTCTCACCACCAAATTTTCTCTCCCAAAATACAACAATACATTCGCGGAGGTACCTCAGCAACTATTTGACAACTTCCCAATGTTGCTTCTCCGGATTGCTTGCAAACCTGCTCATAACTCCCACTGCATGCGCAATGTTCGACTATGTGCAGACCATCGCGTACATTAGACTACCAATGGCTGAGGCATATGGTACCTTGGCCATGTGCTCCTTCTCAGCATCTGTCTTCGGAGACTGCATGTCAGAAAGTCTACACTGACTTCCCAGAGGCACGCCAACTGCCTTGGCGTTCGGCATATTGAACCTTTCCAGAACTCGTTCAATATACTCAGCTTGACTCAACTTCAAGACCCCTTGAGTTTTGTCCCTGCTGATCCTCCTCCCAAGTATTTGCTTCGCTGCACCCAGATCTTTCATAGCAAACTCTACTGCAAACTATTGCTTCAACATGTTTATCTTGCGTAAATAGAACCCCGCTACAAGCATATCATCTATGTAGAGTAGTAAGATTATGTAGCTCGCCTTACATCGTTTAAGGTAGCAACAGTGATCCGCAAGGCACTTTGCGTAGTCGCTGTGCTGCATGAAACTGTCAAACTTTTTGTACCACTATCTGGGAGCCTGTTTCAACCCATACAGACTTTTCTTGAGTTTGCACACTATCTTTTCCTTGCTCTTCTCAATGAAGCCAACAAGTTGCTTTATGTAGATTTCTTCATCCAAGTCATCATGAAGAAACGCAGTTTTAACATCCAACTGCTCAAGGTAGAGATTTTTTGCAGCTACCAAACTCAATACCACTCTATGATAGTGGTCAACTTCACAGCTGGGAAAAAATCTCCGTGAAATCAACCCCTTCTTTCTGTTGAAAGCTCTTCACAACCAATCTGGCCTTAAACCTCTTGGTGCCATCGCTTTCCTGCTAGACGCGATATACCAACTTGTTTTGTAGTGCCTTCTTCCTTGCGGGAAGCTTTGCCAAATCCTAAGTCACATTCGAGTGAAGAGAATCCATCTTTTCTTGCATAGCACGTTTCCACTTCACATCGTCACAAGCCTGTAAAGCCTCATCATAGCAAGATGGTTCCCTACTATCTGTCAAAAGCAAATAATCTAGTGACGAAAGGTATTTCGGATTAGGTTTGGGTACCCTGGTTGATCTCCTTACCGCGGCAACCGGTGAGTTAGACCTTGTCTCTGGAACAGCCCTAGACTGTGTCTGCTAGACTGTCTCTGTCCGCGAGACTACTTCATCTGTCCGGTCAGATACCGACTCATCCTCATTGCTTTCTGGAAGATCCTCCAAACTAAAGTACTCGGGTGACTCGCGATCTTCTTGCGCAACCACCTTCGCGGGACCCTCTGCAGCGGGACCATCGCGGCCCTCAGTAGAACTCCCACTGCATTGTTTGCTATCCCTATCCTTGTACAACACCGACTCATTGAATATGACATCTCGGCTTCTAATTATCTTCTGGTTTTTCTCATCCTAGAGACCATAACCAAACTCATCGCTGCCGTACCCAATGAACATGCACTTCAGTGACTTAGCATCTAGCTTGTCTCTAACTTTGTCACTGAAGTGGACATAAGCAACACAACCGAAAATCTTTAAATGTGAGAGGTTTACCTCTTTATCGCTCCAAACCTCCTCTGGTATCCCAAAGTTCAATGGAATCAATGGCCCTTGATTAAGTATGCTGTTGTACTAATCACGTCTGCCCAAAACTGCTTGGGCAACCCCGCGTGTATCCACATGCTCCGCGCATGCTTTGTCAGAGTCCTGTTCATTTGCTCCATGATGCCATTCTGCTGCGAAGTTCCTGGAAGAGTCTTCTCTAAACGGATCCCAAATATAGCACAGACTCTCTTATACTCTCCTAGTTCATACTCTCCCCTATTCTCTGACCTCAGATACTTCACCTTCAAGTCTGTCTCGTTCTCTACTCTGGCTTTCCACTTCATGAAAGTTTCAGATACCTCTGACTTATGTTTCATGAAGTAGACCCATACTTTCCTCGAGTGATCATTGATGAAAGTAACAAAGTACATTGACCCGCCGAGAGAATGCACTGGCGTGGGACCCCATACATCAGTATGAACAAGCTCCAACTTGCTTAGCTTGGGAGGTCTGCCACTTTTTTGGAAACTAACCCGCCTCTGTTTGCCGAAGATACACAGTCTTCGCACATGTCGAAATCCACTGACTCAACTAGCACCTCCCCTTGTGTCTGTAGAACCTTCATCCCCTTCTCGCTCATATGTCCCAACCTGTTGTGCCATAAACTTGAACTCACTTGGCTCTCTAGCTGCGGACCTTCAACGAGGCTACCCTCGCGCGGGACCACCCCAGTGAGACCCTTGCAGTCCTTGCGAGGGACCACCCCAGCGAGTCCCTCCACAATGGTAAGTGAATGACTCCCATGTGAAATTAAATAGAGAGTACCCACTTTCTTTCCGCGCGCTACCACCATGGTACCGTTGGAGACCTTCCACGCGTCTCCTATGAATGTTGAGGTATAGCCCGCTACTCCTAGTTGCCTAACTGAAACAAGATTCCTCTTCAGCTGCTGGATGTTTCTGACATCCTTCAAACACCATCTAAACCCCTGCATTTCAATCTGCACATCACCCATTCCCACAATACTACATGCCTCATCATCGACCAAGTATACTTGCTCGAAGTCGCATGCTACATAGTTCTTTAAAACCCCCTTGCTAGCAGTCGCATGGAATGAGGCGCCCCAATCAACCACCCATGACTCCGCGATATTGTCTATCGAAAGAATAAGTGCATCTTGTATGATGTGGGCCTTTTGCTCACCATTATTCTTCTTTAGAGCTTTGCAGACCTGGCCATAGTTCCAACATTCACCTTTGATTCCGCGGACCTGTGTCTTGCTGCGTGACTTCTTGCCACGCGACTTCGACCGGCTCTTGTTCTAGTTCTTTTGACCACCCGTGGTTTGGCCTCTACCCTTTTGCTTAAAACTTAGAGTTGAGCTCGAATTGCTAGAGCCCGACGCTCCCTCGAGCGATTTCCTTCTAACTTCCTCAGTTAGAATCAAACTGACTATATCATTCAGTTTGAGCGTTTCCTTCCCAACCGAATTACTGATCCCAGTAACCGTGCCCTACCAACTCTTTGGCAACTGAGACAGGATAAACAACGCTTCAATCTCATTGTCGAACTCAATACCAACAGAGACCAACTGGTCCACTATTGTATTGAACTCGCTGAGATGCTTCATAAACGAACATCCTTCAGGCATTTCGAAGTTGAACAACTTCTTCATCAAGTGCACCTTGTTTGATGTGGACGGCTGTTCATATATCTCTGCGAGCGCGTCCATTAGGTCGAACATGATTTTTTCTTTCAGTATGTTGTGCGCGACCGACTTTGAGAGTGGAACCAGATTAGACCCATCGCCTTCCGATCAAGGACCTCCCTTTCTGCGTCAGTCTCCTCTTCTTTTTTCTAGCCATCTTCTTTAGCCAACAACGGCCGGTAAAGATCTTTCTGATACAGATAATCATCTATCTGCATTTTCCAGAAAGCAAAGTTCGAACCATCAAACTTCTCAATCTTCGATTTCTCTTCTTCTGAACCCATAGCTCTGGCGAAAATCTGGACTACCCAAAAGCGTCAATCGGAAAACTATTGAATACCCTTGCCACAACCTGTGGCTCTGATACCAATTGTTGGGAAATCAGAGCCTCACGCAAGGACTCACAACGAACAAAAATACTCAGGATCTTGGGATACTATCGTCACAGAAAACAAACCAGAGAAAAAGGAAGAGAATGAGGAATAGAAAAATAGAACACACAGATATACAAGGTTTGGCAACTTGCCTACGTCCCCGGGAGCTACACTAGTCCACTATGAATGAAGAAAACTAAAGATTACAAGTCTTCTCTTTCCTCTCTAAAAAAAGTTTTCTCTTGCACTTTCTCTTTAGAATTCTCTTTGGCTACAACTTCTAGCAAACTGCTCAAGAAATAAATGAATACAACAACTAATATTTATAGGCAAACCCTAAGTGACAGTTGAACCCCTCCAACCAACTTGGGCCGCGGCCCACGGCCCATTCTGGCCGCGAACCTGCCTGTCACGCGCTACCTGTTGTGAGCCTGACCGCGTGCCTACCTGTCGCGGAACTCTTCGCGCTGGTCACGGACCATCTATCGCATTACCCTCCACGCGGATCGCGGAACTTTGTTGCTGAAAGTCGTCTGCATCCCCAACAAAATTCTAGTTGGAGTTAGATTTTTTGCCCATATGAAAATGTCTTTTGTGACGAAAAATTTCGTCACCGATTTCTTATATTGGTGACGAAAGATTTTGTCATCAATGGGTCACCTTTGTTGCCAAAGGAATAATTGGTGATGAAAATTTTTCCCGTTAAAATGCACAATAGGTGAGAAAAAATTTTCATCACCAATTATCCATTTTTAGCAACGAAATACTTCATCATCAAAAGCAGGTGACGAAAAATAGATTTCATCACCAGGTGACAATCCTTGACTACTTTAGTTAGCAATTTTTTTTTTTTGTCACTCATACTTATTTTTTGTCACCCATACAATTTTGTGACGAAAAATATGTAATTTGTGACAATTTTCATTCATCTCCAAAGACTAAATTTCTTGTAGTGAATAAACCCCATTTATTTACACTAATATGGGCTTACCACGAGCATATTTAACTTTGTTTTCTTTGATGGGCAAACTGGCTTTATTTGCAACATGAGGAATGGGAGCACCATTTAGCTTGATAGAAGCGGTTTTTCCTTCCACCTAGTGTTGAAGCACCTCCCGCATATCCAAGCCCTTCTCTCTTTGAAGTTACCCTTTGAGCACTTAACACTTCATTCAAGGCTTGTGCACCTGTGTTCAATTTCTTAAAAGTAGCATTGGTCTTGTCAAGTTCAACTTGCAATTTTGTTATTTTTGATTCAAAAAATTTGTTAGCCTAAAAAAGGGTATGCATATCGTTTCAAGATTCATATGTTTGCGTTTAATCAGATCAGGTTCACTCAAGACATCCGTTCTCTCTTTCTCACACCGTTTGAACTTGGTGCTAGCTAATCTTAGATTTGTTTTGGATGATCTATAATGCATTTTAAAAAGCTCCTTAAAGGTTTGTTGAAAAGCCTCATCATAGTGTTCCTCTCCATCACTAGCTTGGTTATTCTCAACCTCACAAAAAGTATTACTTGAACTCTCATAATCAGATTTAGCACTCTTCTCATCGAAAAACATAGATGTAGCACATGTTACATATTTTGATATAGGACAAGATCGTAGGATTTTTTATATTTTATTTCTATTGCTTTAGTAAAATTTTTACTAGGAATATTTTTGTTTAGGTTAGAATTATTAACTTTCCGTATTCGGTTTGATTTTAATTTCTACCTTTATTAGGATCCTTGGTCTACAAGAATTAGAATTTTATTTGATTAAATAGGAAATATCTTTTCATTAATGCCGCTTGTTTTGGCATGATTTAAGATTTATTTTTCTGTAGGATTTCTAGGGTTAGGGTCTTATAAAAAGGACTGTAACATATTCAACTTTTAAAGCTTTTAGTCAATAATATTATAGAGATTTTCTTTTTCTTTCTTGTGTGCAAGATTTGCTCGTTGCGAAGAGTTGTTTATCTCGTTTGGACTAGTATGCTAACTAGTCTCTTATAAATTCTGCTGCGTCAAATGGTATCAGAGCATGGCTTTGCCTGGTTCAATGACACCAAACATGGTTGAAGACACATCCATTGACGTTGGTCGTGGGAAAGGATTTAACAAAACTCGCACAAAGGGATTTACCCATGGTCAATCTGTTAAACACAAAGTTGATAGGAACTGCGTTTATAGATTTGCCCACAACCAACCTATTAACCAAAACGTCACCGGAAGATATTCTTATTACCATGTTGATAGTGAGGATGAATTTGAAGACGAGGTACCTGAGGATTATTATGGATATCAGTCGAAGAAGCGACATTCAAGGTCTAGAGGATTTTATCGCACAAATGATGACTTTTTAACTTTTCAGGTAGAACCAATAATTCCTATTTTTCATGGGTATTGCCATCCTGAGAATTTTTTTTATTGGTTTCGTAAAGTAGATAAATTCTTTGAGTTCTACACAAATATTCCTGAAGAGAAGGAGGTCAAATATGCGGCTTATAAATTATATGGCTATGTTTCTACGTGGTGGCAACAATTGCAGTTCAATAAATTGCGACAATATAAACAACCCATTAGGACATGGCCCAAGATGAGACGATTGATAAGTGATAGATTTCTTCAATCAAATCATGGACAAGAGTTGTATCAAGAATATCGGAGAAAACTTGAGTCAAAACAAATGTTCCTAGATAATTTTGATTTGCAATATAGCCATGTTACTGCTGATACAAATTATTCAAGAAACATGCCAACGAGTTTGACTCAGTTAAGCTTCGGAGGTCAAAAAAAGAATCAAGTTCCTTCAAGTTTCAGTCAATCATTTCACAATTATTATGATGGCTATGAGGTCATAGAAGAGGAAGGAGATCGGGTTGAATGTGATGTTGATAAAGATATTAAAGATGACATAATAGAAGTTGATGATGAGAAAAGTAACACTGATGTTAGTGAGAAATATAAAATTGATATCAATGTTGGTGATCAAGTTGTTGAGGACCGAAACAGTTGTCTATTGGAGATGGTTGATACTAATATTTGTGTTGAGGAGGAGGGTCTCGCCATCAATACAGGGGTGTCGAATGAAATACCTTCAAAAGGATTGTCCAACAATCAATTTGAAGCTTATATTCAAACGATGGATTCACAACATAATTGCATCTTTGATAGGGCTAAAGTTGCTTTTGTCGATTTTCTTGGAGTGGAACAGTTTGAATAGATTCCCAATGTTCATCTAGTGAATCTTGTCAATAAGGTGAAGCACGAAGAGAAAAGATTATTGCATGAAAACTTTTCTTTGACAAATTTTTGGAGAAGTAAGAATTTGAAATATTCCATGTTTCGTCGATGCTGTTGTTGTAAACTTGCAACCCATTGGAAGATTGGACATGAATATTTTGAAGGTTAAGCAGAGTGGAACACATTGTTGAAGTCTGTGTTTGAGAAAATTAATTTGAAGTACAAATTGATGCAGACAAGTGCCAACGTGTGAAGTTGTTTTGAATAATGAGAAGTCGAGGTCAAGTTCTTTTAAAGAAAAGGAGACTGATGTAGGACAAGATTGTAGGATTTTTTATATTCTATTTCTATTGCTTTTGAATAAAATTTTTACTAGAAATATTTTCGGTTAGGTTAGAATTAGTAACTTTCCGTATTCGGTTTGATTTTAATTTCTACCTTTATTAGGATTCTTGGTCTACAAGAATTAGAATTTTATTTAATCAAATAAGAAACATCTTTTCTTTAATGCCGCTTGTTTTGACATGATTTAAGATTTCTTTTTCTGTAAGATTTCTAGGATTAGGGTCTTATAAAAAGTACTGTAACATATTCAACTTTTAAAGTTTTTAATCAATAATATTATAGAGATTTTCTCTTTCTTTCTTGTGTGCAAAATTTGCACGTTGCGACGAGTTGTTTATCTCGTTTGGACTAGTATGCTAACTAGTTGCTTCCGCCCAACCTAACCGTTGAAATAGGTTGATTTACCCCAAGCGTAGGGCTAGGTCATTGTCAGCATAATATCCGGAAGTCCGGAATCGTTCCCACAGAGATGGTCTTTATAGCTTGCTAGGATTTTTAGATGTAAGGGTTTGCGGCGTTTAGACGGCCAACTTTTGGTTTTGCTTCGAATGGTGATAAACACTTATGAAATTGACTAGAGAATGAGTTAAACTTAATTTAACGAGCGGCAAGGCATAGAAGTTCATAACGCCCGTAACTTAGGCTAACTAACCATTCTCAACGAAAACACGGTTGAATCGCACGGCATAGGCTATCGACCGGAAGATTTTGCTATGAAACCATTAAAGACTAGAAGTTAAGTATGGAGAACAAGCGAGCTCTTTTATTCTCTTGGCAAACACGAGGCGAGACATAGCTCACGGAACCATATGTGCAAGCATATGGTCACCGGAGGTTAACATCGACAAGTTTTGTTACTTAAAAAGTGAACCACACTCATTTTCCATACCGAACCTCAAGTATTTAGTCGAGAAATGTAAGATTAACATAAGTCACATGACGTTAATCACTCCATGGCCAAGCCTTATCGACTACTCATGCATATTAAGAAGACTAGATAGCATGCAAGATTTGACGAACATTCTTAACCAATAGAACCAGAAATAAACTTGATTTTATAAAGGATCCGAAGCATACGAACAACTTTATCGACTACTCATGCATATTAAGAAGACTAGATAGCATGCAAGATTTGACGAACATTCTTAACCAATAGAACCAGAAATAAACTTGATTTTATAAAGGATCCGAAGCATACGAACAACTTTAATACACGGGAAATTAACGTAACGTAAATACCTTAATCGTTCTTGAGAAATTTCAACTTGGAAAGTTAAGAAGACATTAATGGAGAAAAACTAAAAGTAGCAATGTCCTAGCTATCAAGGAGGGAGAGAGAGTTGGATATTTATACAAGAATGCCCTCTCTCTCTCCTAAAAATATCAGAAAATATCCAAAAAGTGGAAACATGCCACAAATGGAAAGTTAAAATCTGTCAAAAAGCATGTCGGTGAGACACCCGTATCGATACCCTAATACCGTATCGATACCGTGCAGCCTTGCTTCACTTCCAAAATTTCCCGTAAAGGAACCGTATCGATACGCAAAGAACCGTATCGATACCGTGAGAGCTGGATTTCCTTCTGTTCTAATGAAGTATCGATACGCATAGAACCGTATCGATACCGAGCTATTTGCTGGCAGAATCAAGCCCCTCGTGCCCCGACTCAACACCCGATGGCCCTTGACTCTTCTCGACCCTCCGGTTGTTCAGTCCCATAAGCCGACGGCTACGCTCCGTAAGGCATCGCCACTTGGTACCTCTCAAAGATTGTGCAACACAACAAAACATGGCCCTTAAATGCATATCGCCTGAAACGCTCAACAGAAAACCTTACGCGCAAAAATCACTTAAAACAATAAATAAACATAAGTTAAATGACGTAAGACGGGACTAGGTGCACCAAATATCTACACATCTGGGTGCTTATCACTAGTCTCTCGTGAATTCCGCTGCGTCATATTTGGAGCTACTGAAAATCAAAAGTATGATTATAAAACTGTCTCCTCTTGGTGAATCTATACTAGGAAATCAACAAATAAAGACCCGCTTGTCGCGCCCCGAATTTTCTGCTGTGGCGTTCCCCATGAGAAACGAGAGGAGATAATACGTAACTTTGTGCGACGATTTTGCTTAAATGAATTAGAAAGCTCTAACTTGTTGAAAATTGGAGTCGTCAATTAATAAAGAGTTCGGGTGTGTTAAGTCACCCCAAAGATACTTCCGAAAAAACACCTTTAGAAAATCATTTGCTTGAAAATTTATTTTTATTTGTGAAGGACTCCTTTTGAGTTGTGGTCTGCGCAGAGATGGGTCCGAAAATTTACTGTTACAAGTGAAAAAGGTGTTAGGCACCCCACATCACCCTTCCAAAATTAACCCTTTTAAAAATTAATCTCCGGCTGAGAAAAACAAAAGATTAAAATGGAATATATATAGAGCGGTGGATTGGAGAGTATAAGCGACAAGATAGCTAGGCCTAATTTTTGTCGTGTATACCCTCACCTCAATTTGAAAGCTGTGATAATTTAAAATTAAAAAATCCGTCCGCATTGAATTGGTTAATGAAAATAGCATGTAGGCACAAATTTCATTTTTTTTTTATACTGGCGGCGTTTTATTAACTTCCACAATCGTCGGGACCCTCAATTCAATGCAAATATATCTCATGCGAGAATTACAATAATTATTTGCAAAAAACTTTTAAAAATTCAAAATCGGTTTACATTAAACTGGTTAATGAAAGATGCACGTAGGTGCGAACCACATTTTTTATACCAATGGCAACTTACTAACTTCGACAGCCATCAGGACCCTCAATTCAATGTAAATAGATTTACAAATGGGACTTATTTGTGAAAAAGCTTTTGAAAATTCAAAATCGATTTGTAATGATTTGGTTAATGAAACATGTACGCTTAGGCACAAATCTCATTTTTGATACCAACGGCTTACTAACTTCGATGGCTGTTGGGATTCTCAAATCAATACAAATACTCCCTCCGTCTTTTTTTAAATGTTTTGCTTCGTAACTCCAACTTATTAAGAAAATATCATTACACCTTTCACATCAACTTTTACCTTCACTTTCCCTATTTACCCTCTATGGAGATATCATTATTATACTTTTACTCACTAACTTTTCAAAATAGAATCTATTTTTAGGGGCAAAATGAAAAATATATCAACTTTTATCCACTAATTTTACAAAATGGATACTTATTAAGGACAATCCAAAATAGAATACTGAACTTTAAAAATGGGATGGAGAGAGTAATTTTTGAATAGGAATAACAATAACTAGTTTGTGGAAAACTTTCCGGAATTCGAAGTTGATTTGCATTGAACTGGTTAATGAAAAACACGCAAAGGCATGAATCTCATTTTGGGAAAATGACGGCCAAGGACATGTTTTGATAATTAATACCCGTCAATGACGTTTTCAGTATTAACAATTGTTCTTAGTATGTCCTTAGAGGGTATTAATTATCAAAACACGTCATGGGCTGTCATTTTCCCTCTCATTTTTGATACCAACAACGGCTTACTAATTTCGATGGCTGTTGGGACCCTCAACTCAATGCATATATTTCTAACAGGAACGACAATATAGAGATGACACTACTAGAAAATACCACTCCCCAAATTTATGGGGAGTGACAAAATCAATTTCACGTAGGGATTGATAATGCCATTCCCCAAATTGATAACCACACTCCCCTTTGGGGGGTGATATCATAAATTTGGAAAGTGACATTATAAATTCCCCGGCCTTTGAACAACAAGCTAAACACTTTTAATTTCCAGCGAGAGTTTCACAAAGAGAAAACAACTCCGTCCTCGACACCATGAACCATCACCGTCCACCGGTGTTTGTGTTTCTTGCCGCCGGCCACCAGCTCAAACCATACTCAGAGGAGGTCCATCTTTACTTTTCCGGAACAAACGTCTAACCACGAAGCATTTCAAGCCCACATGATTTTCAAATCTCTCTCCTCTCGTCATCTTCTCTCTTGAAAAAATTGAGGATTTTAGACTTGGGACTTTTTCAGTTTAGGCGTTTGGATTTGGATTTTTTGTTTTTGAAAATTTGATTTGTAGTGGAAAGTATGTATTCAATTACTAGTATTTTTTTTTGCTATTGTTTGAAGAAGATGGTGGGATGTGAATTTTACATTTAGGGCTTTGATTTGGATTATTGTATTTTATTTTATTTGTGAAATTTGACTTGTACCTTTTCTTTTCTTTTCTTTTCTTTTTTTAATCAGAATTTGACTTGTACTTGGAAAGCATGTAGTCAATTAAAAAAAAAAAAAATTCGTCTGGTGTTTGAAATAGATGGTGGAATGTGGATTTTATTTTGGTGCTATTTTTCAAGCTTCAATTCAATCTGTGCATTCTCCATCAACCGTATTCCTGCATAAAAATCAATCCAATTGTGCTACTCACACGGATAAATAGAGGACAGATCACACACAGATCTTGTGTGGAGCCCACAAAGGGTTCCACACAAACGATTCAAACCGTTCATTTAATGAAAAGATTTTTTCAAGGTCTCCCGTGAAAAATCAGCTCAATCCAATATCTTTAAGTGTTCGATCCAATCATCTAACTTTTCATTCGGGATTTCAAGATAATGAAAAGTTAGATGATTGAATCAAGTACCTATAGGTATTGAATTTAGCTGATTTTTCGCAAGAGGGCTTTAAAAAATGTTTTACATTTAATGAATGGCTAGAATTGTTTTAGGGGACCCATAGTGAGCCCCTGCCCCACACAAAATCTGTGTGCGATCCATCCTTAATTTGTCTGTGTCAACAGACTTATTGAAATCCATTTACAGAAAAACTGAAGGAGCTGCATTTTCATTGTGAACTGAAGGAGCTACATTTTTGGTTCAAAGGCTGAAAAAAGAAGAAGAGGAGGAACAAATATTTAATGAGTTAAAGGGTGGGGCCGCAACCTTTTATGGATGGAGATTGGAGGATGGCCAAGATGTTATTGTTCTGGACTAAAGTGTTATTACTCGTGGTAATTTTTGGGTTTCAATTTCGGGTACGTAGCAATTTTGTTTCTTGTCTCAGCGCGTACATTATAATGGTGAGGTTGCCGGACTTTGAAATATGCTTTCGTGATGAGCGACCCGCGGATCATTGCAATTGAAGTACAAAATGGTCCTATAACTTGCATTTTTATCGTGCCTCAAAATGCGACAACTTAATTATCCAGAGTGTGCAAGGCTCTGCAAGGCACTCTGTAGAGCGCACATGGGCCGTTGATCTTAACAATAGACGGTTGATATATGATTTTTAATTATGACCGGTAAGAGTCATTTATTACCAATCATAATTGATTTTTAATGTGGACCGTCGATTGACGCGTGCACTACCAAACCCCGAATCCGTGGGGCAAAAATGGGGTATCAACGGCTGGACCTCTTTGTGTGTACTTGCGCAGCATTGTTCAGACAAAGAATAGAAAAGAATGCGTCATTTTCGCTACGCCGTGAGGGTGCTGGTATTCTTTTGGCTGATCAATTGATTAAATTATGTGGGCAAATTTTCTTGAGATAATTGCTATCAGCATTTCTCCACGCAAGGCGCATCCTTCACTTTCTTTTTCACTCCATTCCTTGCCATTTGAATTTTCGGCTCCAAAAAGGCAGGCTCTTGGGCCGATTTTCAGCATTGTTCATTTTTGTTTTGTGCTCAGCTCCTCGGTCATTCTCTTTTCGCTTCATGGTTCGAAGATAGTATCTTAGAACAGGTGAAGAGAGGGCTCGAAAAATGTTCGATGTCTTAGAAAATGGAAGTAAGACTCGAAATGTATTCGATGTCTTGGAGAATGTAAACTCGAAATGCATTTCAACGTCTTAGAAAATGTAGCTAAGACTCGAATGTGTCCGATGGCCTTAGATAAAAATTTAATACAAAAGGATATGTATCTTATCAACGGAATTGCCAACTAAAAAGGAACATATAGCTTTTTGGAGCTTATCAAAAAGAAAGCGTGAGGAACATAAACTTGGGTTCCCCTGACTTATTAATCAAAAATACTACTTGTACAATCATTATGTTGATTGTGCGCCTAATTCTGGCCGTCCAGATGTGTTTGGACGGTCTAGATTTTAAAAAATAAACTCTTCCGGAAAAAAGTTTGAGCAAATCCTGACCGTTAATTTATTACAATAATGAACAGATAGAGATTAGTTGTCTGTTATGTTTTACACAACGGTTGTATGTGTAGCACTCTTAGTACTAGTAGATAGATTAGCAAACTACTAATAAGTTTCCATAAACCCTACTTGTCTTTACTGGAAAACATCTCGATCGCTACCAGTACCAACCAACCCTTTACTACAATTGAAAGCGTTTCCCACCACCTTCCCCTGGCCCATAAGAATCACAGAGAGAGAGAGAGAGAGAGAGAGAGAGAGAGAAAAGCAATTGACTTTTAGATTTCACGAGGTTGACATTTAGCACAAAAAAGGGTTTTCCATAATGAAAGCATCCAAAGCAAATAATGCAGAGATATCACTCGTCAAAGCTACGATAAATAAAATAAAAAAGCTGGCTATGCTCACTTTTATCCCATCTTTCCCCTCTTCCGATCTGGTAGATATATACAGGGGTAAATAATTAATGGCTTATGATGGGTTGAAGGAAGGAGGAGTCAAATGCATATATACACAGACTCTCTTGGTGTCTGCTTGTCTCCCTAGCCCATCATCCATCATCATGATCATCAAGCTAGCTAGCTCTTAATTTGCATCTCCTTTTTCCTTTCACCCTTTTGTTACTTATTGGGAAAATTAGCCAATAAGGTTAGTAAAATAATTTTCATTTAAGAGAATGATGTCAACAAAATAATTTTTAGTAGAGGTCCTTCAAGTTTTTTGCTTTTAGCTATAAGGCCAAAACATATTTAGACATTTTCATAGGATTTTAGGATACATTTTTATATTATAAGATTTTAGTGATTTAAACACTAGGATACCCTAGGGTTTTACGCACTTTTATATATAGAGTACCCTAGGATTTTAGACACTTTTATAAGGTACCCTAGGGTCTTAGGCACATTCATAGGGTTTCAGGTACTTTCATAGGCATATTTGTCATTATGTTTGATTGCAAAATATTCTTATTCTTGAGCTCAAAAAATATAAATATGAGAAATTTTTGGCTAAGTCTTCCTTAATTATTATATAAACCTTCATTTTACCAAGGGGAGGCTTTGGGACACTATGGCCCTGCGTATTATGAATTTATGGAACCTAACGGTTCTTTCATAACTCGTATATCCAGGTTAGCTTATACACGCACTTCAGTTAGTCTACAGAAACTAATCACATCGTCTATTGGGAGGAACCCAATTAAAAACAGAGTGAAGCTTTATATAGATTGATTCCAAAAGAGTTAATAACACTTGAGAGATTTCAAATGTAAAACCTTAGGAGTTACTGGGAGGAAACAAATACATATCTAACTTTCAGGTTTTGACCACTAGGCCAACTCTTTGGGTTTTGTGGAAGCTAATGTTTAGGTGATGCTAATGCAAAAATTGAACAAATCGGATGAAAGAATCATACAGGAAACCAGGGTATTGTTTTTCAGCTTTATTTTTGGAAGTTGGCTTTGGGACAGTAAAGGCCCACCATGGGGCAAGTCCACTTAGACATGTCCCCATATCTAATTACGGATCCTTTGTGTATTCGTATTTACTGAGCCAAATCGCGTAGTTTGTGATAACGCAAATAATTTATTTTTAATCCGGACGGTCCAATGCATAGATAGGCGTCTGTGATTATACAGCTCTGTGAATAGGTTGCTCACGGAACCTCCGTAAAAAAGTTTATCTCTTCCCCATTCATATCCAATTGCGTGATTTTGCAAAAGGAATTACCAAAGGTGGAAGTCCCTTTCCAAGTCCCAGCTGCTAATTCCAGCCAGAGAGGGAAAGGAAGGGTCCCCAAAACCAAAAGCCTTGGGTGGAGGAGGGGTAATAGGGCCCATTTTTGGACATGCACCAAAAGACAAACAACTGCCACCAACCAAAAACAACGAAGGGCCCCACCTGGCACCTGCACGTTTCTCTCTCTAGAATTGTGTGCCTGCCTGCCTTTGCTTCCATTTTACACCTGTCTCTCTCCCAAATTTAGGCACTCTTTTTTGTTTTTACTTCTGTAGATACTAGACAACACACGTTAAAATTTCGTTTTTACAAATAAAAACTCATTCATTTTTTAGGAAAACCATTTTGAACCTCCTCATCCAAATTTGGTACTCCCTCCCTCCGTTTTTAAGAGTTTAGTATTTCATTTTGGATTGTCTCCCATAATAAGTGTCTATTTTTTGTAAAATTAGTAGCTAAAAGTTGATATTTTTTTTCATTTACTCTTAAAAGTGGATTTCATTTTAAAAAGTTATAGCATAAAAGAGTAATGATGATATTTTCATGGAGAATATGTATGAAAAGTTTTAACTTCTAGAGCATAATGATAATCTCTCTATAAAAAGTTAGATTTACGAAATGAAACTCTTAAAAAAAGATAGAGGAAGTAGCTTTTACATAATGCTAGTGTAGTCAAACCTCTTCGGTCTCCCTAGCTAGGTACTATATGGCTAGCTATTTTTTGTAATTTCATGATATATTGAACTATTTTCTCTCTCTGTTATAATTATTTTCACTCATCCAACTCTTTAGAGAAGCTCAGTGGCCCAACAATTTACCTTCATCACTAGATTAATTAACTGCAAGCAAGAAAGTCTTTTGTGGTGATACCAGGGTGCAGAGCTCAAGGTTTCAATATTGTACTGGCTTGGGAACCGGTTTTTCTATTGTTATGGTACGTACTGGTATCAGTCTGATCCCGACTGATACCAGGTATCATTTCGGATTAAGTGCTACTATCAATATATATAGTTATAAAGTTGATGATTTTTCCCATACGGTTAGAAATTGGTATTGAGAAAATATGAATGAATTTACATTAATAAAAAATGAAACACCGATACAACGATTATATACATGTCCGAACCTACACTTAAGGAAACAACATAAAATCTGCCTATGGAATCAATTATGAAATCCTTGATTTATGTCCATATTAGCTCTTTGATATCGGCTAAGATACACTCCAATACTGCCCCTCGAGTTGGAGCATGAATGTCAATTAAGCCCAACTTGCATGATAGGTTGTGAAACGATTCGAAACCCAAAGGCTTGGTGAACATACCTGCTAGCTGATTTGATGAGGGAAGATAGGTAGTGTGAATCAGGCCTCGTTGAATTTTTTCTCGAACAAAGTGACAATTGATTTTGATGTGCTTCGCTCCTTCAAGAAAAACAGGATTGGAGGAGATGTGGAGGGCTGCTTGATTATCACAATATAAAATTGTTGGCTGGGAATGGGGATTACCAAGATCATGCGATAGAGGGAGAAGCCATTGAATTTTGCAAGCCGCTTGAGCCATAGGACAGTACTCGGCCTCGGCAGAGGATCGAGAAACTGTACTTTGTTTTACAAGAGAGAGGGCTAGAGCCAAGGAGAGCACAATAACCACTTGTGGAATGCCATGTTATTGGACAACTCGCCCAATCAAAATCGGCGAAGACGCAAAGTTGAAGAAAGCTTGTGGAAGATAGCAAAATGCCTTTGCCGGGAGAAGCCGAATGGTAGCCTCAAGATGGAGAGAACGAGGCTATTGTGTGAATTGGCTTAGGATGTGTACGGCAAAGACGATATCAGGCCTTGTGATCATCAAGTAAATGAGACGACCAATAAGACAACAATATTGGGAAGGATCAGAAAGAGGATCACCATCAGTATCATTAATCTTTAAATGTTGTTCCATCGAAAAATTGGCTGCTCGACAGCCCATCATACCCATGTCATTTAAAATATCAAGCACATACTTGCGCTGGCAGAGAAAAATTCCTTGAGTAGAACGAACAATTTTAATACCAAGAAAATATCGAAGAGGACCAAGATCCTTTATGTGAAACCGTTGAGCAAGGAAGCTTTTCACATCAAATTTGTTAGAATCCTTGCATATACTAAAATAATATCGTGATCATATCGTGATATAGAGATTGTGATTTGATTGTACTTGATTACAATTTCATTATAATTGGGATGATTCCCTTCCATAGTTAGGCTCCTTCCTCTTGTATAAATAAAGGCATCATTGTACGATTTCATTATCGAATTCAATAAAATATTCTTCTCTCATATTTTACAAAATTGATCATAAATTTTAATTAGACCAAAAAAATACTCCACATAATGTTCCAAAAAAAAAAAAAAGGGACCATTAAAACGATCAAATTTTGTTTTTACAAATAAGAACTCATTCATTTTATACTCGTATGTATTTTTTAGGAAAACCAACTTGAACCTCCTCATCCAAATTTGGTACTCCCTCTGTCCATTCGTTTTTAAGAGTTCAGCATTTCATTCTAGGTCGTCTCCCGTAATAAGTGTCTATTTTTGTAAAATTAGTAGATAAAAGTTGATATTTTTTCCATTTACCCTAAAGAGTAGATTCTATTTTAAAAAGTTGTAGCGTAAAAGTTTAATGATAATATCTCCATAGAGAATGTGTGGAAAGTTATAACTTTTAGAGTGTAATGATGATCTCTCTATAAAAAAATTAAATTTACGAAATGAGACTCTTAAAAAAAGATGGAAGAAGTAGCTTTTACATATATAAGGCCATCGTAGTAAAACCTCTTCGGTCACCCTAGCTTGGAACTATCTGGCTAGCTATTTTTTTGTATTTTCGTGATATATTGAACTATTTTCTCTCTCTGTTATAACCTTTTTTGGCTCATCCAACTCTTTGGAGAAGCTCAGTGGCCCAACAATTTACATTTATCACTGGATTAATTAACTGCAAGCAAGAAAGTCTTTTGTGGTGGTACTAGGGTGCATAGCTCAAGGTTTTAATATTGTCAGTCTCATATGGGTACCGTTTCGAATTTAGCGCTACTATCAATATATATATATATATATATATATAGTTATAAAGTTGATGGTTTTTCCCATGCCATCAAATTGATCATAACATGAACAGGACTACAAAAAACGGTACCAGTATACTGAAGGGAAAAAAAAGTAAAAAAAAAAGACGGGTGTTGAGATCGTCACAAACAAAATATCAATTTTATAAAGGCAGCAGATAATGCCACCATTACATTTTTTAATAACACGAAACGTTTTTCTTCAAATGACTATGGTACCGGCCATTCTCGTCGAGCTAGGTAAGGACCGGTATTGATACCCGAACGGAATTTGGATGCTAGGTTATTGGATACTCAACGAAACGGTACATGCTAGTCGGTACATAACGAAATTCACAACCTTGGCAAAGCTAGCCTTGAGCTAAACTTCAATGTGCGGACGCTTTAGGCCTCTGAAAATTTACAAATGTAGGGAGCCTCCTACTTTGTATTCTAACAGTCCAACAAAAGGGCCTCATCTCTGATCTCATTTTAGACTTCTGAAAAGTAAAGACTGGTTTTGCTCGGATGGTCCTTAAATAACAGGTGGTGTAAATTAAGGAGCACAAAAGGGAAATGAAGGGGGAACCAAGCCTGATAGGTAAGGCGAGGGGAAATTATCTTAACAACTTTGCAACTTCAACAACTTTGCTACTAATTATAGCACAATACAATTCTTGTTATGATTACGAGTGACAAGAAAGCATGTGAATTTCATTGGTCAAACCCTCCCAAAAGGAGGGGGGAAAAGGCAAAAAAAAAAAAAACTGGGAGATAAATTAAGATTTCATGACATCAATCAACGCCTATCATGAAAACAACCGATCCATATGGGTATTACATAAGGCGCGCTGTTTCTAAAGCAAAAATTGTTTTTGTTAATGTTAAAAATTATTGTGCATAAAAAACTTCTATCATGTGAAAGGTACGTACAAGCCCTATTATACGTTACTGTTAGGGTATCTATGTGTTTTTTGCACTCATCTATATATGATGATGATGATGATAGTATATTTAACCTCATTCCGACACCTTATGATGAGCGTGTTTGTTAGCATGGTACGTAGTTTGCAAACGACTTAATAAGTCAAGTTTCAAACTCTTTTTTTTTTTTCCTTTTGTTTTGTTTAGTAATTTCTAGATCCTTACTCTTGCGGAGTTTTTTTTTTTTTGTGGTTAAGTTAACATTTTATAACAAACCACAAAAAAACTTCTATCCCAGGGCCAAACCTTAGGAGAACACAAAACAACAAAGCAACTAGATACACTCAAACTAGAAGCACAGCTCAACTCCTACTCCTACAAAGCAAAGGAGTTACATCACAATTCCTACATAAAGAGAAAATTTCACTGGAATAAGGAAATTTCCCCCATGAACACACTCTATCTCTAATATGAGCCACTATAATGGAAAGAAAATCTTCAGAAGTGCAGTATTTTTGAGAGAAGATCCTAGCATTTCGTTCTAGCCAAATGTAATAGAGTGTAGCAGCCAAAGATAGCTTGCAAAGGGAGGATTGCAGACTTTTCCCCGGACAATGTTGACTGAACCAAACAATCTCGAAGTCCCAGTCACCAGGTAGCCGAACAACCAAATTCCTTTTCAAAATGTTAGACCAAATGATTCTAGAAAAGTTGCAATAAAAAAAGAGGTGCATATGGGTCTCCATTTGCTGCTGACAGAAAACACAAGTAGGGTTCACATTCATACCCCATTCTCTAAGCCTATCCTTTGCGGCTAACCTCTTGCAACAAGCAAGCCAAGCAATAAAGGCCCACTTGGGCACATTCCCATGAAACCACACCACAGAACACCAAGGCTGTTCCTGACGAACATTCCAAATAGCATTCCAAGCAGATTTGGTGGTATACTGACCAGAAGAAGAAGGTGACCAAAAAATCTCATCCTCTTGCTGAGGATTAGGAAGAAACCAAACAGGAGTAGCTCCAGCAATCTGCATAGTGAATCTATTGCAAGACCTGGGCCAATTCCACCTGCCATCTTGAATAATATTAGAAACCTTCATAGATAGAGATCTCCCTAAGTTGTAAACCACATCCTCACCAAACCGAAGATATAGGGGCCCAAGCGGATGCCAATTGTCAAGCCAAACAAAGGTATTATTGCCATTCCCAATTATATGCTTGATTAAAGGCTGACCCAAAGATCTCAGTTTGAACAATTTCCTAATGGTCCAAGAGATAATATATATTTGCCTATTTGAAAACTTTGTATTTTGTGTTCGTATATAATAATTAGTAGAACTTTATATTGATTTGGCTTTCTCGTATTTTGGTCGTTGCTATAAAAATTGTTAAGTATTAGGGGCACACTTTTTTTAATTTGGTCTTGGGCACTCAAAACCCTTGGGCCGGCCCTGGACCTGATATTAATTTTGGATCTTGATATGAGATTTTTATTTTTGGGGGGAAGAAATCTACAAAGAAATCAAGCAACTGAAATTAAAATCGATAGGGGAAAAGTGATTGGAGAGAGAAGTAAATAGAAGTTTTGGATTAGGAACACCGAATAGGTATTGTGGTGGATTGAGAGAGCAGTGAAAAATGTGATGAAGAGAGAAAATGAGTAGTAAAAGACAAAAAAATTAGGCAACATGAAAGGGAAGGCAGATGGTGCATTGCCTCAAAAGTGTTGCACCATGCAATGCTCAATCTCATCATTTAAAAGTGTTTTGGAAAGATGCATGTTTAATACTCCTTCCGTCCCATTTAAATGTTCCCTACAGGAATTCGTGCAATTTCAAAAATATATATTTCTACATATTATTTTTTTAAGTTTATTAAAGTGCTCATGGAGTACTTTAATTTGATGTAAGAAAATAAAAAAATAATATATATATATATATGTATATATATTGGGGGGGTTTGAAAATGCACGGATTCCCGTAGGGGATATAAAGAGGGACAGAGGGAGTATCTCTTTGTGTGTGCACGTGCATATACATACTATTCTCTTCGTCTCTAAATAAATATTCGGCCCTCAAACCTAAGCCTTTAAATAGACGCATTCTACTCATTCAAATAATTTGAAAAAAATGGAAATAAAATACCTTCGCCCCAAAGGTATATTTTTACAATTTTTTGAACATAAAAATTGCATGTTTTTAAAGGCCAAAATTTTCAGTCCAGACATTTATTTAGGGATGGAGTGAATATATTTTATGCGTAAATGTGGTTGTGTTGTTAAATTCTTGTGGGCTACTTCTGATTGAGCTTTTCAAAAATATTATCAAACATTATGCACGTTTTTTCTCTTTTTTATACAGAAAGTCTAATTGTACAGATATTGTGCACAACAATTGTGCATAGATCATAGTGTAGGGCCCAATCTGGGTCCCACATCAACAATCTGAGTCGTTCACTAAATTTAGAACATTTTTTCAAAGGCCCCCGCGAAAAATCAGCTCAATCTGATACATATAGTGTAACGCCCCGCTATTTTACAAAAATAAACTCCAAAATATACTGTATTTCAAACATTTCTAGGCCCCTATTTTCTCCCTAAATAAATTACATCACCAAAATAAACTTAAGCCGCCTTCTAAATAATCTTCTAGATGCTCCAAAATTATCAACTTTTCCAAAACCTCTCCAAATTAATCCTTATATGCTCCGATTCAATTTTTCCTAATCCAGCTCCACACCAGAAAAAGAAATTATCCTGGAAGTATACGATACAACAGAATAACAAAGCTCATGTTCAAGTGGAATCAATAAGCGATAATCGGCCACAAAGTCGAAGCAATAATCACAAGGGACCTCATACCATATCCTCCTTAGTACATGACCAGTGACCCTCCCCCAATACCTTCCTCACCGAGTCATCTTCGACCCATCCTGGATATTGGATAGGCTATTGGTGAGTTCACTCGATCCCTGTACTAAACAGTTTTATAGTACTCAGCCAACAACATCATATTTGATATCATTTATTCCACTTTCCAATGATATCTATATTATTGAACAAATATCACGAGATAATCAAAATGAGTACAAAGATGAGAGTGAAGAAATGATTCCGGAAGTGGGAAGCATATCGTATACTTCCCGGATTACCTCAAATATGACCGGTCGTTTTGTCTACGAATCAATGCCTTAAAATATTTTTTCACATTTGGACTAAATACACCACTAACCCACCAATATCCACCATCCAAGACATTACTATCTATTTATAAAATAAACTCTCAAGCTATTTTTTTTCCCTCTTCTCTTTCTCCCTCCCTTGCAGAATTTCCTCTCTCTCCTTTCTCTTTTTCTAAAACTCTACAATTGGAAGCACACAAGTGGTGTGGTGTGTGGAGGGGAGTGGAGGAAATGCCTATTTATACTAACAATCCTACAAAATCCGGTGGATTCTAGAGGATAAGATCATAATCTTATAATATCTAAACAAAATCTTATAATATTTAAACAAAATCCAATCTAATCTTATCCTAATCATATCTAATAAAATCTAATCTAATCTTATCCTAGATTTTTAGGATTACGAAGTAGGGCTAGGGTTTCCTAGAAAGTCTAGATTTAGATTTATCAATTAACAAAATCAATTATATCTACAAAAATACTTCAATAAAATGTTTAATTTTATTCGGAAAAAAAATTGGCTCGAGATTTGGGTCATTACAACCTATTCTCCTTAAAATAATTTCGTCCTCCAAATTAAAATGTATGTATTCAAAATCATATAATCAAAGTATCGTACAATTTGCAAAAGAATTTTTTTTAAAAGGAAATAAGTCAAAATAAATTCAAAGTTCTATCATTGCACAATCTGAGTAACTCCAATGTCGTAATAACTTCAAATTTATCCTCTGGATAATAGCCTATAAAAAAAATTATAACCACGCTTTCGCTGCGAACTCTGATAAATTTCTAATCTTTATAACCTTAAACAATAATTTCTAATGACATCCCCTCCCAAGCAACACCTCTAGATTATACTCAAGATCCTGATTGCTCCAAATTTCCTCCTCTAATAAATCTCAAATAATAACAAGGATCTTATCCACGAGCGATGTGAAACTCACACTTCCGGTCAGGACCCGCTCTGATACCATTTGTAACGCCCCGCTATTTTCTAAAAATAAACTCCAAAATACACTATATTTCAAACATTTCTAGGCCCCTATTTTCTCCCTAAATAAATTACATCACCAAAATAAACTTAAACCGCCTTCTAAATAATCTTCTAGATGCTCCAAAATTATCAACTCTTCCAAGATTTCTCCAAATTAATCCTTATATGCTCCGATTCAATTTCCACTAATCCAGCTCCATACTTGAAAAAGAAATTATCCGAGAAGTATACGATACAACAGAATAACAAATCTCATGCTCAAGTGGAATCAATAAGCGATAATCGATCACCAAGTTGAAGCAACAATTACAAGGGACCTCATACCATGTCCTTCTCAGTACATGACCAGTGAGTCAGTGACCCTCCCCCAATACCTTCCTCACGGAGTCATCCTCGACCCATCCTGGATATTGGATAGGCTATTGGTGAGTTCACTCGATTCCTGTACTAAATAGTTTTATAGTACTCAGCCAACAATATCATATTCGATATCAATTTTCCACTTTCCAATGATATCTACAAGATTGAACAAATATCACGAGATAATCAAAAGGAGTACAAAGATGAGAGTGAAGAAAGGATTCCGGAAGTGGAAAACATATCGTATACTCCCCGGATTACCTCAAATATAACCGGCGTTTTGTCTACGAATCAATGCCTTAAAATATTTTTCCACATTTGGACTAAATAACCGGAAAGAGCTTGATTTGAGCAATTTTTTTATTGAACTATTCAATAAAAAACTGTTTGGATGAAGCCCTTCCCGGTCTTTTTTTTTGGCTGATTTCTTATGGGTACCCTTAAAATCACGTTCTAGTTACATTGAGTGGCTCGAATCATCAAAATTCGATCGGAAACTTTGGTGTGGGGGGGGGGGGGGGGGGGGTTAGAGGTTTTTTTAAGGATTCTCGGAACCGCCCCAAAACTCTCAAGCTATATTTTTTTTTCCTCTTCTCTTTCTGCCTCCCTTGCCGAATTTCCTCTCTCCTTTCTCTTTCTCTAAAGCTCTACAATTGGAAGCACACGAGTGGTGTGGTGCGTGGAGGGGTGTGGTGCGTGGAGGGAATGCCTATTTATATTAACAATCCTACAAAATCCGGTGGATTCTTGAGGATAAGATCATAATCTTATAATATATCTAAACAAAATCCAATCTAATCATATCTAATAAAATTCAATCTAATCTTATCCTAGATTTTTAGGATTATGAAGTAGGGCTAGGGTTTCCTAGTAAGTCTAGGTTTAGATTTATCAATTAACAAAATCAATTATATCTACAAAAATACTTCAATAAAATGTTTAATTTTATTTGGAAAAAAAATTGGCCCGAGATTCGGGTCATTACATATAGTAGCTCGATTTAATCATCTAACTTTTTATTCAGATTTTAGGATCCTGAAAAGTTAAGTGATTGGACCGAACACCTATAGTAATTGGATTGAGCTGATTTTCTACGGGGGCCTTTGAATTTTTTTTTTACATTTAGTGAACAATTTGAATCATTTGTGTGGGACCCAGAGTAGGCCCCACGCCATGATCTGTGCATGCATAATCGCTGTGTAGTTAGCAACTCTCTTTTTTATAAGCAAGAAAGGCTTTTTTCTTCTTCGTCTAAATGGTCCATTATTTTGAGAGGGTAGTAGTAGGCTGGTGGGATGAACAACTAACCTCCTGAATAACAGTATGAACAACTAACAACATTTTTAAAAATAATCATACAAAAAAGGAGTGTTTGCATCAATTAAGGGAGTGTAGAAATCAATTTCCTATTTTGAGAGGGTACTATGCTGGACGGTGGCGCGAGAGAGTGTAATGACTGGGATTGAATAACCTCCGATGAAAAGTATGAACAACTAACAACATTTTCAAAAATAGTCAAATTAAATACAAAAAAAAAAGGAAGTTAATAGTAATCTCCTTTTTAACCTCAAATTAGAACAAAAATTAGCACAATAAAAGGCCATGCATATGATTATTAGATTCTCTCATTCCCTATTGTCTTTTTATTTCTTTTATACTTCCACTGCATCAATTGTTTTTTATTTACTTTATCTTGTCTTCAATATAGTACTAAGGGCCCCGAGGTTTCTTATAAATACACTAACTTCCCCTCTGGTATGGAAAATTACTCTCTCTTCTCTTACTTTACAAACGCAATATAGAGATGCCTTCCCAACCGTTTAAATTGGCTTGACCACGGTGTTAATTTTGACAAGTCAAAGACCATAATACACTGAAGACAATTAATTTAAATTGGATTGACCACCCCTACTTTATATCATCACCTATTGATCAGTAGGCTTCGCTCGACATTTCGCCTGATAGTTGCTTAAACTTGTACCTCATCATCTGGACATTTTTTTGTTGCTTCTGAAAAAACGCATGAGTAAATACGGTACTCATTACATAACAAGGATATTTGTAACGTTCCGATATTCAGACACATTGATTAAAATATTTTTCAAAATAATTTCTTAAAATAAAGGACAATTTCTTAAATAACAGCGGAAGCTTAGTTTGATTACATCAATTCATCATAAATAGAATAAGTTTCAAATCAAAGTACAACAAAATTAGTTTGTCAAAAGAAATAGAGTGACTAAAACTAGGGAAATTCAGGGCTCGTTAACTTCATTCTTCAAAAGGCTTCACCTTTGACTTTAATAATGTCCTTCCGATCTATCTTCAATACCTGGCGTTTGAATACTAGGGTAACATAGTACCATGAGCGATTAACGCTCAATAGCTAAAAGCCTATCTGAAACCATAACTTTACTAATAAATATATAGCAATTCAATAACAGTAATAAGAGGAGAAAGATAACACATTATCCAATTCTTTACTAGTCATTATCTTACATGAATTCTAAGAATCATTTCCATAAAGATCATTTTCTCCCACATCCACTAATTACAACCGTCTCATGAGTCCACCCTTCCTATTGCTTGTCCTGCACCAAGGTTAGGGATGAGCGCACCTAAATTATTTACTTATTAGCATGTTCTCACTGAAGATTATAACAGAAGGATTGAATCCTCCCATGACGTATTGGACATTAGAGTCGGGCATCCACTATCCCTCACTAACTAGAACTGTCTCGTGGGACCTATTCCTTCCTGAAACAGAAGAGAGAACTTTCTCATGACGTATCATACATTAGTGTCTCACTAACTATAACCGCCTCATAGAACCTATTCCATTCCTGAATAGAGGAGAGGCCTTTGCCTTGATGTATCATAAATTAGCACCACAATGTTTCTCATCACCAGGCCCTGCAGGTAACCCATTTCAACACATGGCCCAAATGGGAATCCTTGCCATAGCCATGGCCCAAATGACAATTCACAACCTGACGCTTTCACACTTTACTATTTTTCCGTTACTTAGCTAGCATCGTCCATCTGATCCTCTAATCGTATACCACCATGTGAATCTAAGTTAATTCTAACATGTACAACATACTTGTCCAATAACATCACAACTTATAAACATGATAAGATTCAATTGATACAACAAGTATAACATTTGATATGATCATATGAGCAAATAAATAAACACATAAGGAGTTTTGGATTAGGCTGCTGCCTTTTTAGTTCTTTAGAGTTTTGAGGAACATCTGAGTCCTTTAAGTCATTATTAAAGTTGGGGATTTACTTACCAATTTCGTAAGCCATAGGAATTTCAGTAGGTCTTTGTACTTGTTTCGAGTTCCAAGTCCGTGTTTTATCATCGATCTCCCTAACAAAAATTATAAATTCTCTTTCCCAGTTTCTCTCTCGTTCTTTGTTTTTTTCAGACCAGACGAGCGTGCCTTTGGATCCTTTTCCAGGGCACACTTCTTGCAGAAAATCAAACACCATAATTAAAAAGGTCGGCTTCAAGAATCTGAGCTTTTACAAAATAGTAAACCCTCGGCTTTCTCTACACACGGAAGGGTGAAACCTAGTGTAATCAACAGGCTGAAGATTTATTACAACAATCATTCTACAACTACAAACACTTACACATACTAACTCACATTCACATTTGGACTCATACTGGACCCACCAAAAGATTTGAATGTATATATAAATGTTTGTAGTTGAAGAGAGAGAGAGAGAGAGAGAGGGTTTCACTGCAGGATACGTTATCTAACTTATCTTTGACCAAAATGCATTTGCTGCTTCCCATCGGAAAGAAATGCAATTAGGCCCTGTTCCACTCAACTTAAAGTGGAACAAGTTGATTTTCTTCTTATTTGAATTTTTTTGTATTTGTTAATTTTATACCAAATTTTTGTTATTTATTAATTTGTCTCAATAAGAGGAATTGAAAAATTAAAAAAAACAAATACTTTTACCCAAATATTTTAGGAAATAACTATTTTTTAGCAAAGACCTACTTTCATCCTAATTTAATTATCATTATACTTAAAATTTAACATTTTTACCCTAATATTATTATCATTATACTAAAAAAAATATTATATTTTTAATTTTATATTTTCACCATTATACT
Source organism: Rhododendron ovatum (assembly GCA_019656835.1). Lineage (NCBI taxonomy): Eukaryota > Viridiplantae > Streptophyta > Magnoliopsida > Ericales > Ericaceae > Rhododendron > Rhododendron ovatum. The sequence goes on along the minus strand of CM033798.1, from coordinate 30,882,955 downwards.
GAACTACCACTTTTTTATAACTATTTTCTTTTATTTTGCTTTTAGATTACCAAATTTTTTAAATTTCTTACGGAGCGGGGCAGGGCAGGTAAACTTGTTCCCCAGTTGGGGCAAAAAATACCCGGTCGGAGTCAGGGATATGCAAAAACCCACCCCTCCCCGTTGCCATTCCTAAATTGCATGTATGAGAGAGAGAGAGAGAGCAATGAAAGTTTACTGGGATTTGGGTGACTCTCTGGCTTCAGCTTCTCTCTTTTTTTCTTTTTGTATGTGTGGCTATTTTGCATATATTCATGACAAGTTGGTGGCAGTGGACTAGATTAATGCTTTTTATGAGAATTTCACATAATAAAAGGACATTAAGTTTATAATTTTAGTTCTTGTATTTGATTTTGACTTCAATTAGAAACCAAACTCTCAATTAACCCTTATTTTTCTTTTTAGATAGATGTCAATTGCCAACTTAGTGAAATAAGTACTTATAACATTTGTAGTACTTTGTTTAAGATTTATATCACATGTTGGAATGACTAATAAGGAACTATATTCTTTTTATATTTATCATCCTCCAATTTTATTTGTTTATTTTCATTTGAGAAAATTAGTCATAAGGACGGTGAAATAGTTTTCATTTAGGGGAAGAACGCCAGCAAAATAGTTTTCAGTGGAGGTGCTTCAACTTTTTGAGATTTTAGCAATAAGACCAAAACATGTTTAAGCATTTTCATAGGGTTTTAGGGTTCACTTTTCTATTATGGAGTTTTAGTGGTTTAGACACTTTCATAAGGTATCTTAGGGTAGGCACTTTTAGGCATTTTCATAGAGTACCGTAAGGTTTTAGGCACATTTGTCCTTATGTTTGATTGCAAAAGGTGATTATCCTTGAACTCAAAAAATGTAAATATAAGAGATTTTTTTGCTTAGTCTCCCAAAATTCAACCTTGGCTTTGCCAAAATTTTAAGGGAGTAATTACATTGTTATCACATTGCCCTAAGTCCTTTTAATCTTTGTAAATTATAATATACGAGTATTTTTAACGATTAATAAATGTCTCTTTCGATGTTAGCAAAAAAATAGAGTATTTTTACAAAGATTGGTAAATTTCTTTTCAATTTATTCAAAAAATAATACTCTCTGTCCGTTTTTAAGTGTCTAGTTTCGTAAGTTCAACTTATTAAGGAGACATCATCATTATACTTTTTACATCAACTTTTACCTCCATGTACCCAAAAAAAAAAAAAAAATTACCTCCACTTTCTCTACTTATCTTATATAAAGGCATCATTATTATACTTTTACTCACTAACTTTTCAAAATGGAATATACTTTTAGGAACAAAATAGAAAACGTATCAACTTTTATCCACTAGCTTTAAAAATGGTCACTTATTAATGGACAATCCAAAATGAAATACTGGACTTTAAAAGAGGGACGGAGGGAATAGTAATCACATTGCTACTACAAGAGATGGTTGCCATTGGTCGGAGATGGCACAAATATTCACCGAAGAGAGACTACCAGGCCAGAGGTGGCCAAAATAATCACCGGAGATAATTGTCGAAGTTTGGCCCTGTCCGGAGGTGTGGGTTGTCAACCGGAGGTGGAGGTCACTGAAGTTTTGTTGGCGAGATATGAGGCCCTCGCGGGAATCAACGGCATCCGAGGCATGTAGGGTGCTTGATCCGAGCACCATTTTTTAATGTATATATGTATATACGTGTATATACACGAAAAATGGGTGCTCGGATCAAGCACCCTGCACACCTCGGATGCTGTTGATTCCCGCGAAAGCCCCATCTGTTTTTTTTTATAGAATTTTTGGACGGCTTGGATCAGCCGTCCGGTGGCCGTCGGTACATATAGCACAAATCTTAAAAAAATGATCGAAGTCACTCATTTTGTTTAAAATACTTTATTTGTAGTCCCTCCAAAAAATAAGTTTAATCCGGTATCAGTAAAAGTATTGAGTCATGCTATGTGCACCGACCATTTGTAGGGAAACCGTACCGACCGGCCTCGCCGAGCCGTCTCCGGCTACCGGACGGCGGATCCGAGCCGTCCATAAATTTTAAAAAAAAACCCGAAGGACCCAGGCGGGAATCAACGGCATCCGATATGTGCATGGTGCTTGATCTAAACACATTTTTTTCATGTATATGTATACACAATACATATACATGAAAAAAAGGTGTTTAGATCAAGCACCATGCACATATCGGATGCCGAAATTCCCGCGTGGGCCCTTCGGTTTTTTTTTTTTAAATTTATGGACGGCTCGGATCGGCCGTCCGGTGGCCGAAGACGGCTCGGCGCGGCCGGTCGGTACGGTTTCCCTACAAATGTGTCGGTACTTATATCATTAATCAAAAGTATTTACGAAACATCCAAACTTTGCTCTAGAATTTAATAGAGCAAAGTTTGGATGTTTCGTAAATACTCTTACCGATACCGGATTAAACTTTTTTTTTGTATGGACCACAAACAAAATATTTTACACAAAATGAACGACTTCGATCATTTTTTTGAGACCCAAAATGGGTCCAAAAAAGGATTTGTGCCCACTGGTACAGATATTTAGTCTGTACCAGTAGCACCATTCCAATACTATTGTGCCTTCAAGTTAATAGCATCAAAGGCTTGAAGAAGACAATCTTGATCAGCTCTCTTTCTCTTCCAAAGAGATCTTCCGCTTCGTTCACCAATACTTGGCACTTTGCGCAAGTGCTTATGGATTTTTTACCATGCATTACGTCCAATATTTGTTATTACCATAGGTGCATTACCGTAACAGAGGAATGAAATATTCTCATAATTCTCCGTCGATACGACATGATGTTTTCTCCTTCAACTTAAAAACATGAAAAATAGCTGGGATTTTTGGCCAACTGAGCCAAGAATAGAAGTGCACAGCATAAAGAGCACGAGGGAAATGAATAATGATGACATAAAATGGCAACCAAACCCTCCTCCCAAGGGCACCTGCTTTGAGAAAATTAAGAACCAAGAAAACCAAGAGTATTCATTGCAGATTGAATTCCTTTATTGAAGTAACAAAACTGAATTAAATTACTGTAACAAAAACGAGAAATTCCCAGATAAATCCTAAAACTGACAGGGCACAGACAACTACATCATATAGACATGGTCACTGCGAATTACTATAAGCACCACTGTATTATCAGGTTCACCTAGCTGCAGAAGCTATAATGGGTACTGTATTATTAACCAGTATCACATTCCAACCTAAGTAATCACTCAGACGAACAGCTTGAGAGAGAGGGAGCACTCATTTACCTAATTCTGATGGGGGAAAGAATGATCAGCCCTATTTGACTGTTAAGACCCATAATGTACAGAAGGCTCTAAAAGGTAAACAACGTAGAGCATAGCCACCCATAAGTATCGTGTATTGGGGTTACCTTCCCACCAGATCAATGGCTGCAAGTATTCGTTAGCCCAGTCATCGAACCGAGAAAGTGAATTTACAAAATCCCCACTTCAACCTTTTCCTCCTTTTCCACAGCTCCGGAAGAGCCTTCTGTGGCAACAGGCTTATCCAAATCAACAGGAGTACAGCTAGTGTCACTGTTCGGATTATCATCTACCCAGTCCGGAGCCTGAAAAGGCTTTGAACTGGAATCTGTTGAATCTGGTGATCCTCCACTGTCCATTTTGCTATCATCTATGGAAGCATCAGCTGAGGATAGAGAAGGATTGGCTACAGTTGGGTCCATACTTTTGTTCCGCTCCTCCAGTTCCACTTGAACCTCACCATTTGGTGAAATGGATGGCTTTTCAAGATCAGATGAATCCACTGAATCTGAAGTCTCCCTCCATTCAACCCATTCAGGTGGATTTTCACTCTCTTTGGCTCCGGTTTCACACAATTCACCCGAAAAATTAACTGATGTGGGTTCTGAACTGGCATTTGGTTCGGGCGGTTGAGAAGTTGTAGTGTCAGCTAAATCCTCATCTTTGTCTATGATAACTTCGGCATCACCAACAGTGTTGACCGCTTCGGAGTCGTCAATATTAGGTGAGGGAGATGCGATGGAGTCAGCTGATAGCTCATCTATTGTTCGGTCGTCCTCAAAGGCAAACCAATTGGAATTCGTGAAAAGAGAGCCACTGAAAACATGACATAAAACAAACACACAAATGTTTAATCAAGTAAATAGCAAAAACTAGGTAATAAGGGTAGAGTAAGGGCAGTCAGGAACAATCTCAGAGCCCCAAAGGGGAAAACATAACATAATTGAAAAGAATTGTTAAAATTTTGGTCATAATCAGGCATTAGCAGGCTATTGTGGTTATTAAACCAAACCTATTGCATAAGGAGCAGGGATACGGAAATGGACCCGGGAAACAACACGTCTTAAGAGTAGGGACACGGACACAGGGACACGGAAAAAAAAATCTATGTACATTTTTGTAAATATTTATTTTGATATTCATGAGAATATTGTATCAAGAAAGGAACAAAGTTAGGTTATAGTAACTTGCAATATTTAATTTTTGATATTACGAGAATAGAAATTTATTTTGTTAGTATTGATGCCTGTCATATCCCCACCCGTGTTAAAGTTTTCAACACAGGGTTCCCCTGCTTAAAAAATAACAGAATTAGCAGGACCCATACGTGTCTTGCTGGGTTGCATGCAGTCCGACACAGATAAGGCAACCAGTTGCACGTGTCGTGCTCCATAGCATATTGCTTTCTCCACAAAGAACAGCCAATACAACATTTACCATTGCTCTAAAATCCAACAGAGATTTCCAAAGATAATTCTAAGATGGAAAACCAAAATGGATAAACCAAAACTTCTGAAATTCTACCAAGTTAAATGCATGAATCGTGTCGGGATAGTTGGCAATTGTGCATCAGGAAAAAGACTGTGTTAGCCACGAAAATTTCAAAAACTGCTTAAGAAAAGTTACTAGGCATAGCCTAAAAGCATGCAGTGCTGGATCTATACCTACTATAAAACAAGGCAGTTTGTCATTTAACTAGTGAAAAGACTACTTTGCCCTCAATCTTTCTTTAACCCTTATTTTTTTGTCATTATTTTGTGGAACCTAAAAAATAGAATACTAAACTAGAAATGGGACCCACAACGTTCAATAAGCAGGAGCGTGTGGGCCCCATTCTTGAAGGTAATATGCAACATCAATTTTTATCAGACGATAATGGACTCCAAACTCTTTTATTAGTGACCATAAAAAATAAATGATTGAAAATCATTAGAAATTACCAAAAAAATTTGATAGCTGAGACAATGGAGACAATCGACATTATTGATGGAACAATTTGTGGCAACCAAAATACTTCGCATAGTATTGGACAAAAGAAGAATTATGACAAACATGATAGAAGCCAGCGATACGGATAAGAGAGTATTTAAAGTGACACTCAATAGAAATAGTGCAAAAAAAAATGATAGATTATTAGGCAAAAAAAGCATTTCAAAATGTGATGGGGGGCGATTGATGATGGTAGTTGACGAGGTTAACGATTTTGATGTACAAAGATAATACATATCAACATGATATTGCAGATAAACAGAGTTGCGATAACATGGTTATAATTATAATCCGATAGCATAATCACATGCGTGATACTATTTATCAATAGCTATTGACGATTGACTTAACTAATATGAAGACCAATTGCAAATTGACTCAAAAAACAGGAAAAGGCAAAAACCAGCGAAGATAAGACAATTTCTGCACAATATCTAATATGAAGACCGATTGCCAAGTATGTTCCCAGCGCTACTATACAGAAAAAAGGGAGAACAATAGGTTGTACTCAATTACGAATAACAGGAAACGTCAAAAAGGCAAAAACCAAGAGGTGCCATCTACCTTTCCCTGTCATCTCCAAGACGAAGCGAAGATAACACAACTTCTGCAGACTCATCATCAAAATATACATCCTGCAAAATAATACAGTAAGGAACGATCTCTAACATCATAAACGAAAAGGAAAACAGCATTATCAAACTAGAGCGACGTAAAGTAAGTAGAAGATTAACAACATAAACTGTCTATATGGATATGGTCCACAAACTAAGGTGTGTTAAACCAGACAAAAGCAACAAGTTAACAATTTCAACTTTTCAATGGGACAAGCAAGTATTGCATTGACATTCAAATTTAGACCATTCTCTCCGACAATGGCACTTCATCTCCACTTTCGATTAACTTTTCAGAAGATACTAATTAGACATAATATCAGTAAGAGTAAGTTACAAACTTTATTCTTCGACTTTCAAAGTGGACAATCTTTTTGGGACATCCTAAACTGGAAAGATAGACAAACAAACTAGGACAGCAGGAGTTTCATCTGGAAACTACAAATAAATAAGTTTTTAAGGTACATCTTAAATTAGAAATTGATTAATTAACTTCCAATAACGAATTCAACTTTCTATTGCATATATAACCAAACCAAGGTCAGGAACATCAATTGGCTAGAGCTTGCGGCTTCCTCTACTATAAGATCTTCTAGAAGTAGTGTGAAACTTTTAGTGAAAGGAAGAGTTTTAAGGTTGTTATTTAGTAGCCATCACAAATTTCATTTCCTGCATTAAGATTTAAAACTTGTCGTCAAAGAAAAAGGCAATCAATCAAAATCTCGAGCGATACGCCTCTTGCACTTACTTCTAATCCTTCAGAATAGTCAAACTTTCAAATCAAAATTGAACTAGAAATTATGGCGACTATAAAGCAATACTGTGAACCACCTCTTTTATTTTATTGTGGATTCTCCAACTTCCATCTCCCTTGTTTCTCCACCCACGTTACTCATCTATCTAACAAGTGGGGGACCCAGCAATAAAGGTCTCCTTTTACTATATTCTCCCATCCATTCTTTTCATTATTTTACTGATCTTGCATTGACTACTGAGTAGAGTTTCTAAGCTATCCATAGAGTTTTCCAAGACAGTTCATAATACAAGTTACCCTTTTTTTTTTAACCAAGTAAACGATAATATTAATAAAAGGCATTAAGGAACAAGTTACTAATGTCCCTTAGGTTTGAAATTCTTTTTATTTGCATTTCTGCATCAACTATTTACAGTAATGTGATGTATTTTGGAACCATTGTTCGTGCTCCACAAAAAACTCATTATTCTTTCCACTTACAGTGTCAGAAAAACCTGGACAAAATCAACACTTGGCCCCATTATCCATAAGAAGCCCCTCTTTGTCCCCTTCAATTATGAGTCTATGACCCTTACGCTTCATGTCAGAATTCAAATAAAGGGGCATGATGAATCACAATTTGAATACTGATTTGACAATTATGTTCCACACCAAACACGACAATCCACCTCCCTCTGAGAGCCTCATATGTGAACAAACACTTCTGAAACAAAGCATGATTCGAAAGTAAAACATTTGAAGTCCTCGAGGATATCTATTACGCGAGACACGTGTAGGCATAACATGATTCTTCACACTTTACGTACATGGTGGAAACGTAGTACATATGACTACCAAATACCAAATGACATGTGAAAATGGACCTAGAAAGTTTGGATGCAGTAGAAATCACTAATTCAATTTACTGCAATTGTCAATAAACTTTAGCAACCAAACAGTCATTATGTACTGTTAGAGAATGATATTTACATTATTAGATCTTAGATTATGTTGCGTAGTATACTTTTGGTAATTCTCTTGGATATCGATATAAATACATGTGATGTATGGGAGCAAGTTTAGCTTCCATCTCTTCCCCTCCTATATTTCAGTCACTCTTTCTTCTCCACCTCTTCTCCTTACTCGCATTTCAACATTAAACTTGATATCAGAGCTAGGCTTTTGGAGGTTTTTGGAGAAGACTCTCAATTGATCGCCCCATTTTTTGTGCCATAAGTGTTCCTTGTTCCGTTATGATTACAATGTTAAGGATCCTCTGGTTACCTCTCCATGTGCGGGTAAGGTTCACACATGCGGGGTGTGTTAAGAGTGTTAGAGCTTGTCCAAGATTGATTAATTATAACCTCCAAACTAGTATCAAAGCCTGAGTGGCCTCTCCACTCATTGCACATTGGTTTGGAGTTGGATGCCCTCTTCTCCTTACAAACCCCAATTCGCATTTCAACATTAAACTTATACAACATCACCACTATACTTAAGTTTAGAAGGATTTAGGGAATACGAAAGGGAGCTCAATCAAAGATATAACCAAACAATTACAACTCAGACAAGAATGCAGACTCACACATACCTCGTCATCTCGCTCAAGTGAGCCATGAGCCTGCATGCACCAACAGAAACATTTGTTAATTCAGGAAACAACAGTTCTTACTAACTATTAAACCATTATCTAACCAGGATCATATTCAGATAAACAGTTGTATGAAGACGACAAGGATAGTGAAAAGATCAAATAAAATAGTAAATCTAGAGAAGTCATGACAAACCTCTTCGATATCATCATTGCCATAAATGCCATATCGGAAGGCCTGGCTCAAATTATTTGCTAGAGCTGCTACATCATAATCTCTATCTTGGTAATCATCATCATCACTATCCCTAGTCCGATCATGCAAGGCTGTTGGCCTCCTGTTGTAGTTGAGGAAGCCATATAAGGTAAGATGCAAGTGAATATTATAAATACACAAAAATGCAGGAAAGAGACGCGGAAAGGACAATTTAAAGCAGATTAAGTATTATATCGGACAACTAACTTTAGAATGCAAGAACACCCCAATAAGGAAAATTGAAAAATGATGGAAAAGTTGTAACAATTTTCTACAAATCCAAAACACAGAATATTCATTATTTGAATATAAAATTAGAGTAACAGCGACAATTGAAATTGTGAGATAGCAGTAACTTCCACTACAAATGCAAAAATCCAACCGCCTTCCACTTCCATTTTTTGACGCTGACTTCATTTGCTAAACCAGTAATTTCAACAAACCAGGACTAGAATATTACGAGACAGACCACAAGGAATGTACAGAAAATGCACTATACAGAGGAAACGGTTAGACATATGCCAGATTGCGTCGAGTTTCATACAGGTAAGCTCACCACCAGCGATGTCCAGTCAAAACAATTTTGAGAAACACAACACTCACATGGCAATCACCGGTCTCATACCTTGGTACCTCAACATACTAAACACCTTTAAGCTTCTGCCCAACAAAAGTGGAAAAGGAAACGTAATCAATTCTTGGCCTATAGAAGTGCAACGGCAGGGCCTATGGAACATGGATCCACCATTATGAGCGAAGCACCCATGTTGACATGATCAACACGACGTGACAAGGGTACGGGGGTGGGATAAGAACGTGAATACAGTTGTTCACAACCGAATACAGCTGTATGGCTTTAAATGTTAAAAAATCCTTCAACTTCAGAGGAAAATACCATAAGATGAATAATCCTCATTGTGTTATCATGCACAATTCAAGGAAACACACTCCACGATAGATACTATAAAAGTCCATTTCATTGATCTCTTGGTAATTAAGCTCTCTAAAAGAGGTTTATGTCCAAGCAATGGAAATCTACTGAGATTGAGAAAGGCAATACAACTATGGAAAAAAATACTTAAGAGATGCCTCCCCTCTAAACATGCTGCCAAAACCGAAATTACTTTTTCCAATGCCCACACAATGAATCGGGTGAACCTAATCAGGAAAGAAATACGTTGAGGGAGATTTTCATCATGATCAAGAATTTCCCTGGTTAACCACGTGGTTGTCCCTATCTATTGGCAATAATCTCTCATCGACTCTTTTAGTCACATAATAGAATTAAGAATCAAGCTCCATAGGAAACCTTCAAAACAACTTCAAGTGCAGTGTTCGTGGCCATAATGCTTCCCAAAAAAGACCCCACAGAAACCACATCCCAACAAACCAAATGGCCATTCTTCCCGTTTTCACTACCCTCAAATAGTGGTTATAAACACACAAATCATTTATTTCGACATTAAAATAACACATCAACTCTCTTTGAACTATTTCAATAATGTATATCAGACATGATGGGGACTGGAAATATACTAATTCCCAATGTTCAGCTAATATAGTCATACTTTGAATCCGAACACGAGCGTGCATGTATATTTTATAACACAGACAAAAGTTATACCATAAACAAGAAAATTCTGTAAGAGGAGTTAAGCATCCAACTCAAAACCAATTGGCAATGAGTGGAGAGACTGCCTAGGCTCATATTCTAGTTTCGAAGGTTATAACTAACCAATGAGGGACAAACGCTAAAATAACAAACAGAAATTTATGATAAATGATTTTGTCATGCAGCAGCATGCAAGTTTTCAGATACCATGGAATATCCCTATCGTGTTTTTAAGTCAGAACACAGAGGTTAGCAAAGGCTTATCGCTAGCGCTACCCAAATTAGGGGAGAATATTTGCCATGCTGTCACCAATGCTTCAACTCAACTTGGAATAGAACTCCAACGAAACAAAATATAAATTTATCTGCTTTTGTAGCTTCTTTATTACATGAACATCAGAAAAAAAAAACATGCTCAACAAAAACTTTGTACCCACAACTTGTATATAAGACATCGAGACAAAATGTGTGTAATTTAGGAACACCTACCCGCATGCCCATTGTTGGACATTTTCCAAAGAGTTGCGCTTGGCTAGAACATTTGCATGCCAGTCTACCCATTCACTGTTCTCCTGCCAGGAGTATACGATTACAGACATCAGGATAGCATAATGCCACAAATATTATTGCATGGCTGGAAAGGTAAATATAACTCGAGGCCAAGACGACATGGAATTGAACTTCATGTTTGAAATCCATCACTTGCAGTATGTTTTTGGCAATAGACACCTTGAGGAATGTGGTCACAGCAACTCTTAAAACTTAAAAACCTTCAACTGTGAGTTATAATGACTGTATTATTATACAAATTAGAGGAGCCAATGCAGTGATTCAGGTCAGGAAAAACCTGTAGATATGCTTGTATGTCACTGTTGTTGTTCCCTACTTGAACAAGCTTGTTAGATATACGAGTTGTGTGTCCAATATTCCCTACCCTCGGTGGCAATTTACCCTCGGCAGGGATGGTAGGCTGAAATATACACATTCAAAAAACCTCAATACCATACTAATTCATCATGCATAACAAGATTAGAACTCACAAAATATGAGCAAAAAACAATATGCATTTATTTTGCCAATAAAAAAGGGAATATAACTATCACCTTATTTGGATCAGCAGCCAATGTGAAGTTAGTTTCTGCTTCAAGAATTTTCCCAACAAGATTACAGTCATTAAGGAGATGTTCAACAAAAGAAGCATTCTTGCTCTCCAAGCAAGACATAATTATGTGCTCTACATGGTGATGCAGAAAATTATTGTATGGGTACCTGCAACCACAATAAAATCAAGTATATAGACACAATGTTAGAAATGCCAATCGAAGGGGAGAAGAAGGGAAGCTGTAAGAAAGGAGTAAACTGAACCGAGTCACTTACTCAAAAAACAAGTCTAAAATGCGTTTTACAGCGCAAAGGCGGATCATTTCCTTTTCAACAGCTTCACTACTAACAGTCATCAAGACTGAGATGAACTCTATAATCTGTAATTTACCATGTTAATTGATAACAAGAATCAAATAGCATTACTTCACAAGAATCAAATAGCATTACTTCATATTGACAAGTTCTCTTCAAAAACTCCAACAGGGGGGAGAGATAACTGAGGCAAAGTGGTGGATCAATCACAGGTCAAATAAACTTTTTTTCTAAAATGTAAAAAAAAAAAAAAAAAAGAATACCTTCAGACGATGTTTTCCAAGAGGTGGCTGCAACTTGCCATATGTAGTGAGCAACACATTTTCCACTGATGAAACATCCAGAAGCTTGAGTAAGTCACCTTCAAGAGCAAAAGAGAAGAAAACAGTTACTTCCTTATGACATCATAATTTAACAACGTATAGACTATATTTCCTTGCATGAAACAAGTCTACAACCAGCATCTTGATCCCATGTATGAATTTCAGGGAATATACAAATGCAACCTCAAAACTCATAATTCACTCCTCGTAAACCAATATGCCTGCACCTAAGCGTGGAAAAGAGGCCCTTTAGGGGCACCCCCATGCTCGCATGCTTATAAAATATAGTCGAAAGATCTGGAGCAGTACACAACAGAATATTACTCAAATGTATCCGCGAAGTCCAAAACAATGCACAAGAACCAACTATATACAAAAAAAATAAAATTCTACCCTTAAATCTAAAAAAGGGGCTCTCTTTGCTTTCTATCCGCAGAAATGGTGCATTGTTTTCATCAGTATCCACATTTGTGTGATTGAGATCAGCACCAACCACCAAGGTCCCCGAACCCCAAGCGTCCGTCCTCCTTTCAACCACTCTACAACTCTTTTAGTAAGGAGGTTCAGCTATAGCTGTAAAAGGCGCACCTGGGCGCAAGGCACATCAAGGCTCAATATTGGGGGCCTAGACGGGGTCCAGGCAGGGCCTAGGCGACCAAGGTGCGCGCCTTTGGAATAGATGCAAAGCGTGCGTCTGGTGACCCTCTTTCAATTCTCACCAAATTTAATTTTGGAGGGAAACAATGGATCCAAGGTCTTAATCTAAATGCTTAATAACCTCAGTCGTCATTACACCACATTGATCTCTCATTTCTCAGTCTAACGATTCGAACCAGACAATCTCTCTCAGCTCTGTTTCAATGTCAATCTCTCAGCCCCTGATTTCAAATTTGCTCTATCATCTCTCTCATCGTCAACCTCTCACAGCCTCAGAGTGACTCAAGCCAGACAATCTCTATCAGCCAGTGTTCCATCTCTTCAAACATCCAAGGTAAATTGATGTCTTCTTCTTTTCTTCCTCTCCATCTCCTCCTTCACAATTCCCAGTGATTTCTTTTTCTCTTTGCACATCCATGACTGAGGAAAATTCTCGAAGATCGCTATAACTAGTCATACAAGATGATACCTTAGTTACCCAAAGCGCAAATTGTTCTGGTGCAAGGAACGGAAATGGGGACATAGTACGCCACATGCCCTGAATTGGGGTATGGTGGGGCTGTTACCCTACAGTTACCATATAAGAATGTACTTGTTTTATGAAATACAGTAAATAGATTATCATCTTTATCGATGTAAAACATATTTCTGAAACATTTTGACAAACTTCTTTCAAAATTATTTCGCTTTAACTGGATTAAGAAAAAAAACTGATCAATTAAACCTCCATTTCTTGGTTCCTTACATTTTGTTTTCTTGTCCTAAAGAGAATATTTTTTGCTAAGCCTCCTAAAGAAAATGTTAAGGAAACAAATAGGGAAAACGAAAATCAAATTGACATGGACAGATAATAAACCCACGCCAAAACAGGGAACCAGGGTTTCAAATAGAATATCACTTAGATAAAATTCACTACTGGAACTTCAAAATGAGTTAGGGCATTGGCAATCCATGACAGGTTGATACAAAGAAGTATGTCAGATATGAGGAGGCTAGGGTGGATATATACAAAAGTGGGAAACATAAGATCACGGATGAACAAACAAATTAGGAAAACAATGTTGAGATTGTATGATTGCGTATAACAAAGGCGACAAATTGGACCAAAGAAGAGTGATACACATCGTTGGGAATGCTAGCCAACATGGTTAGAAAACAATACTCAAAAATCAAAATCAATCCTTAAGACCTTCAAAGCTCTGCTAAAACAAAGAATTTCATCAGGATCAAATAAAAACTCATGCCAACACCCGACTTACTAGACCAAGTAAAGTCCATTTAAAATAGTAGGAGGCCCTTGTTGTTGGAGAGATAATCAAAGGTGTTTCGGGTGCTAATAGGCCCTAGAACACAAATGAGTAATACAAATTGATAGAGTAAAAAATATCAAAAACTAAACTCCCCTCACCCAGGAATGCTAAACACAAACTCCTAACACTACCCCCTCAAGACCCGACTTGTTACGTAGTATCTTAGTATCTCTAAGCGCGGCATCCCAAACGGTTTGGTGAAAACATCCGCTATTTGAGCACCAGGAGTAGCTACTGCACCACTATTCATTCTTGAACAAGGTGGCAATCTACTTCAATGTGCTTAGTCCTCTCATGGAAAACAGGGTTAGATGCAGTATGGATCGCTGCTTGATTAATCACAAAACATTCATGGGCAATTGCACACCAAAACCCATAATTGCACTCATCAAGGCTCACTCCTGTAACCTGAAGGGGGCCCAAGCGAGGCGATTTGACAAAGGCTTGGTTGCCCGCCTTTCATAAAGGCGCAAGGCGTGCACCTAGTGAGCCTCTTTCAATTCGCACGAAATTTAATTCTAAAAGAAAATATAGCTAAGGTCTTAACCTAAGGGTTAAATAATCGTCACACATCATTACACCATGTTGATCTCTCGTCTCTCAATCAAACGGCTCGAACCAAACACTCAACTTACGTTTCAAATATTGGATGATTTTCTTTTACTGAATTTGACGTTTTAGCTCTTCTCTATGCAAGAATTGTTGACTATTTGGCATTTAGTAGAGGATTTTATGGATTTTTACGGGGTACGATTTCTAAACTCCATTGTCTTAGTGTTAACTATTTGCAAAATTGGTTTGATATTTTTGCTATTTTTTCTCGCCTAAGTGCGCCTCAATTCAATAAGGCCTCACACCTAGACCCAATAGACCTTTGCGCCTCAATAAACCTCTCGCCCTATACCTATATCAAACCCTATCTCCTCAAGTAAGGACCGCACCCAAACAATCTCTCATGTAATTGAACCATAGCTTTGCATTCCACTTCTGCACTTGACCTTGCAACAACTGTCTCCTCCTTGATTTTCCAAGTAACCAGATTTCCACTAAGCAATACACAATATCTAGATGTGGCAGTGGCAGTGGCATTGGAAGAACTAACAGCCATTGCAAATAAATCATTGCCCAACATAATACAGAAACTCAACAAGAAGCCAAAAGTTGACAACTAACAACCAACCAAAATTCCAATAAACACAAACAACTAATCACCATGCAATAAGTGCATCAAGCGCATCAACAGCGAACGATAACATAGCCGGTCACCACAAACTGCAGTACCCAACAGAACACAACTAATCCCGTCATAGTAAATCAAGTAAACCAACACCGGGATTCAGCGAAATCAGAACAAACTGAAACAACAAACCAGATAGAGATGAGTAGTTCAAAGAGGTAAAGTGGACCCTACATGACCAGAAATCGAGCAACACCAGAGATCAATTGACCGCTGGTATGGTTGAACAATGTACGATGGCAAATGACGACCAACAGAGGTCAAAGGGTGTGCTTCTGGCGATGACAAGATCAAAAAGTCAACAGAAACCGAACAATATCGGGTGAGGTCGATCGATTGAATGGTGTAAACGATGGACTATAAGCAAACACATTTTGTTCTAAAAAAATCGAATGTGCTGAATATAGGAAAAGAATATAGACCATGACAAAGGATTTCTCTAGAAAATATAATCGTGGAAACGAGACGTCGAAATAGCAGGTGAAATTTTGGACTATACAAATTTGACAATTTTCCACCTAAAGGCGAAGGACAACAAGAACAAGAGCTTGAGGAAATATCAGAGGATGCCTTACCTAGACTCCCCAGCATGCCCTCTACAGTCTCTGGATTAGCACTTGTTGTCGATCCCGAATTCAGCTGGCGGCTGTACATATGGTATGTCCCCAAGGTCAATCTCCTGGGGTCTAACAAAGAGATGAATACGGACAACGAGTTCACCAAAACAGAATTAGGTCGCAAGTCCTCCAGAGCATGACGAAAGAGTCTTCCAATAAAACTGGGAAAGCACCAAACAGCAAACAAGTACGTTATTAACAAAGGGAAATAAGTCGATGACATAAATCTGGGAGAAGTCATACAAGATGGGAACAAAATTTCAATGACACCTTGGGCTGGAGATTTTAGCAGCTAAGCCCGGGGGAGCATATCGAGTTATAGCACAGAGCGTTTCTGCTGCATTAGCATGCACTTCAGGACAATCCTACAATCAATATTATAAAAACAACAATTGAAGTGCAATATATAGCAGTTGCAAAAGAATACAAATAAGACTCTAGTAAATTTAGTCCGCATTTATAAGCTCAAAAAGGCAGCCATGTACACATGGAAAGATAGCTCTATAGTAACTAGAACAGATGAACCAAAAATAAATTTAAACAGTGCCCAGCATCATCTCCCCTGGCAAATATTTACAACTCCTTCATGAGTCAAAAAAGGAGGAACAGTTAAATGCATGGAGAAGTTCAACTAATAACTAAGTCAATTTGATAAGCACGTTGGTGATTGATTGCCCGCAACTAATCATACAAAAGTTGACTACAACACCTCTGTTGGGACCCTTTATGATGGGTTCGAACAGTCTGTAGATCTCCCAAATAAAAAATCAATGATACATTTTCTAGTGAATTTACCTACCGTGCCCAAAGAGAATTGAGCAACAAGAAGCCCAAAGAGACTTGAGCAACAACAGGCTCAATAGACTCGAGCAATAAACAGCCAAAACAGGTTATACCAAAATTCATAAAAGCCAATATCTGTCAGTCCAATAATGCAACTTACTGATGCACTGAACTTATCGACAATCATCTCCAGCACATCCGTATCATCTAACCACTTCAATGAGTCTGTGTAAGTAGTATACAGATGCTCATCAGCACCAATTAGACGAATCAAAACCTGTTCAACAAAAAAAATAAACATTAGCAAGGGGTGCAAATTGAGGAAAACAAAACAGGGACAAATGTTTCACGTCAAACCTCCATGATGGACGTTATACCAATAAGGTCAACCAGCTTCCTAATAATTTCCTGGTGAGCCTAATTGAGCACACAATCAAGATATCAGCACAATACCAAGTGTAGAACGAGAAAAAATAAGTAAATAATAGTACTTCTTCACGCAGCATTCATAATTTAGCACAGAGACCACATCAAATTTGGACACAATGTATTACTCTTTTATAATAAAGACTACACTAAATTAACCTTTTATATGTAAAAGCATGATAAATCACATATATGCATATTGCATACACAAGAGACGGGATTTAGATATATAAATCAGTTCCGTGAGTGTGTGGGTGTGTCTGTATGCAAGTACCGAGAGGCGGGTCTTAAAGATGTTAATATGGTATATGGGAGAAATGCAGCAAGTCAATGAAGTGCAACATAGTGTGACCAAATTCTGCAAGTTTCTTAGACCGGAGAAGGTAAATGGAAAAATAATCTACCCAAATATGTTGACTTGTCAGGTTTTCACTTCAACATACCAAGGCAACTAGTTCAAACCGTACGTAGTTTCCAATAACAGTATGTAGTTTCTGATAAAAAATCCAATTATCATTCAAATGGAAAGAGTATACAGATTCATGCTTCTACATGTGTACTATAAGAAAACATGACGAAATGCCATATTATTCTGTTACTGATTTCCAGTTTAGTCGTGGAAAAAAAGGAAAAAGATTCTCTCGGCAACGAAAGAAATGTTAGCAAATTGCATTCGACCTAGCTCAAACATAGGTGTGAAATTTGGGAGAGAGACACAAAACTAGATTGGGAATATAGGATGATGCTTTATCAATAGGAGCTATCTAAAAACAGCTTTGCTGCCAATCGTAAGATCGAAGGAAAGGGACTTGTTCTGTCATCATAAACATGTTTCTAAGAAAGTGATCATTTCATCAAAAAAGGAGAAGAAAAAACCACCAAGCAAAACCTTTTAGAGCTACAAAATGCCATTCTTCAATTATGTATAGGGTCTGACTGAAAGAATTTTAAACCAGAATACCCATTTAATTTCATTTCTGAGTAGCAGATTGAAGTTTCGTCTAATTCTATGGAGATGCGACTAGAAATAAAATTATATGACTATCTGCTAAATTTTTTTCAGTTTTTGTTTTTGGCTGATAGCTCCAAACAATGGGTTAACAAATCATCAAATGATTGATTCAAAATTGTGTTGAATAGCAATGGAAGTTTCTTTACAGTCCTGTTAGACATCAACTCCCGCGTCAGGTACATCAATAAAGGGGATGTACTGCTGTTCAAAAAAAAAAAAAAACTGTTCAAAAGAAATAAAGAGGATGTAGTAGAAAGCAAGAGGATGGAAAACTTAACTAATCTCAGGAGAGTACATCAAACCAAATTAGATAGGACATATTCTTCTCTGTCTAGTCAGATAGAGGGTAGAAAACATAAATACTAGATGAAGTCCATAATGTCCCATCAGAATAGACATTTTTTCTCTTTTCCGTTTGGCAAGAGCAGCCACTTTGTGCATGCATATATTGCCAAAGGTCAAGTCTGTCACCAATTCTTCCCCGCTCATACCCTAATATTTACATTGATAAAGTTATTGTTGTTGTTTGGCATGTCCAATCAGATAGACAGAGAGGGTAGAAAACTTAAGAATTGGTTTTCTAATCCCCATTTTAACGTCAGCACTCCCTTTTTCTTTTTATACACGTGAATGTATATTATCCCTTTGCGTGGAAAAGTGCATAAATGAAAGGGTACAAGTGTAAATTCACAGGAATGAGGACAAAAAAGGGAGTGCAGATGGGAAAAAAAAAACTAATACAAAACAAAGATTTAAGTACATTTTATCAAATCAGAATCAGATAAGTATCTTTTTCTCTTCTCATCGAAAGGTCCAATGAGAGAAATTGTGCATCATCTGGGATGACACCTAATTATGCTGGTCAGTACAGCACAATCAGAAAGAGGAAGCACGAGCAATCAAGTGTTAAAGAAGTTGCTCAAGTGTTAAAGAAGTTGCAGATGTTGCTGGTTTAGTAGCGGCAAGAGATAGATGGTTGAAGTTACTACCAGCAATATAATCACTTGCAATGGCCCTTTAGTCCACTTATTTCCATGTTTGATGTTCTTGTCACCCTTCTTAATTGATATCCAACCAAGGATTTAAAAATCAGCTGTTATGTACCGTATCGGCTGATACATACGGTTTTTTAGCCTTCTGCATATCAGCCGTCTATTTCCAATTCATGGACCGATTCACAACAACAATTATGGCCGATACTTGACCATTACGGGTGATCTAAGAACTTTTTCAAAAACCTTCACAACCGCTACAAACAATTCCCATTACGTATTGTTCAATATTCCTACACTATTATATAGCAACTGCTATGGTTACGTGTCACCAAACCGTTATTTAAAACCTTGTATCCAACCATCCACTCACACCACCAATGGAACTTTGTGGCTAATTATTGAATATGTTGAACAAATACAATACTTCAGACAAGACCCAAATGCGTGTGCACGCGCACACACGTCAATGAGAGAAAAATTACCCGGAACCTAGAACTGAGATCTTATGATTATACACATAAGGATGCATGTGCAACTATGCATAAAGGTATACCACATCCCTCACAAATACCCAAAAATGTATCAGACATCTAAAAGACAAGTTATTTTCCTTAAAGAAAATTAATATCGTCGCCTTACTTGAATATACTTCATAAAAGGAACCGTCTTGCGCAACAACAAGCATACGACAACCTACAATATTTGAAATCAAGGCGTCAAACACCAACACTAAAATAAGCACAAAAATGCAGGGAATGATTACATCATGATTTGGATTTAATTACGCTCAAAGTCGCAAAAGTACCTTGCTGAAGTAACCAGCCAGTAGGGTACTATGAGAGTGTTCAGGTTCTAAGAAGGAGAACAAATAGTTCATCAACTGTTGACCAGACACAAGAACCGCATCACAGAAGTAAATCAATATGAGGGAAAAAATTATCAATGAAAACAAACGCTTATAGTTTTTACCTCCTCGTCCTCCACCAAAGATTTGAGTATGATATCAACTTCACAAGTAAAAATCTCACATGCAATAAAAGGAAACCTATGTCCAAAATCAAATTACAAATTCTGTCACTACATGCATCCAGGTTACAAATACAGCACACGACATTCATTACACATGCATCCGGTGCACAAGAATGTTGAAGCTAGAAAAATGAATAGTATCAGAGATCCATACTTAAAACTTCGTCTTTTCTCTGCATCCTCAGGAGCTTCCTCCACTATATACCGAAGAAGTTGTTCAACCTGGGCTCTTTCTCGCAAACTGCAAAGGGGCGGTGTGAAAGAGTCATATAACGAAGATTCCATACGATACTCTGGTGGCTAAGTACATACGGACTGCTCGATATCAATGATTTTAAGAGAGAACAAAAATCAAAACCAACTTTGGAGCAGCATAGAGGGAAATATGAAACATACATTGGAAACATGTTACAAGGGTTCACATATATAACAAGCTAGGACTATAACGAATCATGTTGCTGCTCCAAGAACTCCAACATGTAGTATTCCATAGAACCAAGTAAATTAAGCAAACGATCCAAAAGTTTGGGAGGCATGAAGCTACATAAAATATGCATTAGCTACTACATCCATACTCTATGAAAGATTCAAGACAGGGAAAGGTGCTGAGGTCTACCAAAGCCTATGCACAAGGCACAACATAGAGAGCGCGTACCTTGGTAATGTAAAGTGTCCGTATGATAGGCATGTACTTCATGTAGGTAATTTTCTGATTACAAATACTAAATAAACTTGCAACTAAAAGAAATTTGAAACATGTAACACACACGGTGATGTCTTTTACATGCTAGCTGAGATGTTCCCATAGGTTACTGTATATGTAAATAATTTAATTGGTATAAGCACCATCGCATAGTACCAAAAACTATGAATTAAGCATAACGGTTCTATCATAAACCATCAAGCACCAGGATCTAGAATAAAAACTCTAAAACTCATTAAACAATATTATTGAACGCTAAGATTGTAGAAACGACACGGCACATTAAATATTGACCATTGACTGAAAAAGATAACTATAGATATATATATATATATTTTTTTTTTTTTGATAAGTAAATAATTGGCTACTAAAAAATGCTTCCTAGAGAGAACCTAAAGCCTAATAAAAATCACAAGCCAAAGCGCTTTACGCAGGCCTGATGAAATGGCACCTTCTTCCAGCCTTGATAGATATAGGCCATTTTAGAGCCTAGAAGTATATTTAACAGCATTCCTACATTCTGCAATAATAGCTTCGAATGCAACTTTGGATCACAGCTCTAACCTGAGACAACAATACTTCTATTTCTTTCATATTCTTGTCCTTCTGCTCTTTTGGGTGGCAAAGTGGGTGTCAAGTGTTTCCTAATTACAGAGGCCAAAAGATGCTCACCCTGCAAAGAAAAGCCATCGAGGTACATCTACTAATATCTTGAATCCAAGCAAATCACAAATCCTTAGAGCATCCAAAAGGTACGATCACAGGAAATCATCGACTATAGACAGTTGACGTCTCATATCCAAGCAAATCACAAATTCTTAGAGCATCCAAAAGGTACGATCACAGGAAATCATCGACTATAGACAGTTGATGGCTCATTAATTTCTCCAATCCAGTAGCTCATAGGCTTTCAAATACAGTTCCAGTTTCCAGAGTTTGGACATAATACTCAAACTCCCACAAGATTCCCGTCCGATCAGCTTCAATTCTACTTGTTGGAAGCAACAAACGAAAAAGTAACATGGCACTACCACTCGTAAAAATTAGAAAAGGAAAAACAATCTAAAACTTGACATATAAGAACTATACTAGATCTGTATGAAGTCCAAAAAAATGGCCGAGGATAGATAAACATTCCCCAAAAATCATATTTATCTAAGGGCCCAATTCCACTTCTCATTTTACAACAGAGGTTCTTCCATCCCAAAATAGTCCCCCAGTCACACTAATATAAAATGACTCCAAAAAAGCAATGTTAACATTGCTAAATTTAATGCTGGCAAGGGATAAGTGCAATTGCCAATAAACTATCTTGCACGGACTTGGGTGCGTGTATCGGATATGGGTATATATCTGAGGTTCCCATACATTAATTAAATTTAGAAATAGAGGAATGCTTTTTTTTAGTTTTAGGTGTCTAATTAGTTGTCCCCGGAACCGCCCCGATATATATATATATAAAACACCAAACCGAGCCTTATGTCCCAATCACTTGGGGTCGGCTACATGAATCTTTTTTCTCTATTAAGCTCTATCAAAGGCCACGTGTTCACACAAACCCATTATACTCGTATCTTTGCGCACAACAACATCTAATGTCAATTTAGGTCTACCCCTCCCCATAGCATTGCTACCCAAAGCTATCATATCCACTCTCTTAACTACTGCATCTCTTGGTCTATGATAGACATGCCCAAACCACCTTAGCCTATTTTCCCTCAACTTCTCCTCAATGGGTGCTACACCTATCATCTCATGAACCGTTTCATTTCTAATCATGTCTCGTCTAGTCTTACCACACATCCACCTCAACATTCTCATTTCCGCTACACTCATCTTGCTCACCAGTTGTTTCTTAATAGGCCAACATTCTATCATGTAAAGCATCACTGGTCTAATGGCAGTTCCATAATTTTTTCATCCAAATTTGTGGGTACCCTCTTGTCACATAGTACACCAGTAGCGTTCCTCCACTTGAGCCAACCCACTTGGATCCTATGGGTCACATAATCGGCAATCTCTCCATCTCTACTAATAATTGAGCCTAAATACCTTAAATGGTCACTTTTTGGTATCTCCTGGTCTTGGATCATCACCATTAAACTTGCACACCATATACTCAATTTCACTCCTACTAATCCGAAAACCCTTTGACTCTAATGCTTCCCTCCAAATTTCTAGTTTCGTATTAACACCTCTAGCGGGTTCATCTATGAGGACAATGTCATCTGCAAACATTATACACCACGGGATATCCTCCTGAAATTGTCTAGTCAATTCATCCATAACTACAACAAAGAGGTACGGACTCAAGACTGACCCTTGATGCAATCCTCCCGTGATTGGAAATTCACTCATTTCCCCTAATGATGATCTAATTGTTGTGACGACACCTTCATACACATGCCTCTAATCACATTGATATACCCTTTGGTCACTCCCTTTCTCTCCAAAACCTACCATATGATGTCTCTAGGCACCCTATCGTAAGCTTTTTCTAAGTCTATGAAAACCATATGGAGACCTTCTACTTTGTTGTGTTTTTCTACCAATCTCCTTCATAGATAGGATAGCTTCCATGGTTGATCTTCCAAAATTTCTCTAACAACGTAGTTACCTCCTCAAGTGATGCTCAATAACTCTTTCCCACAACTTTATCGTATGACTCATCAATTTAATACCCCTATAGTTGTTGTAGCTTTGAATATCCCATATATTCTTATTCTTATATATAGGTACTAGGGTGCTCCTTCATTCGTCGAGCATCTTCCTAGTCATAATAATCTTGTTAAAGAACTTCGTCAAAGCTTTAACCGGTTTCATCCTTTTCAAAGCTTTAACCGGTTCAAACTTTTGTATTCTCCGATAAAACTCATTCTATATTCACGGCGGGTACATGCACTTCCCACCAAAGCCTCCGTCATGTTTCTCATTTAACAACTTCTCGAAGTACGACTTTCATCTATCTCTAATCGCCTCGTCTTTCACCAACACCACCGAATCAATACATTTTATACACTTAACTTGAGAAACGTCTCTAGCTTTCCTTTCTCGCAACTTGGCAAATTTATAAATAATTTTTTCTCCATCTTTACTATCGAGTCTAGCGAAGAAATTCTCATAGGCTTTCAACTTAGCATACCTAACGGCTTTCTTAGATTCCTTGCTAGCTTGCTTATAACCCTGAAAATTTTCCTCATTCCGGTCATTTTGCCACTTTTTAAAGCACTCCTTGTCTTTTACCATGATTTGAATCTCGTCATTCCACCACCATGCCTCCTTAGAAATTAGACCTTTTCCCTTCGCCTCCTCAAGAACTTCTTTCGACATTCTTCTAATACCGTCAGCTGTGGTATTCCACATATTGCCATTATCACCTTCCACTCCCCACCATACTTCTTGAGACATTCTTTCCTTGAATACGTCTAGTTTCTACCCTCTTAGGCCCCACCATTTAGTTCGTGGGCATCTAGTTTCTTTTCTCCTTCTATTATTCCTCCCGAGACAAATATCCAACACCAAAAGTCTATGTTGTGCCACTAGACACTCTCCGGAATAACCTTACAATCCTTACATGTCAAGCGGTCTGCATCTCTAGCAAGAAAATAGTCAATTTGGCTTCTATTGGCTCCGCTCCTAAAGGTAATTAAATGCTCTTCTCGCTTCTTATAGAGAGTATTCCCACTATAAGGTCAAAAGCTACTGCAAAATCTAAAATCCTCCTACCACCTTCGTTAAGGTCACCAAATCCAAAGCCACCATGCACCTTCTCATACCCTAGCTTATGCCCTCCCACATGACCATTGAAATCATCTCCTATAAATAACTTCTCCCCAAAAGATATCTCTTGAACCACGTCATCCATCTGCTCCCAGAATTTCTCTTTAGTAAGATCATCCAAGCCTACTTGGGGTGCGTAAGCACTAATAATATTAACTATGCTCCCTCCGATCACAAGCTTAACTAAAATAATCCCATCTCCTTTCCTCATGACTGTAACTACCAAATCTTTTAGGTGTTTATCTACTACGATACCTACCCCATTCCTATGTCTATCCTTACCTGTATAGTAAAGCTTATAACCTGTGTCCTCTATCTCCCTAGCTTTCTTCCCTACCCACTTAGTCTCCTGAAGGCAAGCTATACTATTCCTTCTCCTAAGCATGGCGTCAACTAGCTCCCTAGTCTTACCCGTTAATGTCCCTATATTCCAAGTTGCTAAACGAATCCTATAATCCTAGGCTAGCTTCTTTACCCGCGCTCGTCTAGACACGCGCAAGAACCCTTGCTCGCTTATCACCACACCCGGGCGCCGGTGTGGCACCTATATATATAGCATTTGTGCATGCAAAGAGCCCAATTAAGTCCCAAGTCTGAGAGAGAAAGAAGAGACATGCAAAAGCCATGAATCCTGTTGGACATGCTTACAAATAACCCTAGTGGCCTTCTCTTGTGTTATTCTACCAGCCCAATTTACAAACAAACATACTAATAAATGATACTGGTTCACAACTATAAATCAAAACAAAGAATAATAGAAGTGTGTTTAACAGCTGTACCCCAGCTGTATACGCAAAGTTTTTCCTCTCTGGGTCTCACTACAAATACAGTCCACAAATTCTCTCTGCAAGTACAATGATGGGTGAAATTTCATGGTCAATGAAGTACAGTCTACTCCAACATGCTTTGATCCCCCTGATCTGCTTCACATTTTTGTCATTGTTAATAGCAGTTGTGATTCCCTCATCTCGCAAAGTGAATCCCACTGTCATTTTCGATTTTGGTTTGGTCAGTATATGTTATGCCAAAGGATGACAACCAGTGAGAAAGCAAAACATCGGTGTCCAGTTGTCATAAAGAATATCCGGCACAAATCCTACACCCATAAACTGTGTTGTGTCTTGTCAACACAGGTACTTGACCCAAATCAAGGATCCGTGTAACATAGCCAATAAAACAAAACTAAAAGAAGAATATGTTTAATAGCCAGAGGCTGAAAATTTAGGAACTCTCTGGTAGTAGGTTCTAAGTACCGAACTTTTGCAATCAAAGGAAACAATCTACACAATATCTACTCAACCTTTTCATGGAATCGATGACCAAAACAGAAGGCTTGATATTTATCCCAATAAGTTACACCAAAGGAGAGATGTAATGCTATACTCCACCCATCCTAAAATGATAGGCCATATAGCAAGTTCCAACTTTATGTGCATACATGCATCGAGTGCACTCAAAGTCAAATCTCAAGGCATTGATTTCCAACAATGGCTCTATGTCCCCACTTTTAGAAGCACTCACTATGTTGTATGGACTCTTATGAAAAAGTGAAGTATCCTTGTTAAACACTGGATCCTTCGTTGAAGGCATTGAATAAGTGTCCAATGTTTGTAGTTTGACATTCACGTATGATACAAATTAAATAAACTGAGTTTGCAATAAAACCATGTTAAAACATTCTTTTATGCATGAAATGATATATGACACCTTGCAAACATCATTTGCCCTTAACTTACCCCAAAAAAACAAAAAAAAAATTTCATTTGCCCCATACAACAATATATATTTATCAAGAAATGTCAATTAGCATTTACCCTGTCCAATTTCCTCGCTATGTTAATTAGACGAATTCTAATGCTTTGATGCACATGCATACCGGTCCATGTACAATAGGACTGCTAAAGATTTGGAAGGGGTACATGTGGAAAATTAAAATTTATACATGCATTTTGGGATGACCTCTACTGGAAAGTAGCACAAACAAATGGGATGGAGTCGATTGGACACCATATATTTATTTATTGCTATGCAAATATGGAGTCCATAGAACGGATATTGCAATGGATAATCAAGAGTAACATCAAAACAGCCTCAAGTACATTCTTGTGAATATAAAAGCTAAAGAAAGATATGCAAGATTGCTGAGGTCGTACAAATTGATAAGGCGGCTATTAAGAGCTTTGCATTCTTGGATTATTTCATCCTCATCAAGCAGCTCCTCCAAAGTAAAGTTTTCCTTATCCATAATTGTCTCCACCTGCAATGAACACATGGCAAGCAAAAATAAAATGATAGATACAATCTAAATTAAATCCTTCATCAAAAGAAAATGACTGCCATTCAAATTCAGCAAAAAAATAACACAACTGCAATTGAAGCAAACTAAACAAGGAAACAGGGCAAGTTCCAGAAATCCATTTCCCAAATTGACATGCTCACACTAAATCTTAAGGAAACGGAGGACACCCATCTCACACTATAGTTGGAAACGAAGGATACAGAATGGAGGAATACTGTCCAAAGGTTTAAGAAACTTTTTATGAGCTATGGGTCAAACTTTAAATCATTGAGCAGAGGACTTGTTGGGCAATATTCCTCACAGGCTTCACCAAGGGCATCACAATTAAGTACTCGGCTCCTGAAGCCCATGTTTTACATTTTCGGGCTTTAGTTCTCCTTAGGTTCCTGAATGAGAACATAATGTTCCTTCTCAAACCACATAATGATCATTCTTCATTCCATTCAAACCACATAATGATCATTCTTCATTCCATATACAGTTTTTCCCTCTTGATAATTTCTATTTCCTATGTGCAACCACCATGTAACTAACAGAGTTATTTTTCTTTCCTTTTTATTGACCAAAAAAGAACTTAAATCAAAAAGAAATAAAGAGAAAGAGATACACTAGGTGTACCAGGGACAAAGAGTACCAACAAACAGAAGATTAAATGACACAAGGAGAAGGGGGAAAAACAAACCGAATTACTATACTCTTCTCCTTGTTTGCTAGAATTCCTTAAAAAAAATGAACCGAATTACCATAGAGAAGTCAATTAAGAGGCTTTCAAATCTCTTCTCCTTGTTTGCTAGAATTGCTTTCCAACCAAATAACCCACAACACTTCAGAACCTACACACCTCCAAAGATTAATTGCCCTCTTGGTACTAACAAAATTACTATGCTCTTCTCCTTGTTTGCTAGAATTCCTAAAAAAAAACCAACCAAATTACCATAGAGAAGTCAATTAAAAAATCATATCCCTGAGGCATTCAAATCTCTTCTCCTTGATTGCTAGAATTCCTTTCCAACCGAATAACCCACAACACTGCAGAACCTACACACCTCCAAAGATTAATTGCCTTCTTGGTACTAACAAAATTATTATGCTCAATCACAAGCATGAGCCAACAACTTTCCACTAGCCGAAACAGTCTATATATAAATTCTCTTGATTACTACTTGGGACGAACAAAGTCACTGGACATGATGATTTTCCTGTAGTGAAATGCTACTAGAAATTCCCAAGGAGTATACGACCAACAAGGCAACAAGTAATAGGTAACAATGTAATTTTGCAATTCAATGGCATTGACTACATAAAATCTGAGAAGAATTGCAAGTGGAGTGATTGCCAAGTGATAGGAAACATGTACTCCCATGCATTTGGCAGGGGTTCAAACCTTAGTAACTAGATCTAACAAAGTTGACTTTAGCCGAGCAATAGAAAAACATCTGAGAAGCATTTGATACTGTGCAGACTGCGGACTGCTTGGCAACAGCATGCAATGGCATGATTCCTAAGGAGCCTTAGACAGATGACAGTGTGCAACCAATTGTTGGTCCATTTTGGGAATTTAATGTATTAACCGGACATCCTCATTACACTTTTTATATTTTGACCTTCCATTACTAGTTACTACCCTTGAGAAGTTTCATTGTGGCTTTGAATTTTAAAAAGAGTAAAGTCCACTTTTGACCATTGACTTTTCAAGAGGGACTTTAGTTTCAGGGATCATGGGAACAGCCATCGCTCCCAACACAGTAGCGTGAATTTGCACTCCAAAGTAAGGTTTGTGGCTGGCATGCAATCGGAACAACAAAGGATCGAGTACTATTCAATCTCAGAGCGTTTTGTTCTCTGGTTAGGCGATTGGAGGCTGGGAATGACCTATTTTGGTGGGAGAAAGTGGTTTCTCCGGCAACACTGGTTTTTCTGGCAACAACAAGGTTGTGGAAGTCATCTGGGTCTCCCTCTGGTAACACCATCGACAGGAAATTCGATTATCGTAGGTATTTTGTATAGAAAGGGGATAACACTGGTCGGAGAGAGAAGAGAAGAATGGTTGGACAAAGAAGATTAACTCAAAAACAGATATTTCCTCATCTTCTTCCCCTTATTTTTCTTTTTCTTTCACGGGGAGAGGATATATTCTGACGTACAGCATTGTGATAATGTGTAGCAAGTATATACTACACATAGAGTTTTATATTTCCCTATTGACCTTTTTGTTTTAACAGAAGAGCCACATCTGAACTACTGCTTAAAGTTAATTTATAAAGTTCAAGAATGTAAAACTTGTTTGTTGTAACAATAGATCAACTTATCTATAGATGAAAAAGCATCAAGTCCACAAGTCTTCTTTTTGGAAAAGACTTGCACAATTACTATAGTTATTGCTTCCAACTCCCAACGTTTCGTTTGATGTATATGAATTTTCATTTAAAAACTAGATACCAACATAATGTGGACTATGGAGACTTTAATATATATAGGTTACATTTTACTTAATAGCCCTTACAACCAAATAGATTTTAAAGTTGAAAATATTTGGTAAAATCCTATCGACAAAAAATACAGGGAGAATCATTTTTCAATTTGGAGAACAGAAGAGGACTAAGACATGTCCATGTTTATATGAACCCGCATTCATTGGTTTAAGAGAGTAACACATTATCCTTATAAGGCTATCCTGGATTAACATATCATATCTACTTTATAAATCACGGATTATCTATTAGCTAGTAGCCTAGTATAGAATTATCTTTGACATTCTCCTACTGATGTATCAAATTCAAAACATTAACCAGCGCTAACCATACACAGTCGTATGACTAATGTTAAGAATGATTAATTAAATCAAATTAGTTTACTGAAGATCATATGTCAAAATCCAAACCACCATATAACATGGATACGTAATGATTTTAACTATCGATTGGCTACGTGATAATCATCTATGCATCATACTCATAGGGGTTAATAAACCAAGAACTGTATAATACTAATCCGTTTGTAACTTACGAAAGCTTAAGAAGAACCATATAATAATTAGTATTTATTGAAGTCATGGACTAAGTTAATATAGTATGATTTGTTACTAAACCACATGAATAATATGTTAGTGGCCGAGACAATCAAACCAACCATACTAACCCATTGTAGAGCACCTCAAATGCATGCATCACTCACTGTCATACACCATTTGTTTTTTTGTTTTTTTGGCTGGACCCAAGAAAACTCATTAAAGGGCTCAACTTCATAGGCATAGAGAATTGAAACAGTCTTCACGGTACTCATTTTCCTCTGCTATTTTTTGCCCAGAAAATTGAAATGTGTCTCTAAAGCCTTCATTTCCACCTCTATAAAAAGAATGTCACAGATGAGTCACTATTTATAGAAAATAGAGTCCAAGAAATCTCTGGTACTAAGCCCCTGGTCTTTTTTAGTTTTTCTTGTAAACATTAATTAGATTATAAATGTGATTCTATAATCCGTCTTCCTAATTCTGCCTTTATTTCTCAGTCTGCAGATTTTCTATGAGACCTAGCCAAGGCATGAACTCCGAACACAAATGGAAGATGATGATGTTGAAGAGCCAATGGCAACTCCACTCTGGAAATAAGTTACGAAAACTTCTAATGAAATAGCAAGCTCCAGAGGAGGAGGTGGAGATGGTGGATCAAAGTTCATATGCAATTTCGGTTGCAGAACAAAGCCATACACTAGTCTTATTCAAGGGTCCGCGGCCACATAATAGACGAGCTCAAAGCGTACAGCTTTGTCCAAATATAATCAAGACTGAGAGAGAGCTATTAAAACAAGAGGAAATGATGCAAATCGAATATTCGGGGAAAATGCCAAGGCCAGAAAACTCCCCTCAAACCCATTAGTGAACAATGGGGCATGTCAAGCTAATCAGTCCAACAATCCATCTCCAATCAACGGAATACTTGATAACATGACAAAGATCAGTACCAAAGAGGATTTAGATCAGAAGATCGATAGGTTTCTTTATGGAAATGGGAATTCCCTTACTTGGTGTGAGATCGCCTCTTTGGACGGACATGGTTGCTCCAACAAACAATACACCAAAAGTGTACAAATGCGAAGGTGAGTAGCTAGTGATTACTTATCAGAGTTTATGTGGTCACTGTTTCTTTTGATAGCAGATTAATGCAACGTATGAGACTTCCACCATGTTTTACTTCATCTGTGCTTGGTTCTTCGCCATTTCCACCTCCAAGTAGCCAAGTATCTCCAATGGAGCAAGCACAAGGACAAAGGAAGATCAAAAAAGCAAGAGGGCAAAGGCAAAAGAAGTGAAGATTATTCCCTATTTTGGTGAGAGATGTTGTCAAGAATCTAGTTATTGCCGCCTTCTTTTTTAGGTGAAAGCTTGTTAAGCGCTGGTACTTTTTTGTTGGATCTTTCAACATCATCATTGGGAAAGGGTAGTTAATTCGTCTGGATATGCAAGGGAAATACCTTTCACAGTAAAGTACAATGTTCTTTTTCATTCAATCCAAAGTTTAAAACTGCAGTCATGTTTGAATATCTTTTACTACTCATTTTTTAAATTTCTACTGTATCTAAGATGTACACTCCTATAGACGCTCCTAACCTTCAGATTTTCCACTTGTCCCCTCTCCCTCGCTCCCACTCACGCTCCGGCTTTGTGCAACTAAGGGATGGACATTCATCTTATGACTGCAAAAAAAGTCTTAAAATGGACCAACAATTGGGACAGGGGAGTAATATTTCATTTTGGGGATCTAGGAAATCTTTCACAATTTCATAAATATAACACATAAAATCTAACCAACAACCCTTGACAATCACAACTCTGTCAAGTATGTAATGTGCCAAAAATTAATATTTTACAACTTTAAAGGAAACTGTCCAAGTAGAAGTTTAAAGACCCATAAACTTATTGTAAACACTAAAGTTTTCCAATCCAATGGCATCGACTACGCAGGGTCTCCGATAATTGTCGACACTTTCAGTAGTTTGTGAAGCAACTTTGCATCCGTGCATGATTCCTAAGAACCCTAGACAGATAGCAGGTTACAACCCCTAATCTACCTAATAAAACACAATGGTGTGGGGACCACACAAACACAAGTTGAAAGAAGGGCTGAGATTCATTTGATCCAATGACTGATGGGTGCTCTCCAACTCTCTTAAAAAAACACCCACACTCTTACAAATATATTACAAAAATGTCATCAAAGGCAAGGGTGGGTAGTGCCGTAGGCACGGGTAGACACCAGTATCCCGATGTGGAGGAACCTTATGGCACTATTCCAAAGAAAATCCTATTAAATCTACCAATCCCTAACCTACTAAGGCCTAATCCTTTCGTCATGCTTTCTATCCCTCTAATTTACAACAATAATATCATGATTAGCTTGTTTGTTCTTAGAATTTCCAATTACGTATACATAAAAGACCGCAATCTGCCACTTAAATATTGAATTTTATAATATAAGAAAGCTCCTCTCACATTATATCAAGTGTAAGTGAAGGCATCATTCCAAAGACAACCCAGACAGATTACAGATCACCGGCTTCAGTAGTCCTATGCGGAAAATAGAAAGCTCATCCTATGTAAAGGAAAAACCTATTAGCCCAGGGAAACCCTATCCTACAAAGTTTAATAAGTTCCCATTGATTTGCTCTTCATTTCAACGTCTAAATGTGATGAATAGATTCTTTCAGAAATTGCACATCCCTATCAGAGAGAACAAGCAATCTGCCTACTTTTATGATCAACTTCAACAATCCTTTTTGGTTCACGAACCCTGTTTTTTCTCCCAGTACTGAACCCTAAACTCACAAGCTTACTGTAGCTCTAACAAAACAAATACCAAATCAAAGGAAAAAACTATAATTTCCTCTGTTCTAAAAATCGGTCTAGGCAGGAGTCCAATGCCTAGATAAAAATCGACCTCGGCCAACTAGGGAGCTAGTCAGCCTCCAGGCGCTAGGCGCCACTCTTCCACCTGACTACTGCCTAGGACTTCTAGAACACTGAGAATATCATATATATATATGTGTGTGTGTGTGTGTGTGTGCGCAACAAATCGTGATGATAAGCCTATTTAACGCAAGACTACAAAGAGAAGGCTTTTGAACACAACATGTTGTCCTTGATTACCACGTGTGCAATAATCACTTGTCGCCATGCTTTTGCATAAAACCACCCCCGAGACGGTAAATTATCAAACCTAAGGAATTAATTTCACAGCCATACAAATTTCTGTACGTCTATTCCAAATTATAAATGGAAAAGGAGTTTGAGCAACAAAATGAAATATAAAGAGAGGGGTGCAAAGGTACTTACTGGAGACGCAGTGGATAAACCCGCCATACGCCAGAACATCTTGAATCTGATAACAACAAAATGGCCTTCAAGGAATCGTTAGAAATCAGATCTGCCGAATTTACAAACCCTAGCGCCTCAACCACAACTCTCTGCTAGTCGCCTAACTTATGACGTCAGATTACCACTGAATTTGAAGCAACTAGTGAAGTGATTCGTTGAATCTGGGAAAGGATAGCTTGGATCATCGCATTGCAAAAAACCCTACGTTTCGAGGGATTGGATTCGGGCGATTCCAGAAAGGGCGAGAGAGAGAGAGAGAGAGAGAGAGTGGAAAAGAAACCCGAACACCTGCAATCGCGGGACGGTGAAGTGCTTGGAAGAAAAAATTACGTAGTATACATCGTAACCATGGAAATAAAGTTTAGCTATTTATCCAACGTAACATAACATACTAGTAACACATTGACAAAAAAAAATACTAGTAACATATACTACGTCCTTCGTTCGTATTTGTTTATCCATTTTTCCTATTCCAAATGTCTCAAAATATTATTAAAGCCTTTCAATACGAATTTCTAAAAGGAAGATGATTGGTGTATAACCCACCGAACATAATACCAAATACAATCTCTCACGTACACGTGAATCTCACACACATTTAACACACGGGACCCCGTGTGTATGTGAGGGACTATGTTTGGTAATATGTTCAGATGATTGTGCACCTACATTTTTTAAAATATGCAATATGGATCTTATTTGATAGATTTTCTATTATACTACTTAATTTTCAAAATCATAAAATCTGTTATAAATTGAAAGATATAGACAATTTAAATCATGACACGAATACTGAAAATAGAATAACAAACACGGACGAATGGAGTAATATGAAAAGAATATGGTTACATACAACGCGTACATATATAATTGGGGCCCGTCTCGGGTTCTACAAAAATGATCTGAGCTGCTAATTTTGTTCAAAATGATTTTGTTCCACAAAAATTATCCGAGTTCAAAATGGTTTGTTTAGGGTTCCTATAAAAAAATTAACTTTTTCGGATATCGGTAAAGGTGTTTACGAAATATCCAACTTTGATTTTTTACAAGGACCTTAAACAAACCATTTTGAGCAAAAATGAGCAGCTCAGATTATTTTTTGAAACTTGAGACGGGCCTAAAATGCGTATGTACGTAGTATATGTACATGAATGTATGTACCTGTAGCACAACTCCACATAATGTAGTTTCATATTTGT
This sequence comes from Rhododendron ovatum, assembly GCA_019656835.1. NCBI lineage: Eukaryota > Viridiplantae > Streptophyta > Magnoliopsida > Ericales > Ericaceae > Rhododendron > Rhododendron ovatum. The sequence goes on along the minus strand of CM033798.1, from coordinate 30,848,691 downwards.
AGAGTGACTAGAAAATGGTTGGAACTTGGTATAAATTATTAAGGCTTTGGGTGTATTCCACTAATTAAAATTTTAAATAAGTATTGTTTTTTGAATTAAAGGTGATGTATTGTGAGAGAATGACATGTCTCGCAAAATAAAAAATAACTATTTAAAAAATAAGAACCTTAGCGGAATGGGGTCTCTATTTATTTCAACATTAAACATTTTACCTCATAAAATAATTCTTATGTGAAAATTCTTGGCTTTTATTTTTTAGTATTCGATTTGTAGTTAAGAAAAAAATTAAAATACAAAATTTTCACCGATTTTATGCTTCTTGTGTAAAGGAGCGTTGACCTTCCTATGTGTAAGCCATTTTCGACCTTATTTTGGCTTGGCTTGGCGATTTTGCCCTTCTTAATTTGACCTTTGTTGGATTGGTTTCGCTGGATAGGACGAGGGGCGTTTAAGTAATTATGTGTTATTTTCCAATTGTGATATCGCCCTTATTAGACTTTCCATGTTTTTCCTTTGTTTCCTATTGATGTTTTAGCGTTTATTCCGACTATGGAAGGGCTTTTGTGGTAGAAGACACGTGTGTAGTGTGAACACATTTAAACCATCCCAGCAGTTGAATCTGTACGTCGATCTTCATCCTTGCTTTTTGCCATGAAAATAGAATCGTCCCAAAATCTTCAATTAGGTAGGCGCAATTCCTCAACACCACCTTCATTCCTCTCTCTCTCTCTCTCTCTCTCTCTTTCTCTCTCTCTCTCTCTCTCTCTCTCTCTCTCTCTCTCTCTCTCCTTCCCTCCCTCTCTCTCTCTGCAAAATCTTCAATTATGTAGGCGCGATTCCTCAATGCCACCTTCATTCGTCTCTCTCTCTCTCTCTCTCTCTCTCTCTCTCTCTCTCTCTCTTGCTAGAGTGTTATATCCATTTGGGTTCTGATTACCGTGCTAACCTTCTCTTACCATGATCGATAGATTTGGGGCTATAGTTTCCCTGCAAAAGCAATTGTGCGTCTTGTCGTTTGATCTCCAATGAGTTTGCTTATTTTCATGTTTTTAGGGTTTTGATGCCTCCATCTATGTTTTTGTTTCCTAATGACGTATTGGGCTTGGGTCTGGTTTCCAATGCAGCCTTCTTTGTTGGCCTTGCTATAAAACTTAAATTGTTAGCTTCATTGAATTGTTTTATTGTTAAATTGTAATATTTGTTTTGTGTGAGTGGTTTATCAGTAGGTAGATTTATTTGATTAATTAATGGGTTTATCGATGAATAAAGCAATAAGTGGCTCTAATAAACATTCAATGTAAAAAAAGTACATATTTGGGGCATATTGTTTAAAAACTATTTCAATGTGACAGATTGTACAAACTTCGAATTTTGCATTTGGAAAAAATTTATCCACCTTAATGAAACACTTATTTGGCAGGCTAGACCTATGCGTTATTGTTCCTTGGACGTCTTCGATTTTATGGGTGGTGTTTTGTGTTGGTTTTGTTTCCATTGCATAATCTGGTTAAATTTTTAGAAAATAATTGGATGTTAATTGCGCATTTTGCATTTTGCATGTTAATTGTTGGGTTTTTATTTTTATTGTAAAGATGGAGGGAAAAATGAAGCAAACTCGTGGCATTGTCCTGACCCAAAGGGCAAGCGAAGTTTCATTGTTAATGAAGAATTTTCTTTTTTTGGTGTTGTGTGGTGCTCTATTTGGTTCGCATTCCTGCCCTTCATTAATTTTAGATAATTTTCTTTTTGTGTTTTGTTGTAAGGATGGAGGCAAGATTTTTTTGGTCAATTTTGGTTAGGTTTTACACAAAGATGTGCAACTCAACTTCTGCTACATGGGAGACTTGGAGTTCCCCGACATCCTAAAAATCTTTTGCCTTTAAATTAAACTCTTATTTCTCATGACAAACTGCCGACTGTGTGTTGATTTGGAATCTTGGATTTGATTGATTTTATGTAGTGCTAGATTTGCTTTCCATTATTGTTCTCGATTTTACCTCATTTTGTGTATGTGTTTTATTCTAAGGATGAAGGGTAAAATGAAGGCAAGCTTGTAGCCTTGTTGTGGGCGCAAGGAAAAGGAAAGCATAATTCTTAATGAAGAATCTTCGACTATAGGTTGTAGATTGAATAACGACAAGTCAAGTGCTTCCATTAATAGCTATTCGTGAGGGTTCTTTGATAAGCTAATTTGTTTGGAATTTAAAGAAAGTGGGGAAAAGTGAGAGAAAGAAAAATGGGGAGAAATAAGATAAAAATAAGAGGAAAATTGTATTATTCACAATTTTAGATACTTCTATTTTTTCTCCTCTTTCTCTCCAAACCAAACAATAGGGAGAATTTTTTTTTAATTTTCCCTTCCTTTCCACAAGTTTCAAACAAAACATAAAAGACTAGGTAGTTGAATCCATACGCTATATGAAAAAATATTCTAAAATGCGTTTGTTGATCAATAAAACCCTCCAGCGGTATCCTCACTTGGATTTAGTCAATGAGCGCAATGAAATTGTTGAGTTTGAAATTAAAACGGAGACATCTTTGCTCGAGAAGAATATGAGCAGGAGCTGCAAAATCGGTTTTATAAAGATGATCTCTTTGAAATGAATGAGAATGATACCTTTGAATGAAATTGATTAGTTCCAATGAGAGATTGTGGTACTTTTACAATTTGTTTTGTAATTGTTGGTTAATGTAAACTAGAGTGACTTTCGCACTCCTTAAAGTTAAAAAATTGAAGAGTGCGAAAATCAACTCTATATTGATTTTGTGTGGTTAACAATTTGGAAAGTACAAAAATCACTCCCTAATGTTAGGGAGTGCGAAAACCACTCCCCATTGTAAATTGTTGTATTTATGAGTTCTAACTAGGGTAAATTCCAGATACACCTCCTATACTTTGGTTGTTTTTCAACTATACCTCATCTACTTCATTTTTAATCACTCACACCCCTTATATTTAAGACTGGTTTGGAACTGTTAGTATTTCTATCCAAAATAACGAAAAAGCAGGTAATGGTTTGTTGGCGGGAATTTTCCCTTCTAAAACATCTTTTCTAAGACCAAATTGCCATCAAAATCCATTTACATCCTATATATACTGTGAGAGCCCTCAAAATCCATTTCAAATCTCTATGTTCTGGATTTTTCCTTGAAATTCTAAGAATGGGGTTATTCTTAGAATAATTTATTTAGGATACTATGCGAATTTCATATTTTTCTGAGACTAAAACCCGGACAGCTTCTCGGCTACACGTGAGCTCGGGCGTCTGGGACCACTTGTGCATGCAAGGACATATGTCACACTTATAGACACATGGCGTGGCCAATTTGACACCTAGAATTACACTCATGCATGTGTAAATATATTTGATTATAACATTTTTTTTTATCATCTTGGTAAAAACTAGTCAAATATGTATTTTAATTTTTGAGGAAAGGACCTACGAAATTTGAAGAAAGAGGAGGAGGATGGTGTTCTTCCACCCCCCAACTCAGTTCCACCATGAGCCACCACCTCCCATCACCATTCTCTCGTCAGAAAACTTATTTTCTTGCCGGTAACTTCTTGAACTTTCCTAACAACTTTCTGGACCATCACAAATTCGTATTTTGAGAAACCTTCTGCTATGATTTAATTTTTGAAGTCTTCATAACTTTTAAAGTAAATTTAAATCGAAGATTTTGATACCAAGAACATACAAAACCAATCAACACAGAATTAGTTATGATTTTTGGAATATGGACTAATACACATGTTTTGAAATCTGGGCAGAGCCATCTTCTTTTTATTTCTAGAAACTATCCTATTAAGTTATGATTATGATATTTTTACTGAGAATAATACTTTACGTTACAAAACTTTGAGAGTTGGTTTCAATACTTTTGGAGTTGAAATGAATTAGTTATGAATTTTCTACGAAGACATGTTTGGCTGCCCTGTTTTTCTGTAGAACAGCTTGTTCTTTTGAAATTTGGAGAATATTTGTTTGATAACTAATCTTTCAATTTTTACAATAGATACACATGGATGTTACACAAGTATGGGTGCAGGTTTGAGTATTTTTGGACCTTATATGAATAAGTTATGATTTTTCAAAGAAAGGGTGACAGATTTTAGTAAATGAACAAAGTATTGTTTTTATTTCTTAAATGAACAAAGTATTTTTTCAGTCTTTTCGTTACTTTAGACAGTAATACTAACAGTTCCAAAGCAGTCTTAAGTACAAGGGGTGCGAGTGATTAAAAATGAAATAGAGGGGGTGTAGTTGAAAACGACCAAAGTACAAGGGGTGTATCTGGATATTTTGCTAATTTTTGGAGTAGGTTTTTTATTGCAAATATGTTATTGCTTAGAACTTTGATGTGATCTTATATTATAATTCATTATTTTGCGCTATTGAATCTTGGCGATGCATCTGTTGTGAATTGTTAGACATTTCCAAAACTTGTAATTATTACTATGGATATGAAATGTTGATTTGATAAAATTTAAGGGTATTGGTACTTTAGTTAGCTGTGAAAGGTAGAAAAATTGTTGTTTTGATTATTGATTGAAAGCTAAGCGTATTGTGTTACTAAGGATGTGCATGTTGAATGTTAGATTAAGTTGTTGCTTATTGAATTCTAGATATCTTGGGCATAAGCATTTTTGTTGAGGTCAATTTTTGCTGGCAAAATAGACAAGACCTTCCACTACTCATGGCTTGTTTTAAAAAAGAAGTATAGGATGGGAATTTTATGTATTGTTATGCAACAAATTATATGCTAACAAATCTAGGCATACATAGGCGGTGAAATTATAATCCTGGGTAGACCCAAAAAATATATGAACTCAACAATTTCTTAGTTGTGCTTATTTGCGACAGATCATGTGTTGCACAAAAGGTGGATTGCATGAGACTAAAATCATTGCATATGTAATTCAACAATATTAAAAGGTAACCACTTTGGATAAGGCAGCCATTGGTAGAGCTTTAACAATGACTAATTAGTCTAATCAAATATTTGTAACCAATATTTGTGATCACAGCCATATAGAGCACAACGATCATTTCATATGCAAAACTATCGAAATATGACTTCCCTTAGGAAAGATAGTAATTACAATGACTAAAATTAAGCTTGTAGAATTGCTATCACCTTTTTGGAGCATGAAGAAAATTGGATTTTCTGCAATGTGCATATAGTTTTAGAACACATAGGTATTAAATATTATTTTCCATTCAAACTTCAAGTTGAACAAAGATTATGAAATAATTAAAAGTTTAAAAAGTGCTTGAAACTTAAATAGTATCGACAATTAGAGACTCAATTGAATGGGGTCAAGGCCAAATGAAGAAACTACAAACATTTGGTCATGGTACTGAAGTAAGCTGAAAGTAAGTTAATTGACCACACACATGGTTCGATAAATCGCAGGAGATATGTAAGCAACTTTGGTAACGAGTAATTGTTGTAATTAAGGACTACTAATTTTCATATGTGAGCGACAATATCCAACAACAATCAAGTTAGGTAGAAGTTGTCGTGTATTCTCTTAGAGAGAAATGTCTTTGATTATTTATGATCACAGTTATATAAGATTTAATGAGCCTTTCACATTATGAACTATTGTGATATATATGGCCTCCCTAAGGACAAATAATAATAATTATCACAAATGAAATTAAGTTATTAGGAATACCCTTGGTTTTAAGGTTATGATGGAAAATATATTTTCCTCCAATGTGCATATGCATTTCCAAAAGCAAAGGGTGACATGCATTATTTTGCGACTCAAGTTCACATTAGGCAGAGATTTTGGGATAATCAAAACTCAAAAAAGGCAATTACAACTTAAAAAGTATCGAGAATTAGAATTTTGATTAAACTATAAGATATGATTATAGAGACTTGAAAGGAAAACAATAAATAGTACTAAGTCGGCATCCACTTATACGATTCCAAGCTATAATGGCGATAAGTTTATAAATTAATTGTATTAAAATAATATCAAGCTGATCGATAGATCAAACATTGTTCCAAAATATAGTTTCATAATGTCTTCATATGTCAAAAGCCAACAAAACATATAGTGTCTTGTTAGATACAATCATGCATTAACCAACTACCTAGAATGATATATAAGCTACCTCCCTCAAAATGATGCGTAAATCATGAATCTTGTTAATCCAAAAGGATAGAGTCATCTTCAACAATGCCAAAAGTACGTACGCTCATAATTACCTTTATCAAATTTCATAGCTATCAATCATAGTTCAAGATCCACTGACGAAATAATAGATTATAATTTGACATTTGAAAGGTTGACTGGGGTGTGTGTGTATCAGTTCATTGGTGCCATATTGTTGGAATTACTCAAAGTGTTATTTGCATTCAGTATCTTCTCTTTACTAGTCATGTCATGTGCATATAGTGTTTGTAGAGATTTTCCTATTGAGCTAGTGTATCTCAATCCTTTATTTATCAGGTACGAATTAGGGGCAATAGCATAAAGTGCTTGGTATGCATTTCGGATATACTTTTAAAAGCTTACACTGAGGATTCATTATTTATCTTTGTAAATCATGTTTTGGTGGTGTAAATGTAATCTTATTCTCATTTCTTTTGACTTAGAAAGATGTAAACACTCAATTCTCTTTTCATTCTCTACTACTTATGAAACATTGGGCCATGGTGTCGGAGATGTACTCCTATAAACTAATGAAACCTAACTATGATTCCGAGAAATGTGCATGGCAAACCTTTTGTAGGTATTTATTTATGGGATTCTCAAGGAGTTATATATGAAAAATCACATTATTTATGTTTTAAAATTGAGGATGTGATAGAAATAATACATACCATCATTAACTAAGGCTATTGTTTCATAATGACTAACAACAAGACAACAATCGAGTCAATTTATTATACATCGATGTGCTTATAACTTAGCATTTTGAACATAACCAATCATGGTGGGGTACTCATTAGAGGCACTTGATTTTAAGCTTAACCAAGCAACCGAAATAATGTATAATTTTTGAGATCACCAATATGTCATTACCAGCTATTATTCTTGGTTTGGAAGCTAAGTTATAGGATGAGAAGTTGTTAGGTGCCCATCTGCCTAACTGAAATAGTTAGTCTCTACTCATTATTTATGGGATTCTAGTAGAATTTTTTAAATAATTTAGTCAAATACGGGACAAGAAAAACAAATAAATACAAAAGAAATAAAGATTAATAATGCATGAGGCTAGTTTTACTAAAAGACAATTACTACCGCAATACTGGTAAAATAAACAAAGGATTGAACTTCTTTGATCAAACCAGAATATCTATTCTACTTGTTTTAAAAGCATGAAGGTGTTTCCTACTTTTTGCTTTCCAAGAATACCTTTTCAAAAGAAAATAATTACAAACCTAACATGGAGGTTTTTTCCTACAACTCTACAACTGAAAACGATACAGCTTTTCATAACTAATCGACACGACGACATCTAAACCTCTATGCTCCATTGCAAAACATTGCTAATAACAAGGAAAAAAGAAAGTCCCCTTTTGCACCCCCATCTCCTTTCTCCCTGTCTCTCTCTCACTCTCTCAATCATTGAATTCCTCATAGTTTCATACATAACGATTTAATTTCTTCAAATTAAGAGGGTAGACATTAATCATGCAATCCTAGTAACATGAATGATGGTATGCTTTCTGAAACACATTCTTTTACGGGCCTTTACCACTGATATCAGCCATGGTTTGCTTTCTTTTTACCCATTCAGATGCACCGTCATTAGATGGAATCCAACAAGTTTAGTCACTAATGTTTTAGTATCCTGAAATATTTTGCCTTGATAGATGATGAATGTCTGTAGATAAAGGATCAGAAATTGGTGGAGGGTAACATTTAAAGATAGAGTTATTACCCGGGACCACAGGGACTATGAGTTCTCTTCTCAAATACAGGTCATACTTTCGTATATCAAGCAATTGTTTTCTTTTCTAAACTTTGTTAGTGCTTTATGATGTAGAGAGATGTGAGGAGAAACCAATTTCACATGTACAAGATACAAAGGCTTTTCTGTAATTTGTAATTTTTAAAAAGTGGTTTAAGTTGTCTTTGGGTTTGGCATTCTCCGAAATCATTTTTCCACTGATTTGGTGTATTGTCATTAAAACAATAGTTTCCCTTCATCTTCAAATTGTTTTGTACACCCTAGACCTCCTATCGAAAATCCATGTGAAGATGTAGTTGTCCTTTTGAGTTTAGTAGAGGGCTAACTTATAGGGAAAAATTATTCAATACCCCGAGCCAACATACATGGTGCCCCATGCTCCTTCACCACCACTTATTGATGTGAGATCCATGACTAAATATATGAACATCACACCAAGATGTACAAGAAAGGGCTCATGACACTAAATATAATCTCTAAAAAGATAGGAGAGACTTATACTTCACGTCTGATCTCATGTGTCACTTCCATATCTTATTGACTATTACTACACTTTTAAGGTAATTATGTAACTGCCATTTGAATTTGACATGAAAATTCATCTATGTTTCCCCAATAAAACGTATTCTTCTTAAGTTAAACTTTTAAATGTTTTGGTACATGAGTCATTTTAGCTCTGACAGTGCAATTTTGCTATTATTTTGTGGAAAGATAGTTTAAATTTTTAGACATGATAAGTTGCAATTGCTTTCCATCACATGTGCATCACACGTACTCCTATACTAGTTCTCTTTAAAAGTACGAACTTGGTAAAGGAGCACAAATTTCATCGTGAAAAAAGACTTTTCTTTGATTAATGCTTCAAATATCATATTTAAAGAACAAGATTCTAGGTAGTATATCTAATGGATTTTAGGCTAGTGTTTTTGGTTATTCTAGACTTGACTTTGAGGAAAGATTTTTGGTCTTAAGAAAACGAAAAGTTGCAAGATCAACATTAAAAAGAGAAAGTAAGAAGCAAAGGATTTTAACTTAGTGATTTTTATAGTAGTATTTTGTATTGTGTGTAAATTAGAGGCTTAGGACTCTTTATATAGGCATAAGATGAGCTCCCAACGGTAAATTTCTTACCAAAATTGGTAGGGGAGGTAGAGGCTCTTGAATACCCTATCGTCAGCCCATGCCTAATCTGTAGAAACTGTCTAAAAATGGAGTTTATGGTTGCAAGGTTTAACCTTGCATCCACAAGTTGTAAGTATGTGGTCATAATGTCAAACGACCCATAATAGTGCATCCGTAACTCGATAGTTTTTGTCTGTAAAGTCAGGTTGCCCATTACATTGTGTCCATAAAGTTTGGTTTTGGGCTAGGAATATGATTTTGTTTTAGGCTTTTTTGGATCTGTTTTGGGATTATATTTGAATGATTTTGGTCAGAAAGGTCTGTTGGGTTCAAAATGAATTTGATGGGCTTGTTTGGTCGAGAAAGGGTTAGGATAATTTATATGGATCAGAACAAGCATTATACTCGAAGCATTAACCAATTAAAGTAATTTCTTGGCGTTCTTAACATTATCATCATTGGGATTCATTCAAGACTTAATTTTAGGAATTTTGGATAAGCAAGTTTGGGGTGTATACACATGGTAACGAGTTACCAAAGTTAAGTCTAAGTTTCATGCCTCATATGTTGTGTACAACAAGTAGTTCTCGTACATAACATAACACATACTAGTCTCGGAGATTGAATTAGTCAAAACATGCAAACAAAAATAACTTGGATTCTATCTTAGCAAATTCATTTCAGACGGTCAGGACCTTCGTCTGGACGAATAAAATAATGGGTTCAAGGTTCAATTTTAAGGCAAGCCATCAGATAGGTGATGCGTGCATCCAAACATTTCAACATTACTTGGTAGAATCAAGCTTAACCATCTGGACGGAAACTACTAGTAGTGTAGTTTTAATAGCCAAAATCTAAAAATCAGAATTTCATCGATCCAAGGCCTGATTGACCCATATACTAACATCATCTATGTGTATCCTAGAACCCTTAATACTAAAAACATGATTAGGGTCAACATGCATGTTAATCTAGTGAGTGATCAAAGAAAAGACTAGTTTTACAAGTATTTTACCTTAGCTCCAATGATTGATAAAATGAGTGGCCAACAAACTTTGATAAACTCTTGGGAAGTTATTAATTAGCTAGAGGAAGGAATTAACGGATTGGATCATTTATTAGGAATGTATCTTTTATTCTTTTGATCATTTTTTTTCTTTTTATTAAGCAAATATTGAAAATAAACATGGCAATAGCAATATATGTTAAAAAAAAGTGAAATGGAGTAAAATAACCAACTAAGTTCAGAATGCATAAATCAAAAAGTACAGGATTCCACCCAGTTGAAATGCACTGTTCGCGAAGGAATTATGTTGAACTTGTACAAGGGATTGAAAGAAAAAATGGATTCTTTTGTGTATTATAAGCTAGAACTAGGGTCTTCTCATGTCTGAAATTTGCGGAGTTCTGTAGACTAAAACATCGTAGCAAAAACATATTTCTTGAACGATCTACGTCAAATCATCTCAATTAATAGCATGACATAAGATAAACAAACCGAAGCTAGTAATATAAATATCTCATTGCAAATCAAATATAACGAACCCCAAAAGATTTAAATTCTAGCCAACTCAAGGCAAGGCTCCACTCAACTCAAACTACACATTAGAAAATTTGGCAAGGCTCAACTCAAGATACTGTTGGGAAAAAATATGCGAAATTTTCCACAAGTAAATCACGAAGGAAATAAATATAAATGTAACGAATAACAGTCTGAAATGTGCAAATCACAATCTAAACAAACACAGAATTTTTACGTGGTTTCCCCAAAATCGAGGAACGTCCACGGGACCGGAGTCCGATTCCACTATTAACGAATGTTCTTACAAACGGGTTTGCAAGAGATTCAAGATCTCACAAACACCCTAAGGTGCATCCAACAAACTTCAACAACAAAGAGGAAGGACCTCACCAAATATAGATGAACAAAGCTCTCCGAAATAGTTGAATGGAGAGCCATAACCGATAGCAAATCTACTCCAATAGATCACGACAAACAACTGAAAGATAAGTGGCCAAAATGGATGCACTTGACCTTGTTCTTTCTCCACCGAAAACACACGCACGCATTGATGCACATAGGAGCACTTACTGATGAACACACACGAGCCCTTTCTTTTTCCAAATACTTCTAATTGTGTTCTGCCCAAGTCAAATAAAACTCATCTAGCTTCCAAGAGAAGCCAAATGGTACCAAGATCATGTGCTCCAAAAATAAGTGTAGAGACTTCTACCCAAACTCACCAAGCAAAATTATCTATCTTTTGGGCCAAACAAATTATAATTGGGCTAACAAAATATTGGGTTTCCACAAATATAACATAAGGAGGGAACCCAACATTCTCCCCCTCCCCAACTTATGTGGATAGATCGACCAAACCCGACAAAGTTCAAAATTTCTCATGCTTGTCCTTAAATAAGCCTTAGTCATCATATCCGAAAGATTATCATCTGTGTGGATCTTTTCAAGTTGCAACAACTTCATGTCAAACATGTCTCTTATCCAATGGTATCTAGCATCAATGTGCTTTGATCTAGAATGGAAAGTGAAATTTTTACTCAAATGTATTGCACTTTGGCTATCGCAAAAGAAAACATACCTCTCTTGATTGAAACCCAACTCTTGCAAGAACTTCTTCAATCACAACAACTCCTTGCAAAATTCGGTAATTACAATGAACTCTGCTTCCGTAGTTGATAGAGCAACACATTTTTGCAACCTTGATTGCCAATTGACAACTCCCCCTACAAAAGTCATCAAGTACCCCGAAGTGGCCGATCAAAAAAAAAAGTACCCCAAAGTGGACTTCCGAGAATCAAAATCCCCGACCATGTCGACTTTCGTGAATCCATCCAACATAGCTTTACCATTTTTGAAACACAAACAAACTCTAGAAGTGCCTCTGAGATACCTGAAAATCTATTTTACAGCTGCCCAATATTCTTTGCCTGAATTCGAAAGAAATTGACTTACAACTCCAACCATGTGAGCTAAATTCGACCTTGTACAAACCATGGCATACTTCAAAGAACCAACCGCTGAAGCATATGGAAATTTTTTCATCTCTGCCTTGTCTTTTTTACTTGTAGGGCATTATTTTGAGCTAAGTTGAAATGGTTCCCAAGTGGACAAGTAACAGTCTTTTGCTTTATCCATCTTAAACCATTCAAGAATCTTTTTAATGTAGCTTTCTTGAGACAACCAAATAAACCTTCTTTCAATCACAAGTAAGTCTTTTTCACTTGTAGGGCATTGTTTCGAGCTAAGCTTGAAATGGTTCCCAAGTGGACAACTAACGGGCTTTTGCTTTATCCATCTTGAACTTTTCAAAAATCTTTTTAATGTAGCTTTCTTGAGACAACCAAATCAACCTTCTTTCAATCACAAGTAATTTTCATACCCAAAATTTGCTTTACCGGTCCTAAATTTTTCATAGCAAATAATTTGCTCAACTCCATTTTCAATTCGTCGATCTTGCTAGAATCTTGACCCATAATGAGCATATCATCGACATAGAGCAAGAAAATAATAAAGTTTCCATCCGGAAACTTTTTCACAAACACACAATTATCCGAAGTGGTTCTTGAATAACCATGATCCACCATAAAGGAATCAAATTTATTGTACCATTGCCTTGGAGCTTGTTTTAAACCATACAAGCTCTTCTTCAATTTGCAAATAAGGTTTTCCTTCCCTTTTTCTTTGAAGCCTTTGGGTTGCTCCATATAAATCTCCTCCTCTAAATCACCATGAAGAAATTTGGTTTTTCATATCAAGTTGTTCAATCTCAAGGTTCAAACTTACAGCAATACCAACAACAACACGGATGAAGGATATTTTCACAACGGATGAAAAAATTTCATCAAAATCAATACCTTTTTTTTTTGGCCCAAACCCTTTTCACCTTGATGTGTGTCTTGTACCTCAAATTTTTTCCATCATGCTTCAATCTATAAACCCATTTGTTTTTCAACACTTTCTTACCCTTATGTAATTTCACCAAATCATAAGTGCGGTTTTCAAGTAGGGACTTCATTTCCTCTTGCATAGCCTTAGCTCACTCAACTTTCTTATCATGCTCCATGGCTTCTTGGTAGCTCTCGGGCTCCCCTTATTCCGTTACCATCACAAATTCATCGGGAGAGTACTTTCTTGATGGTTGCTTGTCTCTAACGGATCTCTTCAACTCCGGTTGTGGTCGTGGCTCTTGAATTGATTGTGCCCCCTCATTTTCCAACTCAACTTCACTTCAAGAGGTGGGTACACATCCTCTTCATTTTTGCCATATGCCGAAGGTGAAGGAATTGGCTCCAAGTCAACAAGATCACTAGCAATTTCCTTCGGTTGCTCATCCTTGCCAAAGTCTTTAATTATTTGGTCTTCAAGAAAGACAATATCTCTACTCCGAATAATTTTTTTGTCAACCGAATCCCACAATCTATAGCCAAATTTCTCATGCTTGTAGCCAAGAAAAATGCATTGTTTTCCCTTGTCTTCAAGCTTGGACCTTTCATTTTTTGGAATGTGAACAAATACCCGGCAACCGAAAACCCTCAAGTGATCATAAGTAACATCCTCGCCCAACCAAACTTTTTTCGGAACATCACCATTCAAAGGAACTGAAGGAGACAAATTAATCAAGTCAACCGCCATCCTCATTGTCTCCTCCCAAAACGATCTTGGCAATTTAGCATGAAAGCATGCATCGCATCCTTTCTACCATAGTGGAGGTTATTCTCTTGGCGACTCCATTTTCTTGAGGAGTTTTCTTGATAGTCCTTTGGTGTTTAATGCCTTGGCTACAACAATATTCATCAAACGACCCCAAGATATTCACCACCGTTGTCGAAACGAACACATTTCAACTTCTTCACGGTCGCTCGTTCAACCTTGGCCTGAAAATCTTTGAACACATCTAGAACTTGATCTTTAGTTTTTAATGGGTAAGCCCATAATTTTCTTGAATGATCATCAATAAAAGTAACAAAATAAAGTGCACCACTATGAGATCTAACTTTCAAGGAACCACAAACATCCGAATGAACCAAGTTCAAAATGTTAGATTTTCTCGAAAAAGACTTGAAACGAAATGCAACTCTATTTTGTTTATCGGCCTAGCAATGAACACAAGTTTTAAGAGGGGTACCTTTCATACCGGGTAAGAGCTCCTTTTTGGCAAGAACGTGTATCCCTTTTTCACTTATATGCCCAAGTCTTTTATGCCACAATTCAGTGGAGTCATCATTATCAAGTGTGTTCACAAACCCTTTTCTAATTTTCCCTTTCATCGTATAAAGCGAGCAAGTCTTGTTCCCTTTAGCAACCACAAGAGAACCCTTTGTGAACTTTCATTTTCCATCTCCAAAATGGTTGTTGTAGCCTTCATCATCCAACTTTCCGGTGGAGATCAAATTAAGACGAATATCCGGTACATGCCTCACATCTTTGAGCAACAATTTGCACCCAATACTTGTTTTCAAGCAAATATTTCCCATGCCAACAATTTTCGACAACCCTTCATTTCCCATTCAAACACACCCAAAGTCGCCTTCATTGTAGGAAGTGAAGAAATCAACTCTTGAAGTGACATGGAAAGAAGCATCGGAATCAATCACCCAGTTTGTATCTTGGCTAACCAAATTGACACGACTCTCATCACATACAACCATAAGTTCACCATCAGAAGAGACCGCCGTTGTGTTATATTGCTTCTTTTCACCTTGTTTCGCATGATTTTCCTCCTTGAATTTGAGTTTTAGACATTCCCGCTTCATGTGTCCTTTCTTTTTACAATAATGACATTCTATATCTTGCTTTGAAACAAGTGCCTTCGAATAAGAAGAACCGGTGGATTTTCTTTTCATCTCTTTATTCAGCAAACTACTAGTAACTTGGCTCATAGAAACAACTCCATCCGGCACCGAGTTACTGATCGTCACAACCAAAGTTTCTCGACTCTCGGGTAGAGAACTAAGAATCATCAAAGCCTGCAACTCATCATCAAACACAATTTTCATAGAAGCAAGTTGATTAACAATATTGCTATTCATTTCATTCAAATGTTCCGCAATAGCCTTGCCCTCTTTATATTTCAAATTCACCAATTATTTGAAAGTGGTCGATTTTCTATCATAGAGACTTTCCAATTTCTTCCACAAATCATAAGCCGAAGTTTCGGTGGGGAGAGGATGAAAAACACTATTGTCAATCCATTGATGAATAAGCCCAGCAACTTTTCGATTCAATGTGGTCCAATCCCCACATTTCTTATCAATGGGTTTAGTCGTATCACCTTCTACATGCCCATGTAAGTCTTTACAATACAAGAGGTCTTCCATTTTAATTTTCCAAGTCACCAAATTAGTTCCATTGAAACTAATCATTCTACCCATATTTCCTTTCATGATTTACACCAAATAATAAACCATGGCCAACCGTCGGCTCTGATACCAGTTGTTGCGAAAAATATGCGAAATTTTCCACAAGTAAATCACAAAGGAAATAAATATAAATGCAGCGAATAACAATCCAAAATGCACAAACCACAAACCAAATGAACACAAGAAATTTTTACATGGTTCTCCCAAAATCGAGGTACGTCCACGAGACTGGAGTCCGATTCCACTATCAATGAATGTTCTTACAAATGGGTTTACAAGAGATTCAAGATCTCACAAACACCCTAACGTGTATCCAACAAACTTCAACAACAAAGAGGAAAGACCTCACCAAATATAGATGAACAAAGCCCTCTGAAACAGCTGCATGGAGAGTCGAAACCGATAGCAAATCTGCTCCAATAGATCACAACAAACAACTAAAGATCAGAGGCCAAAATGGATGCACTTGACCTTGTTCTTTCTCCACCGAAAACACACGCACTCATTGAGGCACACAGGACCACTCACTTATTAACACACACAAGCCCTTACTTTTTTCAGATACTTCTAATTGTATCCTGCCCAAGACAAATAAAACTCATCTAGCTTCCAAGAGAAGCCAAGTGGTACCAAGGTCATGTGCTAGACATGTGCACCAAAAAAAAGTGTACAGACTTCTACCCAAGCCCACCAAGCAAAATTATCTTTCTTTTGGGCCAAACAAATTATAATTGGGCTCACAAAATATTAAGCTTCCACAAATATAACAGTTCACAAGCAAATGCGAAGGCTAATTAAGATTAGACCGCCTCTTCTCCAAATAAATAGAGTGTGGAATCCAACACGATTCTATTTCGAGCCTGACGCCTAATGCCTAATAACTGTGGCAAGGAGGGAACCCAACAGCTATATAGAAGATCATGTACAGGCTCCGATGGCTTTAGAAGTCCCCGAATAATAAGAGACATATACGGAAATGAACCGGAAGGACAGTCAAGTTCAAGAGTGTTAAGGTGAGAAAAGATTACAACAGGACAAAAATTTCTTTCCCTTGATTAGCTAACTTATAGTTTGTAAAGAACAAATTTCTGCTACTCACTCTACACCTTCAAGGTGAAGAAAAAACCTTACAGCTTTTGTTTGATAGCAATCGAATGAGATTGATTCCACAGAATGGAGGGACAGTTGTTTTAACGATGAAAACGATTCCAAGAAATAAAATAAAGATTGCACAAAACTTGTGGTCAGCTTCCGCAGGGCATTGTAACCTATCAGGTCTCAAAACAGCCAGATGATATCATGGCATATTAGCAGTGTTACAGCATGCCGCGTGCGCATGTGTGTGCGCGTGTGTTAGAGAGAGAGAGAGAGAGAACGGGTTCAGGCCTGTTAAGTCTATCACATTTGCAATCAGTAATACATGTTTATTCTAGCATATACAACATTCATATTGTTGATTAGAGCTCATTTGTGAACAGAAAAAAATCGCTGTAATCTAGTTCACATCAAACATTAAGATGTTGACCATTTAAAAAATTCAGCCTGAACAAATTGCAGTTCACGTTCACCAGTCTAGACCCAACTCTCTTGAAAGGAAAAGTTTGTCAATGTATGTGACCACAGGAGCCAATGCAGCTATGTAATTTTGCATCTGAATCCTTGCCGAGGTCTCTGGAATCAATGAAAATGGAAAAAAAAAAAAAAACAAGTAAGAAACAAAATCAGAAGTTAGGAAAGCTAGGGACTAGGGTTAATAAACGTTTCCTTAACTCAAGGCTGGTTTTGGATATTGACTTTGTAGAGGTTAAAGAAAATGAAAGGGACAACAATCGTATCAACTTATTTTCCCCATGCTTTCCCCTTCCTTTTCTTTTCCTTTCACAAATCAACCAACCAAATACAGCCTCAGAAATATCGATTCAGTTTTTGTTCTCCTGCTTGGAAAACAACATGAAAGCCAAATTAAGGTACCAGACCGTTCAAAAAAAAAGGTACCAGACATCAGGATAATATCAATGTAACCGCAGGGAACCAACAAGGTTTTTTTTTTTTTTGATCCGACCTACAAGGTCATCATTAAATGAATTAATGAAGACCCAATGGTATTTGGCATCAGGCTGCATAAAACAGAATTGGGTTAACTGAACAATAACAAACTAAAAGAAAACTCCACTGACAGCTAGAAAAACCTTCTAATTTTTGGAAGTACCAACCCCAATTCAAACCTATATCAGATCCCTTACTGGCAACCCAAAAAGAGACAACGTTAAGCCTAACTTAACCCACTCAAAAGGCAGGATCACGTCCGACCGGATTCAGTTCAGACTTGCAGTACCCCTGGATGCAGGTAAAAGTTACACCACACCCCAGTTGAGATACACGTCCATTGTCAGACACTACTGAGGCAGTATTTGGATCATGTATTATGAGAGAGAGAGAGAGAGAGAGAGAGAGAGAGAGAGAGAGAGAGAGAGAGAGAGAGAGAGAGAGAAGCAGAAGAAGAAGAATGGTAATGTCATGTTGGAAGAAATTCCTCTAATTCCCTCTCGCCAACTAATTCAGCACATTTTTCATAAATTTTTGAACACACAGTTTCATAAGCCAGGATTTCTTATCGTTTGTCTTTCCCCTGGTAAATCTCTCCACAAATCCATGATCCAAACACAGCCCAAGTGTTTTTTCATCCAGAATGAATTCCAGAGAACTTGTTGAGATATTTCAGTAAAGGGAACAGGGGGTCAATTGGCCGTCAACTCACCATCTTCATTGAGCTTCTTCAATAGCTGAGCTTTGGTAGGAAGGGCATACATCCCTGCAGCAACAGCCTTCCTAATAGCCCATCCATGATATGGAGCAAATACCTGTGCATAGGCTGTTGAAGCTGGATTCTTCAACGAATTTCCCCTGCCAGAAGAAGAGTGAAGTGTTTTATAAATGATCCACTTCAACTATCAAATATAAACATTGGATTTTCGCAACATCCTGCGGGATCATTATGAATGTAGAGTCGTAGACTAAGTTATAGTTCTGGAGTATCAGGAAGGAGCATTAGTTAGTTGTTCTCTAGCGGATTATTTCAAAAACTACCAATCTATAAGTTGGAGTCTATTCAGGTGATTAACTTTCTAAGGCCAATGCATATATTCTTCAATTTGGTTCCGTGTTCTGTCCCATTAAGGCACACATTATAATGCTATTCAAATGGAGCAGATGACGGCAAAAGCAATATCGTGAAAGAAAACCAATGCTAGGTACTAAGTATATGCAAGAGTTCTATTGACACAACCTGCTCAACATGCTATAATTTCATGCAAAAGACAAAGGCTTTCAACCCAGCGTCAGTCTTAGGAGAATCGAAAGTGAAAAACCAGAAAGGATGGCTTGTCCGTCACCACTAATCTATGATGCAAGGATACAGATACACGGACACGAGGACTCTAAAAAAATGGGGATACAGACATGGCGGGGGACGCACCACATGTGTATTTACTTATAATACATACACACACAGATATATATATATATATATACACACACACACACACACACACACACACTCAAGTTTTTCCAAGTTTAAATTGCAAAATGTGGACAAAACGAAACATCCATAGTTCCAATACCATTCAAACAAAATGAGACATCCATAAGTTCAATACAACCCAATTGAAAGCAAAACATCCATAGTTCCATAATAATAAGCCAAAGAAATAAACTAAGCAACTAATCTCCAAATTTCAATTAGACCCAACTTCCATCGGTTCTTCATCGCCATCTCCATCTACCATCAATTTCAATTACACTGCTGTGCTTTTCAAAAAAACCCAGTATACTACAAATATATACGCATACCAGTATACCATATCTACACCGAAAGAGAGAGTTAGAGACAAGACAACATACATCAAATACACACACACATACATATACAGTGAGAGAGAGAGAGAGAGAGAGAGAGGAGCTGCTGTCCCATCTCTGAGAGAGGAGACAGACGAGAGAGAGGGCTGTTGATCGTGAGAAAGGAGGAGAGAGGGTTGTCATTAGAGAGAGAAGAGGAGCTGCCGATTTAGGGTTTTGAAAAAATAACATACTTTAGTAATAACATATTTAAATAGGTTTAAATATATTTTAACCCAAAACTTTAAGTAACAACATATTTATCCCCAAAAAAACTTTAAAAAAAATTACAGATGCACCCCCGTTGTGTCCCCATCGGTGTCCCAGCCATGTCTCACCTGTGTCACCCCATGGCCCCAGCCGTGTCCCACTCCAAATATTAAATTAAATTATTAGACATGCCATGTGGTGTGTTGGACACGTTTCTAGCCATGTCCCCACTCCCCCGCCCCGTGTCCGGACATGCCAATACAGCGACCTCTAGGAGTGTTGGTGCATCATAGGTTTTTGGTTTCTATGCAGCCGAAGAAACTTCTTGTACTTAGGACTAAAGTGGACCACCAATTTTCTGATTGGCATGGACTCAAGTATCAAGTTCAAAGGATTCTGGGTATAGTGATGAGATGATCCATCTTCTTCTCATCCTCTTCCTCAATACTTATTTGGAAGTGAATTCAACTTTTAAGGAGATGCCCGAATAAGGGTACAGGCATAGACTTCACTCTTAGAAAACTTAGGGATAAAGACCCTAGTGTGATTTTCTAGTCCTTCAAACCTGAAAGCACATTATGTATCAATCTTTTCACCCTAGAACAGTAGAAATCATCTTTTGATAAGCCATGTAAGACATTGTTAAATAACACCCTCCTAAGCTAGCATATGTGCCTTGTGACCTGTCCGCTCATTGCCAATTCACATCATGGCTGGGATGTTTGAGGCTTTTGGAGAAGATTCTCAACTGGGTAGTAATTGTTTCTCACATTATTTGAGTCATAAGGTAACGGTCTTTATGTCATCCAGAACATGCATTTTCAACCTGTCTTAGTCAAAGTTACAAATGGACTCTTCTTATGTATGTGAAGAATCAAATGTCCGAAAGGTTTGTAGGATATTCAGCTGGCGCTTGTACTGCTAATTCAAAGTTACAGTAGAACCGTGCATTAAACTCCTGTATTATGAGGAATTCTTTAAGACAGCTCTACACAAGAAAATAACATAAATACATCAGAGGACGTGAATATTTCTCCACGTCCCTAAGGTCCTTAACATTTGAATTTCTTGAATTAGAATACGTGTACTCCAACCCGAAACCCGGACGCTCCACATAACATGCGTCCATTTTTTTGTAGCATGAAGGAGGAGCGGAGGTGGGAACGGGCTGCGGTGGAGTGGAGGCACCTAGAAGCTCCTAAGGTTGGGAGCACCTAAGGAGCCTATATAGATTATATATAAATAAGTATATTAAGTATCTTTAAATACTTAAAACATTGAAGGAAAGTGATACTTATTAAGAATTTTCCCGCTCATTTCATTTAAGATGCGAAATTGGAATTCTTTTCATTTTCTTTCTTCAATCATTGATAAGAACTCAGAAGTCACGTTTCATTCAAATTTTTTTAATGAATAGGAATTTTTAATCATTTTGACTGATTGTTTTTACATAAATGATGAGTAGGAAAAAAATTATTGGAAGTTAGATATTTTCAATTGTAAAACTTTTTGACTGATATGATTTTCCTATTCCTATTTCCGCAATGGCATTACTCCTTTAAAAGTAAGAGAATAAAGGCCTTAACGACCCAATAAGCTTCCATCTTAGTTAAGAGTGAGCTCCCAGTCTTGGGAGTGGATCCATTTGAGAAGGATCCTGCTACTAAGATCTATCTTTGTGCAACCTTGATCCAAGTTCCCTTAGGCTTTTCTTCTGAACAGGTAATAGAAATATAACCTGTCTCTCCCACGGGGAGTGACACAGGGACATGTTGACACCCAAAGCTTACAAAAATTGAAGGACACACAACACGGCAAGGAAAAGTTTTTAAATGTTACTTGTCTATGCTTTCTATCTAGGAGAAGCCTATGGTCATCTCAAAAAAAAATAGTTAACAAGAAAATGCGTAACTAATACCAAGAAAATGCATAACTAATGCCAAAAAAAAAAAGCGTAACTAACCAAAACAATTCCGTAACTATTTTGGGGTGTACCATGCATGATGCACCCCTATTCGTAACTTCAACAAAAAAATATTACGTAAGTAATACCATAATAATGCATAACTAATGAACCAAAAAATATGCACACCATACACCAAAAACATTGTAACAGTCATAAAAAATATGCGTACCATTCTCCAAAACCATTTGTATCATGTCCTTCCAAGGTACACCCTTTCTTAACTAACCAAAAAGACGCATAGCATACAACAAAATTACGCATAACATACATAAAAAAGTACGTAACGTTTCTATGGGATGTACATTTTATAGTACTTAAAATAGAGAACAATAATATACTCTATAATATTCCTAAAATGACAGATCTACAAACAAGATCACATACAAATCTAATGTAATCCCATTTTATCGCCATACCCAAGTTATTGTTTTCAAACACGCGATGGTTTTAATCCTCGTTGGACACACCTGTTCCCCGAGTGTCCAATTCTTAAACATTTACATAAGTAATCAGAAGTGTTATCACGAGTGTCCGACACAGTCCTAGGGACTTATTGATGAGTGTCGGTGCCAGAGGTGACAGGTAACCTTCTTTGAAGTGTCTGTGCTTCTTAGCCAAAAACTAACACGAAATAAGACTCAAGTTGAACCAGTACTTGGTCAAAATTCAAATAAGGTCAAAAGCTTGCTCCGTAAATTTTTCTTGTTTTGCCCTGTTTTTTTCTTTTCACTTGCTTCATCAAGGTTGACTATCAATTGGTTTTCAATTGTGGATTTTGTTTCGGTAAACAAATCAGTGCCCACTTACCAAGGCATCGTTTGGCATTTCTTAGAATCGAACAATTCAACTTTTACCTTTCTACGTGCCTACTTATCCAAACTTTGCACCCAATTCTTGATCTCCCATGTTTGCATCAATCAAACATTACAAGCATTTATAAGAAGTCCATTCATCAATTTTGATGTCCTCTTCCATCTTGCCTTCATAAGGATATTCCAACCAAGATAATCAAAATATCCCCCTTTTGGGATATCATGTTAATGAATCTGATTTAGACAAAACCTGGTACATCTATTTCCAAGCCAGTCTGAAATATCTAAAGGCTATGTAGCATGGATACGGACGCGGACACAGATACTGATACAGACATGGAATTTCTAGAAAATTGGGGACACAGACACGGCAGGGGACAAGGCAAAAATAAATCGATAAATAAATAAATAACATTTATTTTATACCAATGAAACATAGTTCAATCTATAAGCATGAAGTATCAACATATACAAAAAAGCATTATATATACATCATATTACACTTTTAACACAAAATATTTGAAGTAATACACATTTTCTTCCCAAAAAATTTGGAAAATTGCATATTTAACCCCAACCATGCCCCTATAAGTGTCCCCGCCTTGTGCCCTCTAAGAAGTTCATTAAATTCAATGGGCACTCCACGTGGTGTGTCCCAAACATATTTTTCCGTGTCCCCCGGTTGTCCCTGTGTCGAACACGAGGGCACGCCGGCCTCTAGAAGTGTTGATGCTTCATAATCTAAACTCTAAAGGTAAATCCAAACTCAATCCACTATTAAAGGAACAAATCCTAAAACATTACAAATCGAGCCGAAATAATTGAATTCCCAAGTACAAACACAAAATCATAGTGCGTGGATTTGCAACAAGGATAAAGAATGAAAATTAATGCCGACTTATGCCAAACTGTCCAATTCAGTTGTGTTTGGTAGGTAGCAATGCATTTGGAAAGAAAAAAGTTAAACCTAGACTGAGTAAAGGGGGAAAATAGGTTGAGTCATCCACCCTTACTCATCGACGTAATAACTATGCTTCAAAAGCTTGTTAAAAATATACATTACATAAACACTAATGAACTTTGTCCATACGTAATTAAAAACCAGCAACGATATCTCTCTCTTGAGCCTATAAAAGTTTCCAGCTCAATGTTTTAGACTTTGGCCAATGCAGGACAATCTATGTAGCATGTATACAAACACGGACACGGTGGGTGACACAAACATGAATACATGACAATGTAATTCTTAGAAATAGAGACAAAGACATTGCTTGAAACAGCAAAAAGAATTTAAAAATGTTTTTAATAATGCAAAACTACATTGTAACCCCTAAATATTTAGATTATCACTCCTATTGAATGCATTATTGACAGATGGCGTATGCATGTACAACTACACATGTTTTACAATATACTTTTGGCCTAACACTTTTGAAGCATAAATATTCTACCCTAGTAAAGCTATTAAATTTTATAAAAAGCACCTTGTCGTGTCTCCATGTGTGTCCCTAGTGTATCCCCACATAAAAAGTATATAATTTGATGGGCACGCACGTGGCGTGTCTATACATTTTCCCCCATGTCCCCAGCATGTCACATGTCCCAGAGTGTTCAACATAGATACGGCAATCCCTAGGAGTGTCGGTGCTTTAAACAGGACAATGCAGTATCATGCTGTTTTGTTGTCCCTTGAATCTACTACGCTCTATACTATGCATTCTGGATTTGTACCATGGTTACAGGACCCTCCTTTTGGGTGTGATGAATCCGCCCTATACCAATCAATTTGCAATTCAGAGGAAGAACCTCATCAGAATCTCTCACTCACATTGGGACCGAACATCGCACCCAACTCGCACCCAACTAGGACAGAATCTCTTGCAGGTATAAATCCAACGGTACAAAGTAAAAGTAAAAACTATCAAGTAAGAAAAAATTTGGTAAATTGATTTAAACTAGAGGTGGCAAATGGAATGGGTCATGGGTTGAATATGGGCAAGTCAAATACGGGTTAATAGTAGGTGGGTTGAAATTGGTCTGGTCAAATATAGGTCAAATCATACTCAAACCCGACCCGTTTTCCTTCCTTTTCTCCCCTTTTCAAATATAAATAATCAGAGTCTGAAAATGAAAAAGATAAAAAAAAAAAAAAACAAACATGCACATTTATCTAATGCTATGCACATACACTCTCTCTCTCTCTCTCTCTCTCTCTCTCTCTCTCTAATTATATATTGCAGTATTGCACATGTATATATCTAATGTTGAAGATTCTCTCTCTCCGCCGTGCACAACTTCGCTTCTCCTCCCACCTCCATTCCTTTTTTCCCTTTTAGCTTCTCACAACGGGAATGTGATTTGAACATCAATTTTCCTGATACTAATATCAGAAACTTGATTAGTCTGATTGACTTGTAGTTCACCAAAGTTCGTAAATCTTTGCCAAACTAAGATTTGAAAATTCAGTTTCAACCCAATGGAGGGCTTACCTCTTCTGGATCAGAAAGACCTCCCTCCACTAGCAGCCAACATATACATCCCTGTTGTCCAAATTTGAATCTCCATCGGTGACTGCACCCATTTGCTTTTGGTTGGGCGATATAGTCTTTTGACCTGTTAGGCATATCTTTCCACAAAGACCGGACAATATCACGTCTCTGGCAGCGATCCACGCCCAGCTCCAGGCGGCCGCCGTAAAAGCCTGGCAGCTTCCTCGGGCCGGTGCGGATCGAGGGGGGAGGCTTGCCCTGCGATTGCGGCCACAGCTGCGGTGGGTCGAGGTAGTTCGAAAGGACTGCGGCAGCTACGGTGGAGGGAGAAGAAGATCAGGCGGTGCTCATTGAACGACGTGGGAGATGAGAGGGAGGTGGGATATTTGGTGGGGAAAGATGGTGTTGGCGGCGATTGGACAGCGGAAGTGTTGGTTGCAGCGGGGGTGATAGCTAATTAGCTATATGGTAAGAGAAAGTTCCACGTTGACAAGAGAACAGGAGACGGTATTTAGAATGGATGGGTTTTTGAAGTTGGACCCATTTCCAAACCCATAAAATCAATGGGTTTATTAAGTTGGCTCAATTAGAAACCATATTTGGATATGGGTGGGTTTGGGCTGATTATGAATGGATGGGTTTGGGCGGGTCCATGAAGCTGGGTCCAAATTGCCACCTCTAATTTAAACTATTGTAGTACCTAGGGTTTATATGATATCAAATTCTGTCAAGAAAGAAACATTTTCCAATGGAATCAATCTTCCAATAATTTTATGTGTTGTTGCTACCCACACCCACTTCCGCTTTTGCAAATATGATCGTGCACACACATTGTAGTAGTACTACTTAAGGGAACTTCATAATTGTTTTCTTTGCTTTTTAAGGTAACTTCATAATTACTTTATTTGCTTTTTGTATGCGATCTCATCTGCTTGGTGTACGTGCTCTCATCTACTAGCAAACTTGCCGAGTTTACTTCTAACAGATCAATCAATTAATTAAAGAGATGTACCAATTAAAAATTTCTCCTTTCCTTTTTCAGCCCTCTCTACACCAACCGAGTTCCATTACCAAGGTTATTGACACTTCACAAACTTGCATGTCTAAAACAAAAAGAAAAAAGAAAAATTAACGATAGCTAAAACATTAGCCAAATAATCTAAGAATTTAGACCTGGAAAAAAAATTATCTGAATTCTTTAACCTTCCTTGGCCATAAAAAGAGCAAAAATCTGAAGCATCCGCCAATGTCAATAGCAATCTTCCATATGCACCACATGCCAAAGGAATAACCAGCTCTCTGAACTGGTAATATAGACAAAGGACCGCCATAACTCGCCAACTGACAAAGCAAATCTAATGCAGAGAATGTAATCATCTACCCAGAAACACATCCGCAAAACCAAAAAGAAATTTACCACAAGATCGTACCCTAATAAAAATTTCTTCTACTTGCATTCACATAAAAGTTATAACCTTCAAAAAACAAGGGACCAACTCCAGGACAAGAAAGGCCTGCCCTATCCATGAGGAAAAAGAGCATGAATAAATGACATTAATCATAAAACTAGACCCTTAACTTCCCTGCAAACTGATCTACCATATGGGTTGAGTAACTACATGGAGGATAACACCCAAGCACAATTCTTCACCCTATTGTAAATATTGGTTTGTTCCTAAATAGACCAAGGGATTTAACTAAAAGCCATTACGTAATTGTGGAAACTAACAGAACCGTCACATCCGCTGTAACAGCTAGTGTTCTAAAAGTTAGCCTAGAAGGCTGCCTAGACTGCCACCCAACACCTAGATTTTTGGGTCTAGGCGTTGAATAGGTGTTTTACACATTTGTCAAGAATTAGGTGGGATTAGTTGGCTAGGCGGCGACCAATAGGTGAGTTTCGTGATTTTTAAATAATTTAGGGTTAAATGGGTAGTATAAAAAATATAGGGGTTAAGAGTTAAGTGTAATTTTAAGAAAAACAAAAGGTACATCATATACCAATACACTTAATTAGTTCGCCTATGTCATTACAAATCAATGATTCAAACCCTAGTCGCTAAAAATCTCTCTCTCTCTCTCTCTGATATTTTGTATTTGACTAGTTACTTTTTAGTTGGTACTTTAGTCTGAATTCTTTTATTTATATTCATATGTCATTTATTACAACTCTGGGTGAGGTGGGAAAATTCTTTTTTCCTTGATTAGTTCCCAACTAGTCGGGCTAGGCGACTCTCTTCTGCTCGACTAGCACTTAGCAATTTTCACAACGTTGGTAGCAGCCCAATGAAACTGAAGAACATGACAGCCACTGCAAGGTTATAATGATCCATATAGACCACAATGCCCATAATGGTGACACAAATATCCAATGACTCTTCAAGTGAGGCAGCTGGAAACACCATTGGCTCTTTCTGGGCCCCTCACTTTTGAACCATGTTCACAGACTAGTATTTAAGGTTTGGTGTCCCTATATATGGCTTTGGAGCTGCAATAGGCACTTTATGATCCTGGGGTCCTGGCTTATCAGCCAAAATCTGCATATGCAATGGACTTTGTATTCCAAATGCGATTGACTAACTGAGTGCATGTTCAACTAACTTGCTTTCCAAACTTGGTGGTTAAAATAGCCAAGAGAATTGGTGCTCGGCTTACCTCAATAAACTTTCCCCTCTATTGACTACCTCCTGAAGAGGAAAAAAAAAAAGAGGGAAACTTATGAAGTACTTAACCTGAAACTGATACTATTCAGCCACATTTATTATAACAAAAGACACGGATATCCAATGTTGATAAACAAAGTCCACATGCCATTAACTTCAGGACATCATCTATCTGAATACCATGATGGCTATTTTACTACATTAGCATATATTTCTGATTCTGACTTAAAGTCCTGAATGTAGATTGAAGTTTAGGTCTCTAAACTCTAAAGTATGCACGTAGAACCTCTTGAAGTTCATTGGATTGTTTGTGACACTCAGTAACGACAACCACATGGGCAAGTCAATCAACCCAAAAACGTAATTACAAATGAAGTTTATGTTTATCATCCATCCATTACGTTTTTCCTATCAAGCGCCTGTGACCATGGCTAAACATGATTTGAAACTTGTGTAACGGCGATTAGAGACCTTTTTTTTAAACTAGGCTTGCAGAAAATTGAGATCTGGAATCATCAAGCATGTATAAGATGCAAAGCCCAAACACCACACAACAAAATAAGTCCCAAGAGACTTAATGTAAACCTCGCAAGAAGAGAACATCTTGGAACTATGAATGAGTTTAAGGCCAAAAAAAATCCAAATTGTTAGCGTGGACAACCCATTTATATCATTCCTACGACAATGAACTAAAAAAGTTCAGTGGACATACTCTGTAGCTATAATCTGCTCAAAAAGTACCCTAACCATATCCAACCCACGCTTAACTCTTAAAAGGTTCCTCGTATGACTCCCGGCTTTCCTCACACAGTTTGCCTCCACATCCCGATCAATCATCAATTGTAATGTCCCTAGCGACTGCGACGCCTCACCAAGATCGTGAACCTGCTCAATGATCCCTCAATCAAACCAAAACACATATATTCGCTCAAGTGACATCAAACATATACCATATCTATAATATATGGCACTGTTTGGAGAGATATTTGATTTCAAATTAATGGAGATTGACATTATTGTTCTATGAGAACAAACAAATAAGTTTGATAACTTAAATCAATGTTTCAACATTGAATTTGGACTCTTTCTCTTAAGGGATTTGAAATGACTACTTAACGGGACTGCTTCAAAACCTTTTCCACAGATAAAAATCACCTCTGGGTTTTCCCCAAATCCGGCGAGGATCCGGAATGACCAAAATTATCTAGTTCCACAATTGGTGCATTGCAGTGGTAATGGTTTTTGCTGGTTGGGTCCATTACCATATAGTTGTTCCAAATTGGCTTGGTTTGAAGATGTAGAATCTATGTTGGATCATAATTTCGAAGGGCAACAAGGACTTGATTGGATTTCTTGGGCCGGTTAACATACGTAAACCCATTCCTAATGTTAATGATGGCAGTAATATATGGACCTCAATAAAATACATCCCTTCCCCATGTAACTATCTTCACCCATATCAGTATTTGATTCGTCTTCCACTCTAGTTTCAGAAACCAACTGTAACTAAGAGTGAGTTTGGACTAAATTAATTTTTCTTAAAGAAAGTGAGGGAAATCATGGAAAAGTTCAAAAAAAAATTCATAGAATACGACCCTAAAGACAACCAAAGACAAATGATTAATTCAAAAAAATTGAACCGGAATCTAGTAAATATCAAAAGAAAACAACCAAATTGACGGTGAGAAAAACACCCATAAATTTAAGTCAGAGGGTACCTAAGTCTCGTAGTATCTGGTTTTGCAAAATTGAAATCAAATCCCTACAATTGAAATCACATGTTGTATAAGTATGCGGTGGGTTACCTTGGCGACGTAATCGATTTCGGCGAATTTGAAAGCGATGCCGAGGCAGCCGAAGAGAGGGGAGACAAGAGAACAAGCGTGAGAGAAGGGAGCTGTCTCCAGTTGGACGACATCTTCTTGATCTGGTGTTTGGGAATTACTATTATTCTTAACAGTGTTTGCTAGCTCCATGAATGCCTCCGATATCTTCCGGAGAGGCTTTTGATCATCTCCGTTAATCGCCATTCTCTCTCTCTCTCTCTCTCTCTCTCAAAGATTCAAAACTGAGAGCATATGAGTTTAAAGGAGTATGTTTTTATCCCTCAAATATATATATTTGTTACTTCATCCTTAAACTGTCGGTAAATGTTGTGGTGTCTACCAGCTGGAAAAGGACCACACCCCACCAATTATGTCTCCCGAAGGTTTTTTATATGTTTTGAGTGGTTATATTATATCATTTTTGTAATAATGGTATAATAACTGTTATGTCATTTTTTAAAAATGTATGACTTCGAAAGGTTTGTTATGTCATTTTTAAAAAAGTATTATAACTTAATATAATAATAATTAAAAAGGTTATACCCATGATCTACACAATGGCATAAATTTAATGATTTTAATTATGCTGTAATTGATTTTGCTATGCCAAAATTTATAGTGTCTTCAAAATGATCGAAGATATCATAACACTATCTTAAACTGTCAAAACAACCCATTTCGTCCTTAAATTATTCAAATCATATTCATTGAGTCCAATTAGTTCTTTAATAAACTAATTAGTCTGAATCTTTTAATGAGTTCAAAATCCATTTTTTGAACTCAATAAGTGAGATTAAGATAGTTTAAAGATGAAATAGGTGATTTTGATAGTTTAATATAGAAATAAAAAAAGAAATAGTTTAAGGAAGAAAAGCATAAAAAAAAAAATTCGAACATAATAGCCAAAGTTTCCAAAAGTTTGCTTTGCCCATGCGTGAACAAGATTCTCGACGCGTTGTCGTATGTGTTAGAGCCTTAGAGGGACGACAGGTGGTGACGCCCTTCAGAAACAGAAAGTCTGTGAATGCAAAATTTTCAAACACGTATCGTGCATAGATGATTGTGTGGAGTCCACTACGGGGTCTCATACAAACAATCTCAGTAATTTATTAAATGTAAAATACTTTTTAATGACCGTTGCAAAATATTAGGATGACGAAAAGTTAGATAATTGGATCGAGTCCCTAAAAGCATCGGATTGAACTGATTTTTCAAGTAAACCCTCGAAAAAATATTTTACATTTAATGAAACTGCTCGAATTATTTACGTGAGACCCATAGTAGGCCCCACATTTAAATTTGTGTGTAGAAAGCTTTGTGGATAGCACGATTGCTTTAGAAAATGGCAGTAATGATACCTACACAGATTTTGTGTAGAGCTCATAACGGGTTCCACATAAACGATTCGATTCTTTCATTAAATGTAAAATATTTTTTCAAGGGCCATCGCAAAAAATCAGCTAAATCCAATACATATAAGTACTCAATCCAATCATCTAATTTTCCATTCACCTAAAATCAGAATGAAAAATTAGATGATTGGATCGAGCACATATATGTATCAGGTTAAGCTGATTTTTTACGGAAGCCGTTAAAAAAATATTTTATATTTAATGAACAATTTGGATTATTTGTTTGGAATCCGTAATGAGCCCCACACAAAATCTGTGTAATCTTGTTGTGTGAGTAGCACCACTGAGAAAACGGTGTCCAATTTGGAAATTGTATTCGGTTGCCACTTACCAGAATGAGAACAAGTCGGTCAGTGTCTGGAGCAAATCAAATTACTCGAGTTTGAACTTGTTTTCAATAGAGTGTAATGTTTGAGATTTTGAGATTTTTTTAAAAAAAATCAAGTAAACCCCGCCCTAGATGGGTAAGCTGTTGGAGTATTACCTTGTTAAGATGTTGTACCCCGTTTCAACTTGGCAAATAAGTCGGAAAATGACGGCCAATGACGTGTTTTGATAATTAATATCCGTCTATGATATTTTCAGTATTAACAAATGTTCTTAGCTTGTCCTTGACGGATATTAATTATCAAAATAAATTCTAGGCCGTCATTTTTCCCAAATAAGTACATAGAGTATTTGTTAAGAAGATAATTTTAAACTCATAGTCCGGATCCAATGAGGGATCCATTACGATGCGGGACTCCCCTTTTCTGATCAAATTGCGATGATCCGATCTGCTCAAAGTGTGCAGAATGTGATTTTAAGGATACTCTCGAGAAATCAGCAAAAAAAATAATCGGGAAGGACTTGATTCGAGCAGTTTTTTATTGAACCGTTCAATAAAAAATTGTTCGGATCAAGCCCTTCCCGATCATTTTTTTTTTGCTGATTTCTCGCGCGTACCCTAAAAATCACGTTCTGATCACTTGGAGCGGCTCGGATCGTTGCAAGTCGATCGGGAAAGGGGAGCCCCGCACGGTAGCACCGTGCAGGATCCCTCATTGGATCCGGACTGTTTAAACTCAAAAATAATATGTTTATATAAATAATTTTTCTAACAATATGAATTTTGTTTGATAGATTTTTTTTTCAGAACTTTTGAACGGTGCAAAACAAAAAATCAAAAAAATTATTTCCCCAATACATTATATTTGAGTTTGAAAATGTGAAATAAGTACTTATTTTTTTAAGAAGATGTTGTGGAACTAAAATTAATTTATTTCTTCGTTTTGTGTGTTTTGTTCCTCTTTTCTGAATTTTTGTTAGATTTGCGTGATTTTTTTTTTTTGGGATTAATTATTCGTCTCGGCAAGAAGAGTCTAAACAGTACAAAATTATGACCAAAATAAAAAAAGTTCGCTAAAGACAAAAAAAGTACTCCCCCCGTCCCTTATTTTGTATCCAGTATTTCATTTTGGGCTGTCCCTTAATAAGTGTCCATTTTATAAAATTAGTGGGTAAAAGTTAGTGTATTATCTATTTTGTCCCTAAAAGTAGATTCTATTTTGAAAAGTAAGTGAGTAAAAGTGTAATGATGATAGGTAAGTAGGGAAAGCGGAAGAAAAAGTTGATGTGAAAAGTATAATGATGATGTCTTTTTAATAAGTTGGAGTTACGAAATAGGACACTTAAAAAGGGACGGAGGGAGTATCAAACAGCTATATTTTGGAGCTTAAGTGCCATCTTGTTTGAATTTTTTTAACATCAGTCCATACTTTTATACTTTTCCGAGACGACGAATGATTACCCTTAAAATTACGTCGAAAAGCTAAATAAAATGTTATGAAAAATAAAAAATATAGAAATAAGTTTCACTTATAAATTTAAAAGAACGCAGCCTTAATTGTGGAATTTACCCACAACGGTTGGAGAGTTCCACAGAATAGAGAGAGATAAAGTTCCACCCTTCCCCAGCTTTCCCCTTTCTTTTTCTTCTTTTTCCAATCTTTTATTTTATTTGAATTTTGAGATAGGTTTTTGGAATAATGAGTAAAGAGACATAGAAAGAGAATTGATAATAATATTTGAAAAAAAAAACTTATTAAAGACCATGCATAGAGAAAGGAGTTGGCTTTCGAAACCAAAAAGCCAAAGTGAACACAATCTTCCTTTCTCCTCCCCAACTCAACTGGTCTGGACTCTCTCTCTCTCTCTCTCTCTCTCTCTCTCTCTCTCTTACCTCCATGGTTGCGACATAGTTTGGTTCAAGTGGCAATTTCTTGAGCTTGAAGGTGTTTGAAGGCAGATTCGGTGGCGATCCTTCACCCACCGACCTCTATGAACGAAGTATTGGTCCGACATCAGCGCTGAGCGACTTTTTTTTTTTTTATTGTTGTTGTTTCGTTTTTGCGTTATTATTTTGTTGTATTAATTTGCTTTCATACTAACATAACTGGGATGATTTTTTGCTAAAAACAAATGTCTGATTTCAAAATTCAAGTACATGCACGAACCGCGCTAATCAAGCTCAACTGTTGTTTGGCTAGTTAACAGTCTTAAATCTCAACTCATTTTGTAAATTATCCCGTCCCCATTTGTTGATCTCAATTGCCGCTTTTTGATGTCCGAGAGAGATTGTCCTACTACCTTTATTTAATTTTTTGGAAAATAAGATTGTCTTACTTCAAAGCTAAATAAGCAATATATATTCAATAAATTTCCTCTTTTATCCATCCCTCTTGAAATCAGTAACACAAACAAAGTAATCAAAGATAATGATTGGAGTGTAAAATGGAAAAATGAAGTGATAACACATGCAATGATTGTATTCCCTTATTAAGTTGGAATTCTCAAAAGATTCAACAAATGTGAACGGAGGGAGTAATGAAATTTGAAATTTGAACAAATGTGGATGGAGGGAGTAATCCAAATGTAGAATTTAGGGCTAAAGTCTTCCGAGCTCGGTTTGGTATGATAATACTACTACACAAACAAACAAACAAACTTTGAATGCATTTTTGAGCTTGGACTAGATTTAATTTTGAACAACCCACAATTTTGCACGGCTATGCTCTTTTTCAGTCCTCAGTTTAAGTAATAAATTGTGTGGTACTAGGAAGATTCATACGGCAATTAAGTACTCATTTCTTTAGTAAAATTGTATCTATCTGGATCTGCCCTGTCTTTATTTTTTCCTTCGGGAAACAAAGAAGATAAGAATACAAATAACAAAGGAAAAGAGACAATGGACGACAAGCACATTGATTTCATCAACTGTTTACACCACCACCGTATATATAATTGCGGGGGTTTAGAATTACATTACAAAATCCAACTATTTACACCACCATATATATATATATATAGAGCCATCCGCCAAACTTCTTCCTACATCCACACCTTTTGAAGCACGAGAGACGGTCAAAACACCAAGTCCAAACGCAAAAATAAGGCACAACCACACAGACTACCCGAGGTCCTTCGACTTTTCGGCACTACGAAAAGCTCTTAGTTAGCAAAAGCTGGTGGAAGATTGAAGAGATTAGTCCCGTGGTGCACGTAAACTAACCCGAAGACCACTCTTTATTATTTAAAAAAAAAAAAAAGAGTTTGCATGCAACACTGAAAACGAAAAGACACACCAAACATTTTTCGAACACAAACAAATTCACCAAAAACCAACTGTGCGTCTAACCTATTCTTGATTTACTTAAGCATAAGCAGCATTACTAGTAGGGCTGCTTAGCAAGAGTAGTGTCACCATACCCGTACCCATTCACATCACCCCCCTCCACTTTCCTAATTCCCCCCTCATATTCCTTGGCCGTATCATACGAAGCATGCAATCCGAAGAAGACATAGTACACCAATAAAAGCCCAGTCCAAACCCCGAACCTTATGAACGAATCCTTATCGATGGACCCCAACAGGAATATATTAATTGCGATCGACGCCGACGGTAGCCACGGCACCAACGGGACGCCCCACAGCTTCGCCTCCCTCGCGTGGGGCACGGTAGCCCACAGCCCGATCGTGGCGAGGAGCCAGATGGGAACCGTGACGCAGAACCCCACCCAGCCCGTCGTGCTGAGGCCCCAGTAGGCCGCGGTGGCGATGGAGGATCCGAGGATGAGGAGGAGGAAGACGACGAGCTTGTTGCGGTTGGCGGCGGCGGTGACGCCGGACACGTAGTAGCGACGGACGAGGAGGGCAAGGGCGACGAGCATGAAGATGAAAAGGGTGGCGATGGAGAGGAGGTTGGAGAGGATGCTGAGGTCTGTAAAGAAACCGATGACGGCGGTGGCAGCCATCATGGTGACGGTGGCGTGGACGGGGGTGCCGGTTTTGGCGTTGACTTGAGCGAACCATGGGGGCATCATGTGGGTTCGGGCAATGTGGGTTAGGTAACGGGCTTGGCCTACTGCGCCCACGAGGAGGACTGATGTCATACCTGCGTGGGAGTAAAAAGCAAAAATATTTTGAAACAAAATTAGTAAAAAGTTATCTTGTGAGGAATAGAATGCATTTTATATAAGAAGCATAAAAGATCGAGAAGAAGATAAGGGTTATAAGGTTCATAATCAAATTAAGGGCCAATTTTGCAAATAAGCTATAATTGTTTGGGCTTTCATTTGAGATTTAAATTAAAAAAATCAAATACAACTGTCTGCAAAGGTGTGTTAAAAGATTTGCAGATAGAGCATCACTCATTTAAAATTGACTAAGCTAGACCAACCTCTCTACTTCAGAAATTTCAATGCCAAGTGTTTGCGGGATGATTAAATTTACGTCACAATCTTATTGAAATCATTTGATGTGACATTTTACAGGAACACCATAATAATTAAAATATTAAGCCATTTTTTAAAAAATGTTATGCCTTCGAGTGGTTATATTATGTTATTTTAAAAAGTGTTATGCCTTCAAATGATTTAATGTTATGCCTTCAAATGATTATATTATAGAAGGATACGGTATGACCAAACAAAAGGAGATATCCTAGCATTATTTTTTACTGATGCACAAATACTAGTGCTGAAAAGGGTCTTGAGATGAGCCAGGGAGTATGCAAAGAGTTGTATGTGCAAGCAAGTAAATGTACCTTTGAGTGCTCCGGCGGCAACAATGTACTTAGCCCAACCCCACCCAACATCTTGGAACGCAACCGAGAAGGGAGCATTGGAATCAATATTCCCGTACGGCACCATCAAGCAAAGAGTGACAGCCATCAAACAGTACAAAGCGGTAGTGACCACCATGGACCCAATAAGCCCAATCGGGATATCCCTTGCCGGGTTTTTGGTTTCCTCCGCCATGGTGGACACCGCGTCGAAACCCACGTACGCGAAGAACAACACAGCCGACGCCTGGAAGATCCCGCGAGGCCCGTACGGGTGGAAATCCTCGTAGTTCTTGGTGTCGGCCTTGAAGAGGCCGGCGATGATTATGAATAGGATCACAATGACGTGGACGATCGAAGCCACGTAGTTGAGACGGGAGGAACCTTTTAATTTTTTGTATGATAGTATATATTACACAAGTTAGCAAAGGAAAACACTGGTGGTATAATTGTTCAACTAGTACAATGATCATAATCACAGATATACACTTGTTTAAATCCCATTATCCCATACCTTTGGTGCTGGCGACGGCGATAATGCAGATGATGATGACAACACCAACGGCAATCGGGTCGAGGTTGTTGTAACCGCTGGCGAGGCTGTGGGCTGTGATACGGAAGTCTTCGGGTTTGTGATTGCAGAGGGTGGCGAAGTAGGAGGTCCACGCCCGTGCCACGGCGGCACCACCGATGACATACTCGAGGAGAATGTTTCCGGCGGCTATGAATGCCACGAATTCGCCGAGCTCCACTCTGAGGTACGCGAACGAGCCACCTGCGAAAAGTTTGGGAGTACATTTGTGTTTGGTTATTTTTTAAAAATCAGGAAGCTTTTCCGATTGAAATTTGCAGCTCATTGATCAAGAATTACATGCAGTCTGAAAATACTGTAACAAATTATACTCCTACAAGACAATAGCACTCATTAAACATACAAAACTTTTTTCCTTAAATTGGTTCAGTTGCACAGTTTTTAATTGGTCTTAAATTTACCAATTACTTTGAATTCCATCAATTTTCAATATCCCTCTTCTATACTTAGCGTTCTGAGACACAAATTAGGCCTAATTTGGCATTATAAGCCAAATGGCTTATTTTTTGTTCTTATTCAAAAAAAATTCACATTTGTTAATTTTTCATCAATTTTTTGAGAATTATTACTTTGTCGTGACAAGAGGAATCTAAAAAGAAAAAAATTATGATCGAAATTCAAATTTTTTTGAATAAAGACAAAAATAAGATAATTTTTTTGTCTTTATTTAATAAAAATTGAATTTCGATCCTAATTTCTAAATTCCTCTCATCATGACAAAACAATAATTTTTAAAATATTGACGAAAAACTAACAAATACGAAATAAAATTTGAATAAAAAAAAAGCCATCTAAGTAATTGCAAACTAGGCCTTAGTTAGGACTCAAATTGTTCCCGTACCAGTTTACGTTGGTCGGACAAACATGTAGAAAGAGAAGTACTGTAATTAATTAGCCTGGTACTGTTTCGATCAGTGATAGGAGGGTATTCCAACAATAAAATATATTTTCATCTTGGAAATTGAATTTTACGCTCTCTTTTTTGACATCTACACACATTTTTTTGGATTTTAGTGTTGAAAGTGTATGTAATTTTTTACTAAAAGACAAAAAAAAAAGAGTGTAAATATCAAAAAATGGAGTGTAGAATTCAATTTCCTTCATCTTTGTGACATCACTCATGACATAGCAACTAGCTAGCAAAAAGAATGTTCAAAAGAAGTTAAGAAGAAACTTAATTATATACGTATATACTCCTATAGTATCATGATTCCAAAAAAGTATGAAAGCTTCGTTCCGGACCACTCTTCTAGTCGGTTACGTAAAACAAAACCCAAAAGTCCAACATTTTCACGTTCGATCTCAATAAGCCAACTCCAATACAGTTTGTGTATTTGAGCATATACTGTATATAAATTGTCAAAGGAAAAATTATTTAATAGTCTCGGAGTACCACGTGACATGTCTTAAGTAGTGCTTCTGGCCTATAAATTATCGCTACCAAACTAACAAGTGGGTCTACCATTATCTCCCAACCGCCCAACAAGAGAGAATGACTATGTTTCACCCGTAAAAAGATTCCGCTATTTGATTGGTTTGGAAGCATCACGTAAACATGTCACAGGTTAATCTGAGTCTATTGAATAATTAATCTTGTCAAAAGGTTTTCCTAACCATCAATTAACGGTTGATGAATGGGTTCGCTTCATTTTTTTCGGCTTTGATGGACCCCAAAATTGTTTCTTTATCATTTGAAATTTTGAATCAACGACTGATCAATATCTACATGTATGTAGATGTGAACACACATAGTAACAGGTCAATTAGGTAGGGCAAGAGTTGTCAATAAGGTTGACGTTTGAATCCGTAACGTGACATAGTAACAGGTTGTTTGGTTAAATAGTCAAATGCTTTATTTTTTTATTTTTATTCAATTTTTTTTTTTGTATTTGTTAACTTTTTATAGATTATTATTTCGCCAAGAGAAATTTAAAAAGTACAAAATTATGATCGAAATTTAATTATTTTGAATAAAAACTAAAAAATTGACTTATTTTTGTTTTTATCTAAAAAATTTGGAATTTCAATTATAATTTTTTACTTTTTAAATTTCTCTCATTAAGAAGAATAGATAATCTACAAAACAAATTTAATAAATACAAAAAAATATAAATAAAAATAAAAAATAAGTCATTTAACTTAGCCGAAAAACTCGACAATAATATAGTCAAACCTACTGACTGATCAGCCACAATGGTCAACAGTCAAACCTACTGATCGTAATGATTCATTTTGAATTTCAAATCTCCCCACAGTTTGTGCGTTTGACTCCAAGGGTTGTTTTGTCTAGATATTGGACCCTGTTGTGGGAAAAATTATACTATGCCCCAAGAGCATAGCCACGTAATGTTCGGGACTTTCTGCACCGCACATTTCAGTGGAATACTATGCCCCAAGAGCATAGCCACGTGGTGCCCGGGGCTTTCTGCACCGCACATTTCAGTGGGGGGCCACTGAAATGTGCGGTGCAGAAAGCCCCGGGGCACCACGTGACTATGCCCCGGGGCATGAAATAATCTCTCCTCCCCGGACTATTTTCCATGGATAGACTTCACTTGGTTGGCCGAAATTTCTAGTAAGATAGAATATTTAATTGTCACTAGATCTATTTTTTACAAAATACATTTATTATTAATAAAAGTGTCACCCTAGAACACTCTAAGGCTTTAAGGTCACCCTAGGACACTCTAAAACCATAAAGTACCTTAAAATTTTACGGTATCCTAAAATCCTAAAGTACCCTCAGATTTTAGGGTTTGGGATATTTTAGGATTTAGGGTACCTTAGGATTTAAGTTTAGACGCTTTCATATAACCCTAGAATTTAGGTTTAGGCACTTTCATAGGGATTTTAGGGTTCATTTTTCTATTATAGGATTTTAACGATTTAGACATTTTCATAGGGTACCCTAATGTTTAAGCATTTTCATAAGATACCTTATGGTTTAGGCATTTTTATAGGGTACTCTAGGGTTTTGGCACTTTCATAGAGTACCTCAGGATTTAGACATTTTTCAGGGTTTAAGGAATTTCATACAGTTTTGGTGTTTCATTAATTGGAGGTGACTTAGTAAGAAATACTTTTTATTTTTTGTACTTAGTGGTAAAAAGCCTTTTTAGTTATTTTGAATTCATTAAGAATATGAATCATCCAAAAAATCATATCAGTGAATATACATCGATCAATACATGATGCAGCACATTTGTTTTAGGGAAAATTTTCGTTGTAGTCCCTCTAGTTTTTACGGTTGTCTCAATTTCGTCCTTCTAGTTTCAATTGTCTCAATTTCGTCCTTGTAGTTTGTTTTACGTTTCAAATTGGTAAAATCGTTAACAACGTTAATGAAACTAACGGAAAAAATATAACTAAAAAATTAAGTGCTCCAATTTTCAATCTAGTTGAACCGGTGCAATGATCTTATTTTTCTGATCATGTTATCTTAAATAGTCATAATAGATTTTTGACTCTAAGGCCTTTCAATGAGCACTTTAAGAAAGCCCGAGTCTTGGGGTGCTCGTTGAAAGGCCTTAGAGCCAAAAATTTATTACAACAATCTAGGATAAAATGATTAAAAAAAAATAAGATTTTCGCATCGGTTCAACCGGAATGAAAATTGGAGCACTTAATTTTTTTAATCATATTTTTTCCGTTAGTTTCGTTAACGGTGTTAACAATTTTACCAATTTGGAACGTAAAACAAATTACAGGGACGAAATTGATACAATTGAAACTAGAAAGACGAAAATGAGACAACCGTAAAACTAGAGGGATGACTACGAAAATTTGCCCCCCTTTTTTTTATTGTAAAGTGTGTTCTTAATTATGCAACACATTTTTTTATTGTAAAGTGTATTCTTTGGCGAACACTCAGCCTAATTATTTATGTTGTGTTTGGATTTGAAATTTTTTTTGAAAAATAGTAGGGGTAATAAATGGAGAGAGAGATAGAGAGAGAAATATTGAAAGTATGAGGAATTTAGGGGATATTTTTTGAAAAATATTTTTTAAAAAACAAAAAGAACAAGACATTAATAGTCTTAAAGCACCGTTACGCTTGTGTTGAAAGGATATCGCTAGCCAAGGTATGGGATAAAGCTAGTGATTTCCAGGCTCTCACACTTTCATTAGCACATTACGTTTTCTCTACTTTTATGATGTGAACGAATGAATTTACAATATTTATCTCTCCAATTGTGAAGGAGTATACAAATAAAATGTTAATTTTATAAATTTTCACATGACAAAAGTACACAATCAAAAAGAAAGAGAAGAAGATATAATTATAAAAAAGAGAGTGTATAAATCAATTATTCTTAAAAAATACAACTTTCCCATAATGGCCGGAGTTACAGTATTTTTTAAATTTCCCGGCTAGGGCTGTTGGAAAATATAAGCTAGGTAGTTTTTTTTTTTTTTTTTTTTAATTTTCGTTAATAAAAAAACACGTCTGCATCAATTGTTTTTTTTTTATGGATTATTGAAAATCTTCTCAGAGAAAGAGAAATCAAGTGGTAGGATCATACCTGCAACAGGAATCTCAACAGCGAATTCAGTATAACAAAAGACGGAAAGCATGGCGGAGACTCCAGATACGACGTAGGACAGGACGACGGCAGGGCCCGCGTGCTTTTTGGCCTCGAGTCCGGTGAGAACGAAGATTCCGGCGCCAATAACCGCACCCATGCCGAACCACATCAGGTCCCACCAACTCAGCGTCTTCTTCATCTCGTGGTTACTCCGGGCCTTCATCTCCAACTCGGACGAGTCCAGCGACCGGGTCGTGACTCGGTCCCTGAACCGCGCCGGAGTCTCCCTCAACGCCGTCGCGTAGTTGCCCCAGCTCTCGAACGATTTCTCGGGGAGGAAATCGCCTTTGGAGCATGAGCAAGCCCACCTCTTCCGTACTCCTCCCTCTCCTCCTCCGTTATCCATCTCTGCTTCAAGGACAAGATAAAATGTTAACAATTGCATAGACATCTAGTAAGCAGTATCCGTTTGCCGGCCTCATTGCGAGACATTCATATTTTGTTCCGAACACATGAAAATATATCCAATTAACATGATTTTAGAGCTTATTTATGTGTTTCGACGATCTCTACAATACAAACAAAACCAATCATAGAATGAAGCATGGCAAGATGCCGGAAAATGGCTAACGGCAGACCCAGCAATTCTGGGCACCGAAGAAGCCCACTCCTGTCCATTTTGCAAGTACAAAAACAAGATGAATTTTGAAACAAAAACAATTAAGAAAGCCCGGATAGAGACACAACAGGAAGGGAAAAATAAACATATCCACAACGGGTAATCATATTCCTTACCACACGTATAGGTAGACGAAAGATTTCAGTAAATTGCAATCTGCAGCCTTTGTTTTAAATTTAATCATCCAAAATGTACCAGTAGAAAAACGAGTAATCATATCCACAACTTGCGGATCAAACAAAATATCCACAACTTCCCTTTCGGAGCAACGAAAAAGATTGGCCAAATTTCACTGACCTCTCCTGAGGTTTCTAACACGAACAGAAACCTTTCCTGAGGTTTCTGAAATGACATTGCCTTCCCCCCCCCCGTTACCTGCCCGTTAGAAAATAGATGGAGAAGGTGATGTCATTGTCCTATACTTTTTATAATACCTATACTACCCTCACCAAACTCTTTACGTCTCTCATTTATAAAATATAAAATACAAATATCTCTACACTTTGTGCTCGTTTCACTTTGAGATTTTGTCCTTATTTAAAAGGATTTATATTTGTTAATTTTTTGTCAAGCTTTTGTGAATTATTGGTTCGTCTCTATAAGACGAATTGAAAAAAGTAAAAAATTAAGACGTTTACCAAATATTTTGAGAAATTCAATATTTTGGGTAAAAATAATAAATTTATACTCTTTTAATTTCTCTCGTTGAGACAAACCAATAATTCACAAAAATTTAACGCAAAACTAGCAAAGACGAAAAAAATTCAAATATGAACAAAAATCAAAAAGCCTAAAAAATCCCACAAACAAGCCCACCCAAAATAAAATTATGGGTTTGTTTGTAGGATTTTTAGACTTTTTAGTTTTTGTTCATATTCAATTTTTTCATGCAGGCTTATTTGTGGAATTTTTGAGCTTTTTGATTTTTGTTCATATTTGAATTTTTTTCGTATTTTCTAATTTTGCGTTAAATTTTTATGGATTATTAGTTTGTCTCAACGAGAGGAATCAATAAAATTATTACTTTTACCCAAAATATTGAATTTCTCAAAATATTTGGTAAAAATTTTAATTTTTTACTTTTTTCAATCCCTCTTATCGAAATGAACCAATAATTCACAAGAGTTTGACAGAAAATTAACAAATATGAATCCTTTTAAATAAGGACAAAATCTCAAAGTGAAAAGAGCACAAAGTGTAGAGATATTTGTATTTTATATTTTATAAATGAGAGGGGTGAAGAGTCTGGTGAGGGTAGTATAGATATTGTAAAAAGTATAGTATAATGACATCACCTTCTGCATCCATTTTCTAACGGGCAGGTAACGGCGGGGGGTCCATTGGTATTGTCAGGTAAAGGAAGGGAGGACAGTGTCATTTCAGAAACCTCAAGGGAGGTTTCTGTTCATGTCAGAAACCTCAGGGGTGGTCAGTGAAATTTGCCCAAAAAGATTTGGGTTTTTACTTCTTAGACCTTTTCCAGAAACACAATCGAACTCAGAAACAGGAACAAAGTTTTGATTCCAACCTGCCGTGCGTCTTGGGACCATAGAATCAACCCCCCTTTTTTTTTTTTTTTTTAATCAGAACGTACAGGCAGTTGAAGGGTGCCCCTACTACACACCCTTAGGCACAAGTTTTAGTACATTAATTGCATTTTGTTATACTCATTAACCATATTGAGAATACAAATCATTCAATCAAAAGAAGTTCAAAAGTATTTTGAATAACAAAAATGACCATAACTCTTTATCTTCCTTTATTTTTAAAATAATTTAAAAAAAGAAGGGAAAATGGGGAAATGGAACCCCCAACTTCACTTCATATATATATATATATATATATATATATATATATATATATATATATATGTATATATTGAACGGCAAGAACTTCACTTCAAATGCATGCAAGAGTTTTGCTAAATTGGAGTTTTATTACGGCTCCGTTTGTTTTGACGTAAAGTATTTTCCGATGTAAAATCTGTTTGGCAAAAAGAAAAGTTTTCATTTTTATTTTCCGATGTTTGGTTGATATGAGTAATTGTTAAGTATTCCTTGAAAAAACAAACACATTGAACAATCATTATCAATCTAGTTTTTTTCTCAGTACTACACAAAATAGACGTTGATACTTTGATAAACTCTCTCTCTCTACCTTGTAACCACATTAACCCACATGTTCCTAAGTCCTAATCCAATTACTGAGAAGAACCCACTGCCTCCACGTAAACTGTATGTATGTAGAGAGAGAGAGAGAGAGAGAGATAGAGAATCTAATTGGGAGATTTGAGAAGTAGATACTCCATTCAGGTGGTAATCTAATGGGGGCTTTCGATGATAGAGGGCTGGTTTGTGGAATGGATAGTCGGGACAGAGTCCTGGAAAATGACTTACAGAAATTTCTTGGGTAAGTCATTTTCCCCCGATTGAATGGAAAATATTTTACCAGAAAAATATTTTACTTATAATTTGTACAACTAAACACCGGAAAATAGGTAAAATATTTTACAGGAAAATATTTCACGTTGAAACAAAACAAAGCCTACATGTCCAGACAAGGAAAACATCATCACTAATTCACAAAAGAAAA
The DNA here is from genome assembly GCA_019656835.1 of Rhododendron ovatum. Taxonomy (NCBI): domain Eukaryota; kingdom Viridiplantae; phylum Streptophyta; class Magnoliopsida; order Ericales; family Ericaceae; genus Rhododendron; species Rhododendron ovatum. Next base: position 30,804,489 of record CM033798.1, on the reverse strand, counting down.
ACAAAACCACTTTGTGCGACATAGGATTAATTCCAATATGTTGTGTAAAGTATTAGAAATTGAAGTTTTGCTAAATTTTCATTGTTATTATCTCATTTGAGTTTTGTACAGGTTGTTAAAACAACTATATTTTCCCCCCTCTTTTAGATGTTTGAAAATCATGAATTTTCATTTAATTGTTTGGGTACTATTGAATCATGATTCTTGTTCAAACTATGAAAATTCAATTTTCTTTTGTCTGTCTGGAAAACAAGTTAAGATGAACAACGGAAGAAAAATTAGTTACTCCGTTTTCATGGCCTCCAGTGTTTTATTTGAATTGAAAATCTTTCACCTACCTAATTCCTAAGAGAAAATGAGGATAATATTGTCATTACAAAAAAGTATTAAAAACATTTTTGACTAGTTTAGAAAATAGTACCCCCTCCGTCCCTTTTTAAGTGTCTCACTTCATAACTCCAACTTACTAAGAAAACATCATCATTACACCTTTCACATCAACTTTTACCTCCACTTTTCCTACTTACCCTCTATGGAGATATCATCATCACATTTTTACACACTAATTTTTCAAAATGGAACCTACTTTTAGGGGCAAAATAAAAAATTTACCAACTTTTACATACTAACTTTACAAAATGGATACTTATTAAGGAACAACCCAAAATGAAATACTGGACATTAAAGAGGGGACGGAGGGAGTAGTGAAAAGTGATAGTATGTGAGTACCCATAAACATAAGTCAAAGATTTAAGTATATTGATTGCAGCTATACTATTGTCCTAGAGGCACCGATTAGAAGGCTTAGGTATATTTATTGCAACTAAACTATTGTTTCAGAGGCACCTATTAGCAGGATCATTACTAAAACAGAAGAAGGAACAAAAAGATTCAGGCATTAAACCGGTTCAAAAGAATAGAGACGTGACCTCGATATATCCTCATTTGGAGAATTTGATGATTCAATGGCTCCCATTAAATTCGAATAAGATCTCAATCATGAATGAAAAATAGTGTGATATGCTAGCTTTTGTCATAATCTCCGGCCAGAGATATTTGGAATATATACAAGTGGCGGTCAACACGAAGACTCTTATAGATCGAATAAACGGAGTATTCACTTTCTTCCACCTTTTTTTTCCTTGAAAAAATATCGAAGTCTTTGATACGCAATGAACAGTTGCTTAATACAGTCCGTAGAATTGCTTTCAACGATCAATTCAATCCGCTACGCAAACCACTCCTTAAGATAGAGACATCATGCACATTTTATAACATACACGTCTCTATCATATCGTTATGATGACAAGAATAAGTCAATAAAATCTCTAATTTAATACTCTAAAAAAACTTGTTGAATGAATTTAATAGGGGCAGATCTACACCTAGAAATCTGAAGTCAAATGTAAAAGTCAAAAGATTCAACAGAGATGCTATATGATATATCAATAAACATATACATAGTCCAGTTCCCTTAAAAGATTCCGCATGGGCTTATCGTGCAAGACTCTCATTTTCCGATCGAATTGGGACGATCCAAACCGCTCAAAGTGATCAGAACGTGATTTTAAGGGTACCCGAGAGAAATCTGCAAAAAAAAATGATCGGGAATGGCCTGATCCGAGCAGTTTTTTATTGAACGATTCAGTAAAAAACTGCTCGGATCAAGCCCTTCCCGATCATTTTTTTTGCTGATTTCTTGCGAGTACCCTTAAAATCACATTCTGAACACATTGAGCGGCTCGGATCGTCGCAATTCGATCGGGAAAGGAGAGGTCCACACGGTAGACTGATAAGGGATCCATCACTGAATCCGTTACATGTCTACAATTTTGTGAGACAAACAGATTCACAATTCTTTTTCAATCGTTTCGATTATAACTACTCTTCAATTAATATATTATTAGTCGATGAAATCGTAAAATTATATGATTCTTCAGAGCCTGATCCTTTACTATTTTGATTCTAGTAGTCTTGTACTTACATGCATATATCTATGTGTGTGTGTATTTGTATGCACATATATATGCAGAGAGAGAGAGAGAGAGAGAGAGAGAGAGAGAGAGAGTGACCTGCAATTGAGATGTCGAGATTCTGGTGCGCGGAGGGAGAGGTGGGGATTGAACTCGGCTGCGGCAGGATGGAGAGAGGGACGGAGAAGCGATGGTGTACCTGGGGAACTGAGGAACCTAGTTGGTTGTGCAATTGGTTAAATGTATTATAGGAGAGGAGAGAGAGAGAGAGAGCGCATAAATAGGCAGGGGAGTATTTTTGAACCAGTGTTGAGATTCCGGGCCGCAGTGAATTTAGACTTTTTAGTCACAGCTGTTCATTGGAATGGAATCACTGGAGTTGTAAAGCCTTATGTTATAACGGAATCTCCCTAAATCAGGGGAATTAAGAATTGTCCTCGTTTTACAGCACATATTCAATTCCTACAAAATCGGCATGTCGACTATTTTTTTTTAAATAATAAAGTTTTGGGCTTTCTTTGGTGTGAGTCAACTTATTACTATTTTTTTTTTAATTGGTTCAATTAATTAGTCCGGCCAGCTGGATTTCTTTCACCGGTGATAGTAGATCGGGTAACCTGTTTAGAGCATCCACAATGGCCTAATCAAAACCAAAAGTTGTTAATGTTAGCAATATTTGCTAAAGTGCTCACATTAAAATAATAGAAATTAGCAACCTAACAGGAGGTGTACATAGGTCTGAATTGTGTATAACAAGGGGTGCAAATTGTATATTATATGGGGTGTTAATTGTTGTGTGTGTGTGTTTTATGTGTGTGAATTGTCTTTTATAGGATGTATGAATTGTATACAAGAGAAGTTTGAGAAATGTGAATTGTCTGTTATAGAGGCCGGTGTGAATTGTTGTATGTGGGTATGAATATAACAGGGGCGAGGGGTGTGAATTGTTTTATAGGAGTGTGAATTTTGTACAACAAGAATTCAAGGGGGTATGAATTGTCTATATATTATAGGTGTGAATTGTCAATTTTAAGGGGTGTAAATTTTGCATTTTGGAGTGTGATTTATATATTTTAGAAAGTGAATTGTATAGATGGGGTGTGAATTCTGCATTTAAGATGTGTGATTTTTTATTTTATTTTGAGGGGTGTGAATTGTCTAGAAGGGGTGTAACTTCTTTATTAAGGGGAATAAAATAACTTTCTTACTTGTACACAATTTCGTATTTAAAATGAATCTTGTTTTGAAAAATTGTGTCGAGTACATTCTAGAAATATTTGTTTTTGCAAAATTGGATATGCACAACAAAAGTTGAAATCGTTTAAAATTTTAGCTATATATGAGCTATATATATTTATGGACAAGTATATGTACAGAATAATTTTGTCCACCCTCCTTTAAAGAAAGTGGACTTTATTTTCCCTATAATTGGTGGAAATTGTGTAGGATTCACGAAATCAATACACTTTTTAGGAATAATGAGTTAGTTTGTAATAAGATCCGCACAATTTTCACCAATCACAGGGAGGGTAATATTCATTATCTTTAAAGGAGATTGAACAAAATTATTCTCGAATATGTATGTGTAAACATGTAACAATTTTAGAGAGAGAAAGAAAAAGTTATAATTAGAAAATATTATTTGGTAATTTTCAAACAATACTCCACCACTCATCAAATGTCAAATGTCAATTTGTTTATCAAATCACTAACAAAAAATAATGGGTCCTGCAATATTAGCCAATGATACATCAGTTGGGACACTACAATGTAATATTCCATTAGCATTGGATAACTTTTCCTAATGCTAAACTCAACCCGCAATGGTGCTTAGAAAAAAGGGTTTGTGTGGGTAGTCTTTGATAATGGATGGTCTGGAGACAAAATAGGGCCGGCTAGTCAGAACTCCTTGAACTTTATGTCATGAGATTGTGATTCACAATGGAATATAATACACGGGAACAAAAAGATTAGAACAACTAGTGGACAGATTAACATTTACAGAAAACAATTAATCTATAAATCATTAAGGATGAAAAAAATAATATTCTCGTTTAGTAAAAAAAAAAAACATTAAATGTAACGTACTACGCCAATAGTATACCAGATCAAATAATATAATACAATTTCTCATTGTAAGAAAGACATAAGGGTAATTTTCAGAAAACCCCCTCCATCTACCACCAAATATCAAGGACTCTCCTCCATCTTTTTTCAATTTGCAATGTCCCACATTTTAACAGATTTGGTTAACGAAAAACGTAAAAGGACAATATTACCCTCATTAACCCTAAAAGGTCATAAAAGGTCCTAAGATCCTTGGGCGGGAAAACTCCTTCCTCTTGCCTTTGCTATTTTTAAGCTCCCACACCCCACTCTCTCCACTATCCTAATACACCCCCCTCTTCAATCCGAAAATTTCTACACACCAACACCCCCACCCGCACTAGAAAATCAGTGGAAAAGAAAGAAAAATTAGAGAAACTCCAAGATCCTCCAATGGAGTTTTAGAGAGAGAGTGTGTGAAAAATGGGTTTCTCACCTACACCACCTCACCATCCGAATTGAAGTTTCCAACCTTCTAGCACAACCTTGAGCATCTCGGAACCGCTCCCCTCTCACCCCGAGTCATCCCCGAAGTCTCCCGTTCCGGTCGTCTTCTTTGATTACCGAAAATTTACCGAAACCGTTAACTGTAATTTCTGATCGAATTCAAGGTAGAATAATCCCTATTCTACCATTCCCTAAGTATATTTAGTCCTAGTATGTTGTTTAATGTTTAGAAGTAGTAAAAAATCAAACCCCATGCATCAAGAACCAAAAATATCGTAGCTATCCCCTGTTTTTTCGATTTTGGTCGTGATTGGACATGAAAACAGTTGTATGTAGAGTGTTTGGTTATAGTTTAGTTGCATGTAGAGTGTTTTTTTGGTTTTGGACTTGTGCATCAAAATCCATCCAGCTGAACCCATACTCGATCTGTTTTCAGTTTACTTGGTTCGGATCGGAGTTGGTGTGGCCCGGACGAGCGTGTCTGGAAATGAAACAGATTGCATTAGAAGTGTTTTTAATATAGTTTAGTCCCTGTGTCATTGAAGAAGACATGATCCAACAATGGAGAGATGGTGGAGATCGAACAAAGATGTCGGGGAGGAGGAAGAAGATGTGGGGGAGAAGAGAGACATGGAGGAAGAAGATGTGGAGGAAGAAGACTGTGATATGTAGATAGATGAGAGTAGATATATTTATTTTATCAAAAAAAGAATAATGGGGGGAGAGGGGCATTTAAAGGAGTTAAAATGTGAAATAATTTTTTCCCGTTAATTTTGTTAACAGAATTGTTAAAATGTGGAACATTGCAAATTGAAAAAAGATAGAGGAGGGTCCTTGTTTCAATTGGTAGATAGAGGGGGATCCTTGATTTTTGGTGGTAGATGGAGGGGGGTTTTTGAAAATTACCCAAGAGATAAACAACCTTCCGTTTGTTTGATTGGCAATAGATAAACAATCCTGAACCAGAATGAAAAATAAATTTGAGCCCTCTTGTCCTTATTCTTTTTTTTTTTTAAAAAGCAAACGAAATTTTATTAATCTTTGAAGTTGTTACAAAGACTAAAAGGGCGAGGAGACGGCAAAAGAATGCCCAGTTCGAGACCTAATCCCTTGATTGACAAGATATCAACCAAGGAAACACTCAAATGGACAGGCCCATAAAATATGGGATGCAACCCAAACACCTAAAGGCCTAAAAACCCAAATACAATTTCTAGACAAAAGAAAGGCCCCGACTTTGAATTTTAATTCTAACCAATAACAAAGATTGGGTTTAGAATACATTGTTTAAACCCCGTAACCGGAATAAACAATCATATCTCTTTGGAGTTTGAATCTCAACGACTTGATACTATCCCTGGATAGGTAAATATGGGAGCTTCCACTCTCTCCGGGGAGTTCTAATTCAAATGCGAATGGTTCTGATCAGTTGAAGGAGTCCCCTGGGATATCCAATCCCATCTCTCCTCTTTTCTGGGTTAAATATAAGTATTTTCCATTTTTGGTTTACATTCAAGTTTATGAAAAACTAAGTGTAACTAAATTAATTGTTGGTTTTTGCACGAGGTGAAATTCAAGAATGTCTACCTCCAATTGTTGGTACCCAAAACTACCTAAGGTACAAGAATAAGTCATGCAAATGTAGAGAAAAGGGTTGTTATGAAAATCTCAGAATCTGATCTGAATCCGGAAAGATTGTACTACGCACGCAAACATGCAAGCAATAAGGGCTGTGATTTCTGAGAATGGTGCAACGCAATCAACTAGTTCAACAATATTGCACATATAAGACCAACATCCCAGCTACCAAGCTAGGAGAGACCTGAAGAAAATGATACAACAATCCTAGGAGGGAGGGTCAAGACAAGGCTTCACTTCTAGCATAATGAAACCAAATGACAGCTAATGAAACCAAATAATACTTCAAATTACTTCATTGGAACCTTTGCCAGTATAAATTGCAGCTTCACTTTGTGTAACACTCTGAGATGCAACTGAAGTTTTTCTTCCCTTTCATATGCCCCTACCATTTGTTTCTCCTCTTCTTCTGCTTCTAATATTCTGCAACAGTAAAATGGATGTAATAGTAAAAGGATGCAATAGATCAAAGTCTCATAATTTCTTATCTCATTAGAACTTATGAAAGTAACGACTACAGATTCACTTTGACTTTGTGTAACATACTGGGATGCAACTTGATTTTGAGATGGATGAACTTGTGTGGCTTCAACCACTTGTTCCTGAGGATGAATTTACACATGGTTATAATGGGTTGTAACGCATGACTTTCTAAGAAGTGGAACACATTCAGTATTTCAGAAAATATAAGACATCATTAGTACCTAGTTTTTTGCATCTTTGTTTTTCTTTACTGGATCTCTTTGACATGACCTTTAGTTGTGCCCAAACTCTTTGCAATTGGCACATCTAAGGGTCTGTGACCTTTTCATTTGACTAGCCCCAGCAGGTGCCTCATCACCTTCTCTCCTTCTATTCTTTCTTGACCTTCCAGGCATCATTCTCAGAGGTGGAAGATCCAATATGTGCACTTGACCAGGTTTTCAAGACCTCTGGTCCTTCACTGGATGGATCATGCCTCCATAGTATTCCATATAAGCCTCAAGCTTAAAACTTGGATCACAACCATCTTTAATGTTGACCCTTTTATGTGTAAAGGCTGAAACATGTCTACAATGGCAACAACCCAAACCATTATTTCTAGCTTTTCCTATAGCAACCAACAAGATACCTTCATATTGCCCTTTGAGGCAACAGCCATCAAGCCCAACGAAGGGCCTACAATTAGATTTGAAACCATTGATCATAGCCTCAAATGTTATGAAGAACCTCTTGAACATTGGAGTGGAGGTTGGAGCTAACATTTCACCTTGACAATTACAAGATTGTCAGGGTTCCTCCTCAATACTTCAAATGCATAGGCTGTAATTAATGATTATACACTTGACAGTTTCCCTCAAACTCTGCTAATGCCTTCCTCTTGCCCTACACAATTGGTAAGTGATGCTTCAATTCCATACTTATGTTGCACTTCAACTTGTATAGAATCTAAGGTCATTTTTGGATTTGTTCTCAATGTTCTCAACATCTTAGAAATCCATTTTTTTTTATCAGCAAAGAAAGGTTTCCATATCATTAATAAAAATGATACAAAATAGAAATCCTGTACTGATACATCATGAAGCATCATGCACAAGCAGTAGTATTTCACCTATCACTACACCCCGCCTCACTTTTTTTTTTTAAAAGAAAAAGAAAAAAACACCCAAAAGTTGGTAAGGCACCAACCAACCCCCAAAAGGAAACTAGCCCAAATAAGTGGGCAAGGCCTAAACACCCAATCTAAATAGCAGAAGCCTGCAACAGCCCAAATAAAAAAACACCTAAATCCCTAATCCTACCATTTGCGGCCTTCACGCCAAACCAACAACACCGCCTCTGTAGTCCTTTAAACCATCGAAAAATAGCACAAACTTCAACAAAATACCGCAAACCATTCAATAAAATGTCCAAAAGCCCAACAACCATAACCTACCTCCATCAGCAACCACCAAAGCCGAAATAACAGCGATGCAAGCTTGCACCCTCCACCGGACAACCAGAGCGCAAAGGACGATAATAGAAGCGAAAACGCCATGTCCAAAGATGAGGAAACCAGTAGCCGTGCGGATCCCTTCATAGTTAAGCATAAAACTAGTTCACCCTAGGAAAAGGAACTGGCCAGACATCCCAAATGCCCAAACCAAACGAAATCCATTTAGAAGTTGCCTTAGAAATTTTTGTGGAAGTTAAGGCAAGTGTGTTCTCCATGATAAGTCCTGATTTTGAATGTGGTATCATATGGTAAAGGAGATGCATGAATTATCCACTTACAACCAAGGGCAGCACAATGGCATGTGATCCTACTCTTCTCATTCTTAACCCTGACAATTTTACATTCTTTTTGGATTGTGTACTCCTTCAAAGCTTTTCTAAACTTGTCAACATTCTTAAATAGCAATCTCTCCTTGAATATCATTTTCCCATCATCACCATCAACATGAAACTCTTGCCTGAATTTGCTAATGTCAATGTAATTCTTTTGTTTCTTTCCCTCCTCATCACTAGAGTCTCTCCCATCTCATAACTAGAAAATTCATCACTATTGTTGTGAGAATCCTCATTAGTAGAGGCGAAGCTATAATCCTAATCACCATGTTCAAACTAATCACTATCGTTAATGAAATCATCATTAGTATCACTAGCATCCTCATCACTGTCCAAACTTGTAAGATAGTCATAATGCTCGTGTCTTGTTACATTATTATACTTCATAACACTCTTCAGCTGACCAACAGTATTATCGTCACCAACATTACTAACACCCTCAATTCTCTGAACATTAACAGCTTCTCTGGTAAGATCCTCAACTGCATCATTTGTATCACCTAGATCAATTACTTCATTCATAACACCCTCATCTCCTACTAGCCCAAGTGTTCCACCATCTTCACCCACATGAACAATCAATTCAATTTGACAGGTTCTAGAGTTTAACCTAAACATATCAAGAACAACTAGATCATAACCTAAAACCATAGTTTCATTAAACTCAGGGATTTTGATTTTCAATGTGATCGTACAACCACTCCCACATGGGACAGTAAACAAACTCCTTTCAGCAACATCGTCCAATAGATCAACGTAGGTATAACTTAAAGGGTCCACGTTTTCAATCGTTGAAACTATGGGTGTTTCAAAACCAACTGGACTGCAAAAAATCGAAAAAACCTACCGATCGGTTCAGGGTTTGGTTGGGGTGGCGCCAGAAATTTTTCAGTTCGGGGTGGACCGAACTGAACCAAACCTGGTTCAGTTCAGTCTCGGTTATGTAAAATTACAGACCGAACCGAAGTTTGTTTATATATATATATATATATATATATCTTTTACATTGATATGAAAGGGAGAAGAAAACAGACAGCTTTTTCTTTTTTTCAAAGTTGTTGTACACATGCATGTCCTTCTCCCACTTGTCGCACAAGCAGCAATGCACTGAACCATGTCCTTTAAAAAATTTAAAACAACTTGTCAAACACACTCTAGGAGTATAATTATAGTATATATATATATATAGAGCTGGTAGTTGACCCATGTCATTTCTTTTGCTTTTTTACTAGTATTATAGTAATATATATATATATATATATATATATATTTATATAGCTGACCCCCACCTTCTCTCTCTTCTCTCTTTCATGGTTTCGTCGGAGAAGAAGCTGGAGTAGTCGCCGCAGAAGAGGCTGATCCTTCCATTTTGAGCGGACCGAAATTTCCGACCGGACCGATTCCACCCCGAACCGAACTTAACTTCGGTCGGGATTAGTCCTAAAAAATTTCATCCCGAACCGATTCGGTCCGGGGAAAATCCACCCCAAACCGAAATCACCCCTAGTTGAAACAGTCCTTCTAAAATGCATAATTATGTCAAAATATAGAGCATCCATAACTGAAAACAACAAACATGGAAAAATGTTTCAACATGGAAAGAAAATCACAAAATGATAACGTAAACCCTTAAGTATTCGAAACCCTAATTGAATTGATCAAATAAACCATAAGTGATTGGAAACCTTAATTGATTTAACCAATTTTTTCATGTAATGTAACACCAAATGCATTTCAAAGCTAAAAACCCTAATTGAATCTACCCCAAAATATGTTCGAAAATACTCAAATTGGCAAAGAAAAACACTTGATTTGAGAGACTGAGGCAGAAAATCGTACCTTCAAACAACGATTATTAAGGAAGCGGTTTTCACAACACCCCCGTTTATTTGTTTCTTCCAAATCGTAGGGTACCATTCTCTTCATTCCTTCGTTTTTTCATAGAAGGGGAGGTATCGATTTCAAACCTTAAGCCATTTCTCTCTTGCTTTAGATTTCTTAGTGATATAATTGATCATTACACTCCTCTGTCTGTCTCTCTTCTTCGCGTGTAAAGCATGTAGTACTTTTCAGGATTGGTGAAAATCATCACAACCCTATACGTGGTGGTTGGTAGCTGATGCACACAACCTTTTTCTCTTCTCCTTTTTATGTTTTGTTTATTCAGTATAATAGAATGGGAAAATGTATTTTCGCTTTCCCCGTTAAAGTCTATTAGTTCCTAACTCTGATAGGGGAGGTAAGTGCAATTTTAGAAAACTAGGGGAGGTGCTTGTATTTGTCAGAAACCTTAAGGGAGATAAGTGAAATTTTTTCAATTTTTGACAAATATGTAATACTAGTCTTGAAATTTGTTGTATTGATATAAATCTCTAATTCTATCATGTACATTGACAAGAAAATGATAAAAGAACACTAATATTTGTAATACTAGTAGGATTGAAGTTACTGAGTAAACAACTTAATGAATACTTAATGAGTGTGTTCGAAGAGCGCTATTTTAATTGGTTGAAGTTGTTTGATCAATTCGAAGCTGCCTCGAGAAACAAAGTTCAGTAAATCATTTGTTTTTGCTTGGAGTGTCTCCATCTCTAGTAAAGTCTCTATTGGGAGTGTATCCTTCTCTGACCAAATGAACCTCAATGTCGCCATTGTTAGTAAGTTATTTTAATCAAGGGGTATCTGTAATCTTAACGTGGAGAGATTAATAAGTATTTAATATCATAGAGGTCGTAATATAATTGAGATAAGGACAGGAGTGCAATTATAATTTTGTAGCGGGGTGAATTATAATTAGTGAAATAAGAAATAGAATCCTGGTGGGATTAGATTTTCTTATTTACATTAGGAGCCCAGACTTATTACTCCTTAGGTCCCTATCGTAGCCCTATATATACACGTTATGCTCTCTAGGTCAGATTGACATTTTTCTATTATTTAGTAAATAGAGGCAGGCTTAGAGAGAACAAACAGATCACGAAAGAGTCCACATTTGGTTCGTGTTCTAGACGTGCAGGGAATACGATAGAAGATCGTAAGGTACGGTCGAGTAGTATTCGTGGTTTATAGCAAGGCGTGCTATAACAAGTTCAACCAGCGTTCGTGTTGCAGGGAGTTGAGGTAGAACCCTAATTCTGCCTTGTAGGGTTTTACAATTTTTATTGTCTAATCTGTACGCGTCATTACTGGGTCTTGAGAATCGTTTCCCAACAGCCATCTATCAATTTTTGAGTTAGACTATCTATTAAACTATTCTTATTTCCAATATTGTGATCAATACATATGAAATGTAAACTAACTTAAAGGAACCTATCATTGGAAGAGCCTGCATATTGTTAGTACTTAGTTTTGAAACCTAGTTGGCCTTTACAACCTATTCTAATTAGGAATGGCTAAGGTATTAATAATACTCAGAATTTTGTATTATCAATAATTACGGCAAATAGTTCTTTTTATACCATAATAACATTATATTGTAGGATAATTGCATTCTGCATAGAGGTATAACTGTCACTTGCTCTGCTTGTTTGAAATCGGGCCGCCTTCATAAGGTGATGAGGTTCAAGCTATTAAGTTCAATTGTGGTGGCTATTTCATGTTCCATTCACCTGGAGATTGTCCATGTAAAAAATATAAAAAATTAACCTTAGGTCCACTATGAAGAACTTGAAGAGTCTCTAGTCCACCTCCTAAATTAATAAAGTCTCTAGTCCATTTTTAATATTTTATAGTAGGCCCAGTCCACTCCATTTCAAATTAATACTGATACCCTCCTGCCACATCATTGCCGAGAAGTTGACCAACGTCGAAAAATTGGCCGGCTCCGGAAAGTTTTCCGGAAAATTTAGGCATTTTCATATGGTTCTAAGGTGTACTTAGTTTCATAGGGTTTTAGTTGCTTAGGCACTTTCATAGGGTTTTAGGATGCACTTAGTTTCATAGGGTTTTGGTGGTTTAGACACTTTTGTAAGATTTTAGTGATTTAGGCATTTTTATATAGTTTTAGTGGTTTAAGTAACCCTGCGAGCTTTTCGGTGAACTTTTCAGGAGGGGGGAGGGGGTGTGTTGGGGGTGGACTTATCATTAAATCTCACTAAAAAAATAGTAGAATTAAGATCTATACATCATACTCCAAGTGGCAAAGAAGAAATAGTCCTTCATTATTAAAGGATACAAAGAAGGTACCAATAAATGTGGCAATTTTAACCCGACCCATAAACCCACCCACACCCATCCAAATCCGCCCACATTGTATTACTAGAAATTTTCCGTGCCTAAAAGCACTTGACATTAAAAACAAATTTTCTTAATTATTTTTTAAGAAAAATGAATACAAATTGTTGTAAAAGATTTAGAAACCTAGTGACCTTCTAAGACAATAATCTTTTGGAGGCTTTGTTTTGGGTTATCAATAATTTAGTTTCAAGCAAACCAAATCATTTTTTTTGTATAATTTATTTTGGGTAGCCCATTAAAGGATTCTTTATTTGTTATTTTTTGCAAAACGTATTCTTGAGGGAGAGGAAGAAAGCCACTAGTCGAAATTAAGAACTTGAAAGTTATAAATATCAGAGAGGTAGGGAGGTTCATCCGCCATTAGATTTATTGACAGAGAAAATAGACGGCTATGATTTATTAAAAAGTTTAGTTGCATCTTAACCCTTAAATTAAAATGAAAAGTTGAATTTATACATTAGTTTTTGGTAGAAGTGTCAAATAGATTTCCTATATTTTTCTATATGAATCTTGATAGATTCCAATTGGTTCTATTACACAAAATTTATAAATCTTAAATAACATTATACATTGAAAGATGTGGCTAATTTAAAAATAACAAGTCAATCAAAAAGGAAAATCTCAAATATTCAAGTTTTTTATTTGAAAAATCATCCTAGCCGTCGGATCGATTGAATATGAAAAATAGACGGCTGTAATTTATAAATTAGTCGCATCTTAGCCATAGGATTAGAAATGAAGGGTTGAATTTATAGGAAATCCAAAAACCGTCTTATTATATTATATAGGTATTCAAGCTTTTTGTTTGGAAAATCATCCTAGACGTTGGACTGATTGAATATCGAAATAGACGGATGTTATTAATAAAAAAGTTTTTAGTCACATCTTAACTAGAGGATTATAAATAAAGGGTTGGATTTATATGGAATTCACAAACTGTCTTATTTTATTATATAGATATGAAGCTTGAAAAATATATAACGAATCTTGTTTGACAGATCCCAATTGCTTCTGTTATACAAAATTTAGAAAATCTTAAAAAACATTATACATCGTAAGATATGGCTAATTCAAAAATAGCAAGTCCAAGAAAAAAGAAATTATTAACTTTTGATTACTTTAGTTCAAGAATGGCATCGGAAGGCGTTTGGCTATGGTGCTCCCAGACGGTTTTGGAAGCACCATACTCCCATTAAATCTGAACCATAGGATGTAATTCCTTTAATCCTAGCCATTCATCAAATCACCTGAATGCAATTCATCTCCCACCTTTCTTTCTCTCACTACCTCCTATCCACCTCCACAGCTCTAAACGCCTCCCTCTCTCTCTCTCTCTCTTTCTCTCTCTGCACAGTCAATGGAAACCCTCACCACTCTTCCACCTCTATACCTCCATAGCCCCTAAGCAAATAACGAACCCTCTCTCGTCCTCAACAGTCAGTCACAACGAAAAGCCCTCTCCATTGTGTGAGGTATTTCTTTCTCTCACTCTCTCTAACACATAACCACCACTACAATACACAAACACCCCTGCACATAGGGTTTTGTGGGTTCTCTGGAACAAAAAACCAAAAGATAAAATCTAGAAGCATCAAATGCTTTGGAACTTACATCGAGTAATATCGTTACAGAATATACGCGAAGATATGCAACAATATCTGCATTTCTAAGATACCAGTTGCATCAAAGGTTCCCCTTACTTTGGTTGAGGTGATGCAACCCACCCCTAACAGTTTTTTTTTTGTTGCTAAGCTTTGACGTGGGTTTGTTGGCTTGTTTTATTTTAACATGGGTTTGTGGGTTCTCCTATGAATTGATTTGTATTATTTTAGTTGAAAAACTAGATCTGTACATGATTGGCTCAAGCTTCCACACATTTCATTATAGTCTGCAATTGAAAATTTTAATTGTTTAGTTTGTTTGACCTGGGGTTGTGAATTTTGCTTTCTTTAATCATTGTACCTCGAAAGTGTTTTGTGGTTTGCTCTGTAGGTAGGGATTGAATAAGGTTAAGAGAACAATGTAGGGATAATGACAGACATGAGGGTCTCCCAAGTTTGATCACATATTTTGGCCAACAATCATCTCATAAAATAACCTATAAATATTGGAAAACCCTACATTATTCTTTACTCTTAGAGAGTTTGTTAACATTTAAAAGCTCTACATGTACCTATACTTAGAAGTATAGGCCATTTCCATCAAGTAGATTCTGCTGTGCATATAGAAATACATAAGATGTATGCTAATTCAAATTAGTGTGTGAGAATTGTTGGGTAGCTTGATATGGTACACAATTAGATAGTCTTTGGTCTTCGATTTTAAAGATTCATAGGGACAAATTTTTTTTTCTAGAGGTTTAGATGGGAGTTGTCTTTGCAAAATTATGTAGTGAGATAGGAAAAAGAAAGATGGTGTTAGACATACTTTCCAAAGGAAATACTAGGTAATCCAGAAAGTGTGTGTCATGAAAGAAAAGTGTTATGAAAAATCTCTAGCATGTTCAAAAAAAAAAAAAAGAAGAAGAAAAATCTCTAGCATTAAACCTGATGAGGAATAAGTGACGAATGGTAAATTGCACTAGACATTGTTCACTATGCAATACTATGATCTTCCTGGTGAGAGGATAAATTGCTGATTTAAGTGCTCGGGTAAGGGTTTTCATTGGTTGAAAAAGATTCGAGTGCATCCGTGAAAATTTACTAAAAGTATTATCTGCTCATGTAGTTATTCACCACCTCCACTTGAAATCAACATGGGATTAGTGATTAGTGAAATCAACATGGGATTAGTGATTAGTGTCGAAAGGTTTGGGTTTTGAGGATGTTGGTTGACTAGACTAGCAAGGTGTTTGGTCTTCACAATGTCGGTCTGATGGGACTGAATCCAAGTTGAATTGGGTTTAGTAAGGAATTTGTATCTCTATTGTGAAGCTCAGAATAAAAGAGTTGTCAACAGTTAGCTTTACTTTAGCTCTAGCCATTTTCGGTCTGACGGTCCTATGCTTCTAAACTAATTACCATTAAGATCCTCGTGTTGGGTTTATGAAGCTTGATTCAGTTTTGTTTTCCACTTATTACTGTTTCATTCATAACACTAACTGCCAATCTTTTATTTAACAGGTCTATTTGTTTTAACGAAGTCAAATGGTTAAGAAAGACCATAATGTTGTTCCGAAGCATTCTTGTAATGGATGGATATATTACTTGTATGTCTTTTTGAAACTTTGAGCATCTTTTAATGCCCACAATTTACGATATTCAATTTGATGTACAATATTTTTTTGTAGCAAAGAACAGTCCAAGATGACTAAGAAGGGTTCATCAGACCGAATGGTAACTGTCACGCCCTTGATTTTCAACATATTTAAGTAATACATTTTAAATAAAGAACCTCGCATATTGTACATATTACCCAAAAGAATTCTCATCTGTCTTAAATTACAATTTAAATCCCCA
The DNA here is from genome assembly GCA_019656835.1 of Rhododendron ovatum. Classification (NCBI taxonomy): domain Eukaryota; kingdom Viridiplantae; phylum Streptophyta; class Magnoliopsida; order Ericales; family Ericaceae; genus Rhododendron; species Rhododendron ovatum. The sequence continues at coordinate 30,788,324 of CM033798.1, read as the reverse complement.
CGATCAAAGATTTACAACTGTGACACTTCGGCCCCAAATATACATAAATGCAAGTACGGTCCTATTTAGAATGTTACAAACGTTTAGTTAAAAGGATTGAGATAATAAGTTACAATTACATCTCTGTTAAAATAAAATTAATACAAAGATGCTAAGTAACTACTTGAGGTTAACTTCCAAAAAAAAGGGTCTTTCATTCCCAAGCACACATAGCATGGGAGCTATTGTCCAGCATTTTGTCCTGAAAAGAAAGATTAGGTTGAGTTACACTAGCCCAGTAGGAAAACCTTTACCAGTTCTATATGTAAACATGATGAAATGTACAAGTGAAACGAAGGCAAGACGTACAGCTCAAATGATGGTAAACAAGTGATTTAAGGGTATTCCCAACGTTCATCGTGATCATTCCATCACCTGCCTACAGCTTAAGATGTCACCAAGTTCACTCAATGTCAAACAACTCAAATAACCTCGATACGACCCACTATTGCCAATCACCTCCATCGGTATTTCCACCCCTTGCGTTACCGTATAACACCATGAGGATTACCGTGTTACCACCCCTTGCATCACAATAATCCCTAGCAACTCGGGTTACCGTATTACTACCCCTTGCGTTACGGGACTGCCTAAGTCTTCGTATTACCACCCCTTGCGTTACTAGACTTCCTAAATCAACTCCCGACATCAACAACTATTTCCTTACTCGATATACAAGCTATAACCTTCCTGAAACCACAATCATAGATGAAATGTGTTACAAGATGCCGACTATATTAGATATATACGACAGACGTTCATAATTAATCAATCAATCACAAATTGCATCTTATTGACATTTAATCAAGTAAACTATCATTTAATCGTTACCAACGGATGGCCAACGGTTCAAAAATAACATCCACTAATCATAGGAAGTCAACTAGATAAGCAAAAGATGAGCTAGAAGGTATCCAAAGGGGGTTTAGAAGCGATTGGGAGTTGAAACGATCGAAGGAACACAAAACAGCATCAAAGCTGTCCAGAACAACAAGGGGTATTGATACCCCCGAATCAGGTATCAATACTTGGCAGGCTGGAAGTCCACAGACGGATGGGGTATTGATACCCCATTTTTGGGTATCAATACCGCACTATTTCAAGGCGATTTTCTGCAGTTTGACAGACATTCAAAGCACCAAAGGGGGACGATCCAAGCACGATTTCTACATCATTTCAACATATATACACATAAAAGAGGTAAAGAAATCCCTAACTCAGGACGATAACAAAGATCTCCGAGATTCGAACGAGCCCCAGTTTTCTTGGACTTCAAATCTTCGATTCGGGCTTGACCCAAGGATTTCCAAACTCTAGGCACGATCGAAAGGTCGGAGGGAGGTTTATTCTTGAAGGTTTTGCAAGATTGAGTGAGGTTTTTGAGTGAGAAGAGGAGAGAGATAGATGAGCTGGTGGAGAGAGAGAGAAAGGGACGGTAGAGAGAGAGGGAGAATGGAGAAAAAATGCTCTCCTATATACATGCACCCCTATTTATTCCTTAAATCACACACTTAATCCCTCAACACTCTATTTTTTCACTTCAATCCCCAAATCAATTAATCATCCATTAAACCACTTTTTCTCATTATTCCCGATTTTCGACATTTATATGATCTTTAAATATTTTCTAAAAAAAATACGGGTCTCTACATCCTATCCTCCTTAAAGAAATTTCGTCCCGAAATTTGATTAACTAAATCATTCCAATCATACAATGCTAAGACATGTGCATTACGAATCGGTCAAATAGACACGATGAGCTTACAACCACTATGATCCAAGAGAACACAACAAGCGTACAACTAATCAATCTTCACTCCTTAACAGTAATCAAATTCATGGTCTTTGAACAAACTTCATACTTCAAATCTTAATCTTGGTCTCAAACCAAGGAATCTCTCTCTAGAATCAAGTAAGAAAGTGAAATAGATAATTAAACTCATACTCTTATCGTTCAAGGAGAAACACCCAAAGCACTTCAACCATCCAATTTCCCAATGTATATATATAAGTATAAGTTTTCATCTTTGGCCGATTCTCCTGAACTTCATGCACAAAACCGTTAGAATCTTTCAACTCCGATACCAAAATCTATCGCACAAATTTTGAACTTTACAATTCGTACATTAACTCTCAAGCAACTATTTGTTGTTGATTACCAAGTCTTCAACTTCTCTTAATAAGCCTAAGGACATGAACCCTATAAACTGAAAATCCTGTATCAACCCAAGTTTATGCTCGAAACCTACATCGTAAAATCACAAACGCTATTGGCAGTCGAACTTGTCAATACCTTTAGTTGAAACAACAAACTGAACTCAATGACCAAACAAGCACAAGAACCAACAAAAAAATACATAGTTTAACCATCCATGGCTATGACTCATAACATCTATCGTTGAGCCCCTTCAAACATCTCATCTCTAGTGTAACACACTTCCTTATTCATTAGTTCTAGCCTCAAATATGATTCTGTAGAGACAACTACCAATTATTCAATCAAATATCGTCGCACAATCCTCAAGAAATTTTTTGCAATTTAAGCATCAAAAACACAAGTTAAGAGTGACTTCAAATCTCACAAACAAAATGGAACCAGATCCACAATTTAAGAATAAGAGATTACTCGAAAACAGGAATCCGCGAAGATCCTATTACAAAGAAACGAATAATCACACCAAATACCACTGCAAGCTACAACATCCCTCTTGATCGAATTCTCAACTGTGTAACATTCATGTCAGTTAAATTCACTATCAAGATTTTTACTTTCAGCTAGTATGTTAATACTTTGGATCACATTATCCTCAAATAGAATCTGATTAAGCACTTATTCTCCAAATCTCAACACATACAATCAATCTCCCACATGCACTACTTATTTTATACACTTAAGCACTCAATGTCCACATTCTAAAACCATTTCCTTCCCTTACTTAGCTAGTTCGGCTCTTAAACTATCGTTTCTTGTCCCAAAACTTTAGTTCCCAGCCATAAGGGTTTAATTCCAACATCTACGGGGCAACTTACGTTTCTAAGCCACATTTCCAGCAAGCACCATTAATTCTGGCACATAATCGTTAACTCTACGAACTTAAAATACATCTATAGTTATAAAAATATAGGTTCTGCCCATGCATTAGCATTTAACAATCAATCACAATAGCTTCATAGGTTGTTTTAGCATAATAACTGCATTTTAACAACAAAAACTACATTTGAACAATTACTTTCAACACATAAAAATTTAATTAGGAACTTCTGGCCACCAATTTCAACTATTCTACCTCAGGTGTTGAAATCTAACTCGTTATTTAATTCTAGGATACCAAAATCTAGTTTTCTCAAATCCTAAGAACAATCTCAAATCTATCACACAATTCTTTTGTTGATTACTATACCAAACTCGCAAGAATTCTCAATCATCATACAGGTTTTTAGCTAAACAATCAACTCCTTCCCTCCTCCTCATGACATAGTTCATCTTAATCACGTCAGGGCCTAGGTTTCACGTATATTCAATCTATTGTTGCAAATACAAATACAAATTCCTTGCAGGATAGGGTATCTAATTTTTTTTTTTTTGCATGATTCAAAAACACCACAATGAAGTCATCAAGTAACATACTTCCATGACCCCTCAAGACACGCTGCACGGGCCATGTTGAAAGACAATATTAGAAGAAACAATAATAACAATCACAATAATAAAGACTCCTCCAACCGTTATTTCCTATTACTACTCCCTCAGTTCGTCACCATCTTTGACTACTAGTGCCAAAAGTCAAAATATTCTAAACTAGGCAGTTTATCTTTATTCTCCATAACTGGTTATGTAACCAACTCATCTTCAAAATTTGAAAAGCAACATAACCCCACTTGCCTTTAGGTAATACACGCCCACCGTCACGATAATTTACAAAAGAAATTTGTATATTCCTAAACAATCATTCTCTAAGCTCGAAACCAACTTAATTACAGTCTAGATCTACCAAATTTGTAAATTTTTTTTTCCGTCTCTTGTGTTGCAAGCTAATCCGGAAAACTGTTATTTATGATTTCAACATTTGTCACAAAACTGGTTCCCTCATGTAAGTAGTAACAGCTCTAATGCTTCATAAGTGTTCTCTTCTAAACCTTTACGATAACAATTTGACACTTTCTGATGTTTTGAACCTGACTCATACATTCTAATTGACCCAAATCCTTTACTCTTAGTCAAGGTTACCCACTCTAATAGTCACTATGACTCAACTCATTGGGGAACTTTATCTCTTATTGCCATAGCAACCTCCTCTATACTTCTTTAAACTGCAAACTCCCACAATAAAATAATAACTCTCCACCAATTAAACTCTCTTGTCTTTCTACATGACATAAGGAAAAGCAACATCTCATTTCTCGAACACAAATCATATAAAGATGTTATAGGACCATTTCACATTCCTTTACCTGCATTTTAAGGTCCATATAGTTATCACACATTGTTTTCATATCAATAAACGAGTCATCTAACACTATAACTTGACCACACTTACTCAAATAACTTAAGAAAAAGAGATGCATTTGGATGCCCCAAGACTACACATGGCGTTCAACTGACAACAATACTACAACCTTAATTGCCTATATAAAAAGGGTTAAGGAGTAGGATTTACGGTGCTCCTGGCCACTCTCTAGATGTAGTCACTCAAAACAACAATCCAGACAATTAATACTTCTCCTCTTTTTTTTTTTGTGATAACCCTAAGTCTCCTCGCATTTTATCCTACAAACTTTGGTACACTCATCAACTTCACAAGATTCCCAACTTGGGCCCAGATCGCTTGTCTTATCACTACAACAACTCGCTTTACGCCTAGGTCTAGATTTAATAGCACACCATACCTAGGGTGTGTCGATTCACTCTCAAGCAAGTAAGATCATATAAGCATATACCCCACATCACGTGAACGATGTAAGCATGTAAGGGTTAGGCAATCGGGCACCCAAGCACTTCACTTACAAAAGACAAGTGTCAGTCAAACATTCAACAAAACATACAATAAAGACCGAGTCCTCTCACCCTTTAGGGTTCAAGACAAAAGATGTTCAAGGGCTCTTCGTTATCACAAAAGTCACTTACTCCACTACATATATATATATATATATATATATATATATATATATATATATATATATCGTAAAGATAAACAGGCAATGTGATCTTAGAAACATCTCCTAATTTCCCATAATCCACCAATCTATCCACTATTTTTGGTTTAGATCCTAATAAGTACCAGACCTCTCCAACACTAACACTCCCTTCAAAATCAAACACCTACTTAAGCAAAACCTTCGGAGTAACTGATCTAAAAAAGAAAATAGTTGAATTCCTTTAACTCAGATACGCAATACTTTACACCCTGTCATGATATTGTGTCAGACTTTAGAAAGTCACTATCGACAACTCCTTTTCCTTTTCACTAAGACAGGATAACACATATCTTTAAAAAAATAGAGACATTCACAATGAACTCACTAGATAGCATGTGGTCATTAAGCATGCATACTCGTTATAATATTACTCTTTGTTCTTTTGCATCTTGAATTTTACATATCGAAGTATTCCCATATACGAAAGTATGAAATCAACGAGCAAGTACAATTTTTGACTATGACATCATATGACCCATCTACATTCAATTTTGTAGAAAAAGTAAACCTTTCCATTGATTATTCTATTTAAAGTGCATCTCCTCTAAATGTTCAATCATGAAGTCACAATGGCCAGTCGCACTTCAGGTTGAATATTCGGAATTTGATCCTCAAAATCTTAGAAAAAAAAAATTTCACACATATTATATATATCCACCTTTAGTAATCAAACATCTCTTAACATAAACATATTAGACACACTGTCGATTCAAACTCTATCACTCAAGATAACACAAACAAACACCAAGTGTATTTAGCATATGACAAAGGCAAACACACAGAATACTCACAAAAACATAACCATCACCAAGTCTAACCACCTCACATCAACCACATTAAGACCTAACTTTCTACAAACATACATATTCGCAGAACAAGTAATTTTAAGCCATCACAAGAATTAAAGAAAGGGAGCAATCAACGGCAACCAAAGCACTTACAAGGTCAAGCCTCTAACTCCTAACACAAGTCGACAACAACATGTCGCTCTATTCAAATGTAAATACGATGTCACTTAGTATAATGAACGTCGATCACACAAGCGCATATGATTTATGTAGAAAGTCGTAATATTTTGAACCCATGAGACTAAATGTCTCCCCATGGTCTCAAAGTATTCAAACCTAGACGCTCTGATACCAATTTGTCATGCCCTCGATTTTCAACATATTTAAGTAATACATTTTAAATAAAGAACCTCGCATATTGTACATATTACCCAAAAGAATTCTCATCTGTCTTAAATTACAATTTAAATCCCCATGATCAAAGATTTACAACTGTGGCACTTCGGTCCCAAATATACATAAATGCAAGTACGATCCTGTTTAGAATGTTACAAACGTTTAGTTAAAAGGATTGAGATAATAAGTTACAATTACATCTCTGTTAAAATAAAATTAATACAAAGATGCTAAGTAACTACTTGAGGTTAACTTCCAAAAAAAAGGGTATTTCATTCCCAAGCACACATAGCATGGGAGCTATTGTCCAGCATTTTGTCCTGAAAAGAAAGATTAGGTTGAGCTACACTAACCCAGTAGGAAAACCTTTACCAGTTTTATATGTAAACATAATGAAATGTGCAAGTGAAACGAAGGCAAGACGTACATCTCAAACGATGGAAAACAAGTGATTTAAAGGTATTCCCAACATTCATCGTGATCATTCTATCACCTGCCTATAGCTTAAAATGTCACCAAGTTCACTCAATGTCAAACAACTCAAATAACCTCGATAAAACCCACTATTGCCAATCACCTCCATCGGTATTTCCACCCCTTGCGTTACCGTATAACACCATGAGGATTACCGTGTTACCACCCCTTGCGTCACAGTAATCCCTAGCAACTCAGGTTACCGTATTACCACCCCTTACGTTACGAGACTGCCTAAGTCTTCGTATTACCACCCCTTGCGTTACGAGACTTCCTAAATCAACTCCCGACATCAACAACTATTTCCTTACTCGATATACAAGCTATAACCTTCCCGAAACCACAATCATACATGAAATGTGTTACAAGATGCCGACTATATCAGATATATACCACAAACGTTCATAATTAATCAATCGATCACAAGTTGCATCTTATTAACATTTAATCAAGTAAACTATCATTTAATCGTTACCAACGGATGGCCAACGGTTCAAAAATAACATTCACTAATCATATGAAGTCAACTAGATAAGCAAAAGATGAGCTAGAAGGTATTCAAAAGGGGTTTAGAAGCGATTGAGGGTTGAAACGATCGAAGGAACACAAAACAGCATCAAAGCTGTCCAGAACAACAAGGGGTATTGATACCCCTGAGTCAGGTATCAATACCAAGCAGGCTGGAAGTCCACAGACGGATGGGGGATTGATACCCCATTTTTGGGTATCAATACCGCACTGTTTCAAGGCGATTTTCTGCAATTTGACAGACATTCAAAGCACCAAAGGGGGACGATCCAAGCACGATTTCTACATCATTTCAACATATATACACATAAAAGAGGTAAAGAAATCCCTACCTCAGGACGATAACAAAGATCTCCGAGATTCGAACGAGCCCTAGTTTTCTTGGACTTCAAATCTTCGATTCGGGCTTGACCCAAGGATTTCCAAACTCTAGGCACGATCGAAAGGTCGGAGGGAGGTTTATTCTTGAAGGTTTTGCAAGATTGAGTGAGGTTTTTGAGTGAGAAGAGGAGAGAGATAGATGAGCCGGTGGAGAAAGAGAGAAAAGGACGGTAGAACCATCAGATCCACCATCTGATCCAAATTCCAAACTACCCCAATTAATGGTCCAGCCGGTTTCTAGCTCTTCCAACAATCCCATAACTACCTTCCTACATACCTTAGCCACCATGCCTGAAACCCCATCTCCCGAACCAACCATCGAATCTGATTCGGATATTCATCTGTGGAGGAGGGTAAAGACATGTCAAAGGCATGGTTTTGAAGTCGGTAGGCCATTTGGTAGTGAAGGGTTGCAGCATATGTAGTGGAGAGAGAGGGAGAATGGAGAAAAAATGCTCTCCTACATACATGCACCCCTATTTATACTCACATATCCTTAAATCACACACTTAATCCCTTAACACTCTATTTTTTCACTTCAATCCCCAAATCAATTAGTCATCCATTAAACCACTTTTTCTCATTATTCCCAATTTTCGACATTTTTATGATCTTTAAATATTTTCTAAAAAAAATACGGGTCTCTATAGTAACTATACAATTTTTGTTGTAGTTTTGTTTACCCACATGTGGATTGTCAATGTATGTTACTAGGATTTATACTCTTTCAATAATTATAGAAAATGAGTGAAATTTGTGCAAAGTGGAAAGTTTTAAGAGATAAGGCTAAACAAAAGTACATAGAAAAGTTTAAGCTAAGTTCCGAAGAATACAAAGAGCAAAAAGTTAAGGTTGATCCTCAAGAAGACTCAAAGGTACAAATATTCAGTTTTTTAGCATTTACGTTTATGCATATAATTTCCATTTTTATTTGATTGTGAATTTGATTAAAGTTGTTAATGTTGTGTTTAGGAAATTTTACTACAAGAACTCAACATAAGATGGCATGTGATATTATACATAATCTTCAACCGCAACAAGTAAAGATTGTAAAGGCAATGAAATTTGGAGGTCTTTTGCATTTGAAATGTACCAGGCTAGATAGAAAACTTTATGAGCGGTTGGTTCGTAAATTTGATCATGTATCACTTTGTTTATATGTGCATGGTAAGAGCCCCATAATTACACCATTAGATGTGCACCACATACTGGGATTGCCATGTGAAGGTAAAATGGTGATTCTTAAAGGAAACCTTTCTGAAATACTTCCCTTGTGTGAGACACATTGTGTGGGTGATCAAGGTTCAATTCTGTTGCATCATTTGGAAAAATATTTAAGGAACACGAAAAATGGCGATGATAATTTCAAGGCCGGTTGGATTTGTATTGTTCATTATAGGGGTTGTTCTATGTCCAACATCGGAGTTGGGAGTCAATCGACGTTTTCTACATGCAGTAAAGGACGTGTTTTCATTGAGTGAATTAAATTGAAGCCAATTTGTACTTGACTTTTTGGCCAAAGGCATACCAAAATATCAGGACAATGGACGAAAAGTGATCCGTGGCTGTGTATTGTTTCTAATGGTACATCTCTTAACTTTAATAGTCACATCAAAGTACTTGCTTCATTGTAGAATTGATTATCTATCGTATTCTTTTTTTTCTCTACAGTTGTTCTATTTTGAACATTGCATGCTGACCAAAGATTTCATTTCCCCTTGTGCATGTTGGCCCTCACCTCGTCTCTTATATTGGGGAGATGAGGAGATTAGAGATAGGATACATTGGCTTGATCAAAGCAATTCTCGAAAGGTAATCTTGGTATTTTTTGATTAATTAGTTTCGTTTCATCTTTTTAAGCGTCTATTTACGTAGTAAATGCTAAATATATATAATTATTTTTTCAAGCTCAAAATCATTATCGATGATGGATTTGGCAAGAGGGAGTGAGCCGTAGATCAAGGAATGAAAATTGGCCAAAATATACTGATGGAGAGAGTTCAAGGGATGGAAGAATTAAATGTTATTTTAAAGAAAATGGTGAGCATAATGAAAACATGGTATGCAAGGGGGAAGAAAACTAATGAGAATTCATTGGCAGTTAAAGTAAGCATGGACATAAAAGGTACTCCATCATCCGTTGTCAGCGAGAAAAAAGGCACTAAAGAGCCTTCATTTGATAGTTCGACATTTCCTTTGACAAATAAAAAAGACAGTATAGAGCAATCATCGGGTCATTTGGCATCTCCTTTAAAGGCAAATCAGGAAGAAAACACTAAAAACCCATCATTGAGTCATTTGACATCTCCTTTGATGACAAATAAGGAACAAGACATGAAGAAACCTAAAATTAAGCCTTCATCAAAGAGACCAAGAAAGATGGCCGCTAATATTGGTGATATCATGTCTTCAATGGCTCCTCCAAATATTGGCATGAACAAGAGGCAAAAGAAATGCCAACAAGAAATGCCAAAGACTAGGTTCAAGGAATCTCAACCGGTGAAGAAAAATGCCAACGAAGTAACACAAAGTATTTTAAGTATCATAAGCTTAATTCTTATAGAACTTTCTAATTTATTTGTGTCTTCATTAGCATACGTGTTTGTTTTTTTGTAGAAGCCTACTATGGAATGCCAACGAGAAATGCCAAGGACTAGGTTCAAGGAATCTCAACCAATGAAGAAAAATGCCAATGAGGTAACACAAAGTATTTAAGTATCATAAACTTAATTCTTATAGAACTTTTTAATTTATATGTGTCTTCATTAGCATACGTATTTGTTTATTTGCAGAAGCCTACTATAGAGGTGGTACGAGAGTTGATACTAAGATTTGTCTTTGACACACCGTTGTTCGTAAGGTAGAAAATCATTACAAGTTGTACATAAATTATGATGTTCTATTTGTAGATTGATAACTTTGGAACTTTGGCATAATGTAGAGATCAACTTTACAACCTTGGAATAGGCTATGCAACTCGCTCAGATTTTATGTCATTACGGAAGAATGGGTGGGTTGTGGGTGAGGTGAGTATTATAGTTTTTTGGGCCTATTGTAATAGACTAGCGATAACTAATGGCTATATTTTTTAGATCATAAATGCCGTTGCTTTGCGAAAAACTATAATACAAAGGAAGAGAGACCCGGATGCATTATGGCAATCATGGTACTTGCCCACTTATTTAGCGGTATGTATTTCTAATGCATTAGAAGTATGAACGATAGTATGTGGTTGTTGCAATGTGTAAGTGCTTTTTTATGTTTGTTTGTGGAGTTATGCTCTTAATGATGGTATTGATTCCCGCGCTTTGGTCAAGCATTATGGTGAATCTTGTCGATATACAGAGATACTCGAAGAATTGGAACGGGTGTACATCCCAATCAATGATAACAACATTCATTAGTTTATGTATGTTGTAAACTTCAAACATGCAATTGTATATGTACTTGATTCATTACTTTCTCTGAGCACAAACAAAGCGCAGAACGAGATGGTCCTGCGTGTGTTTCAATACTTGGATGATGTAATTCAACACTTTGAAAATAATGAATGTGTCATGAAAGCCTATAAGCTACCAATTAAAAGACTGAAATGTTTTCAAGTTCAACAACCCGGTAGCGATGATTGTGGCGTGCACATTGCCAAGTACTTTGATTTAGAGCAATTTAATGAGGAAGAAGCTGATAAGATATCAAATTAGTCTTTATATTCATCATACAGTTACAATTCATTTTGACCACTCATTATTTCTAATCTTTGGTTATTTTGTTAAATGTAGTTGAAATTCACTTATGAATAAAGTAGGAACAACTTGATGATTTTGGACTTGATCCTTTGTGGGGAGAACAAGATCAGGAATGAAGTCATCCAAAAGGCTCAACAAAAATACCGCAACACTAGAAGGATAATTTAATACCAATTGTAGTTCATTTTTTATGACAAATGTAGTTAAAATTCAGTTATGGAGACAAACAATGATATGGCAAATATTGCATTTTTGTGAACTTGATGATATGGTAAAATTCAATCATGTTGTAAACTTGATAAATGTGAGGTGCCTTGGTGGCTCTTGTTGTAAACTTGATATGGCGAATGCTGTCTTTTTGTAAATTTGGTGGCTCTTCGTGTTTGATAAATGGTGATATTGGTTAGTATCTTTGTGGTGTTGTTTGGTGTGCCAAGAACATGTTATACTATTTCAATGCCCATACTTAAAGAAATCTGGGCATACCCATACTTAAAGAAATTCGGGCATACTTCTCATTTCCATAGCAATACTTATCGTATAAATAGGATGTGCTTACTAAAATCTGGGCATTCTTACCATTTCAATAACCGTACTTACAAAAATCTGGGCACACTTCTTATTTCCATAGCATTACTTACCATTTAAATGGGGTGTGCTCACTAAAATCTGGACATTCTTACCATTTCAATAACTGTACTTACAGAAATCTGGGCATACTTCTTATTTTCATAGTAATACTTACATATAAACAGGATGTGCTTGCTAAAATTTGGGCATTCTTACCATTTCAATAACCGTACTCACTGCCTTACCACGACTATAGAAGTTTTTAGTTTTACTGAATTAAAAGATTACAATCAACTTCTTGTCCCTACTCACTGCCTTAATAGAAACTTCTTATCCTTCACAATCCTTGTCCGAAATCATCTTCTCATCCTCCAATGTTGCTGTCATGGAACTAGGCTTGCACACTCTCAGGATCTGTTGACTAATTAGCAATTTACAAAGTTCAAGTTCAAGAAAATTAATGAATGGACAAATAAGTAATAGTCTATCAACTAACTAGATAGTAAGAGACTTACCAAATTATGGTTGACACTGGATTCACAACCAATGGTTGTGCAATCAATGTGCATAGACGATGGGTGATATACCGATGAGTCTTGCCCGATAAATGATTGTTGGTGAATAACGCTCACATCTGATTCATATGTGTCTTCATTCTCATTTATGTTTCCCTGACTATCTCCATGAACTAATTCGAGACATTTGGTTCTTATGTGACCAGATTCTTTACAATTGCCATATTTTCTTATTTTCGGGATAAAGTTATTGGCCAAATTATGGGTCCCTTTACCTTTGATAATGACTGTGTCGCCAACACCAAAATGCATAGATGTCTCCTTAACATTGTCGTTTTGTCCTATATTTCTTTGCTCCTCCTCAACATGTAACACATAGAGCTCCCTCATTTTGGATGTTAATTTGGTGATTTCTTCTTTGGTCTCATTATATCCCTTCGTTAGGTATGAAGGATAATAACACATTTCAACACATGCGCTTGTCAATGCTCCAAACCTTGTCATTTGCGTGACCCATTTCGGCATTGGTGTGCTGCCATGCAGGGGGAAGGATTTCGCCAATTTTGTCCACCTCTGTAAGATCAAACCAAAAGAGATTTCTCTCATGCGCTCCATTTTCATGACTGAGATCAAATGCTAACATGGAAACCCAATTGACTCAAATTTCAAGCAAAAGCATTTCATGATGCCATCATTCGGCTCATAGTTGACACTCCATGTGGCATCCTATTATTGATATCGAGATCAGTAGTAAACCTAAAAATCTGCAAGCTTAGTTTATCCACCTTAAACAGTGATTGCTCTTTTTTAATTTCTTTGAGAAACTTGTTAAATATGCCCTGAGTATATGTATCAGTTGCATGTTTTTCAATTTATTTCATGAATGTAGAAAGAACCAGAGTACTATTCTCACTTTCAACTTGTGTCTTAACCTCATTATGATGAAGTTTTACAAGAACCCTATCAAATGCTTGTACGAATTCAAAAAGCTTGAGACGTAGTTTCAAGAATCGATTCATGTATGCGTTCATTCCCTCAACATGTTGTGTGCTTTTTGTACCCGCAAAAAAATACATTGCAGGTATGCCTCTGCCCATAAGGTCTTTTTATAAACATCTACCACCTACTTGCTTGGGTGAAGGCTATCGTCATCCAAAAGATTCTTCCATGCAACTTCAAACTCTTCTTCAGTTGACATTGATATGCATTTCTTAAAGTCAGCTAATAATCCGGGAACATGGACATTATTGACAACATTTTTTTTAAGATGTCATTTGCATAAATGATGATTAACATCAGGTAACACAATTTTATTGCTCTTCGCATAGCTTTATCCCTATCGTTCATTACTAACACAGGCTTGTAGTCCATGGAATCAAGAAATCTTTCCAACATCCATGTATAAGCCTCAATAGTCAACAATACACAACCAAAAATTGTTGTTTGAAAGTGACTATTAACTCCAACTAGTATCACCAACAACTTCTGATATGTATTCGTCCGATAAGTCGCATCAAATATTAACACATCTCCAAAGCACATATAATCTGTCATATATGTTACATCTCTTCAAAACAAATTATTTAGCCAATTTTACTCATCCACGTCATATTTGTAATAGAACAAGGGGTCATTTTTGACTTTTGCACACAAGTAGACTAAGGCACCTTCCGCATCACTATCCACAACCTCTATATTGCGCTGAGCTGTAAAATGATTGTAAAGATCTTTTTGCGTGTATCCGACAGATTCATATCCACCGGAGTGTTGAGCCGCAAAATCCATTATGCGACTTGTTTTAATACCAACTTTATGCATAATATTGGCCGATACTTTATCAGAACTACTAACCTTCCTGTGGGAGAGGAAAAAAGGGATATCACGAGGCCCTATCAGGGGATGGTTGTGGAAGCTCACAAAGTTATTAACCAAGTACTTGTCAAAACTTCTCTCCAATGTGACTAAACACAGCAGGACATCCAACTTTAGTAAGTGCCCGCAGCTCTCTTATTCGATATTCTCTCTCCAAGTGTTTAGTGTCTTATATCATTCTTTTGAGCATACCCACTTTCTTGACTACACGATACCAGTATTGTCCTTGTGTATATTATAGTTTCGAATACTAAAGCCGTTCACTTTGGCACTTACATTATAGAATGTTTCTCCATCCTCATGCATGTCAAATCTCATTTGATAGACTTCGTCTTCAGTTAATTCATCCAACCGTTTTTTGTCATTTCCGTCATCATTGCTAGAGTCATCACAAATGTCAATCACTACATTCTTTCCATTCCCCTGAACATTGTCATCCATCTATCAGAATCTGATCTAGACAAATAGGTTCACAATTAATGGTAAAAATGTTAATTATAAATACTATATTACCTACGAAGATTACCTACCATTTCCAAAATAATAGTTACCAAAAAAACGGGTTTCTTACTAAATTCTGGATATGGTTACCACGACTATAGAGAACTTATTCTCCTGATACTTCCTAAATACGGTTTCATCCGTAATAAGAAGACCATAAAAAGAGGTATAAAAAGCCATAGTCAATGTAAGTATAACCATACAAAACGTAAAAACCTGAGAAGCTTCATTAGATTATATTGTGAACACTTATTCGAGATTCTTCAACTTATGATCCTTCGGTAAGTTGGTATGAGGTAATCATCACAACTAAATTTAGTTTTGTTCTTCAAAAAAACTTACTTGGTGAGCTTCTTCAACTTGTTACGGAATTTCTTCTTAAATCTTTATTTTTTTTTGGACAAGAGGAGAGATGAATGGGAGTTAGAGGAATTAGAGTGGATAAATTTGCAGGGTTTAAGGTAGGTATGCAGAAATCTAGTACCATTAGTGTCATAATTGGTAGTAGGTAAACAAGGCAATTGGCAAAATGTGGATCAGTTTGTGTGTTAAGACTAGTTTAAGCATATAGTCGTTTTGCCCTTATTTCATGGTAAGTATTGTCAACCATGTGGTAAGTTTTATCAACGAATATTAGTCTATCATAAAAATTTAGTTTTTGTGGCATCTCTAACCTTATACTTTGAAGTAAGCTTTATTCTATAGTAAGTATGACATTAATGACAGGCAGGTATACATTTACGTATATCATCGTTAATATTATATTATCTACTACATTAAATTTTATTTGGATCTATTGTATTACGTTTATGATAAATTAAATAAAACCATTTATATTAATAAAATTACTCTTAAAAAAGGATCAAATAAATGAGATATTTTAATTTACTGGTTCACCAGTGGTTACTCCTACATTAGCCAAGTGATCAATGTTAACCTCAAAGACTGTTACTCCTTCATTTGCTAAGTGATCAATGTTAACCATCAAATAACCATTTTTGAAATTTGCTAATTGTGTAACTTGAATGATTGAAATAGATAAGTCCGTGGTTAAGCAATTAAACAAATTAGTCAGCCTACTTTAGCCAATTATATTAATTTTCACTAATCACTAACAGTAAACATCATTGTTAACTATCACATCTACCAAATATGATCTTAATCGATTCAAATCGTTTGATCAATTGGCTGAACATATAACCAGATCAATCAATTACAAATGAATTAATTCTCGTTGATTGATCGCTGCCAAGTATATTAGTATCAACACTATTAGTTGTTAGATTTGCAAAATATATCATATTGATCACTATAAATTATATTAATGAAATTGAATAGTTTAATTTCATTAAACACTACCATAAATTCAATTGAGAATCCTACAAAATTATTCAATAGCTATTAAATAAAAATAATTACTTAAATATATCTATAATAAATGATTATTTAAAAATTAATTAATTAAATACATTTATAATGTCATTTGGAAATTATGGAAAATAATTTTTATATTTTTATATTTTCATAACAAATTAAAATTTTAAACTAGATTTATAAATGAACACCATTTTTTAGATAATTCTTCTAATATATAAATCCCTAAAATCTGCAAATTTTGCTACCAAAAAATAGGATACTCTTTTTTTTTTTACTTAATGGTAACTTGTTACTTGACCAACTGGTTGTAGTGAGTGTTGCCTGTTTGTGTGATAAGTGTCACCTTATATAATGGTAAGTGTTGCATATTCTGTTGTAAGTAATCTTCCGTTTTTTAGGTCAAAACCATCTCGTTTTTAATAAAACCATCCTACTTTTAGTTTTTGGTTTTGATCTAAGGACCGTAAAAATTTATATATTTTCAATCTAAGGATTGTAATTCATTGGGAGGATGGTGCTCCCATACCACTTGGGAGCACCACAGAAAGGCTACATCAAAAGATGCCTAATTTTGATCCAGTGGCAACTATTAACCCACATCAAAACCGCCCGATGGTTGCCACCTCTAGAAGACTAGAACCAACTAGCCAGTACAGATTCCTCATAAAAAAGAAAATAGAAGCAAATACAGATTCATATTCAATGGAGAGAGAGAGAGAGAGAGAGAGAGAGAGAGAGAGAGAGAGAGAGCACAAAACATTCAATGGAACAAATATTCTGTGACTACATGGTCCATCTCCATTACGGGTTTATGTGATGAAAAAAGATCATTGTACAAATAAAGACCAGAA
Source organism: Rhododendron ovatum (assembly GCA_019656835.1). NCBI lineage: Eukaryota > Viridiplantae > Streptophyta > Magnoliopsida > Ericales > Ericaceae > Rhododendron > Rhododendron ovatum. The sequence continues at coordinate 30,771,090 of CM033798.1, read as the reverse complement.
ACAAAGAGTAGTTTAAGTTTCTACACAGAAGAAGAGAAGCACAGATACAAACAATAGCAAACTTGAAAAATAATGCTAAATAGAAAAAGCAAATAAAGTACAAAAAAAAAAAAAAAATAGTTCTTTCCTCTAGATCTTCTTTTGCTTTCTAAGTTTCTCTTTCCCCTTCTCAATCTTCCCCCCTCCTCCTCCTCCATTATTAATCTGGTTGCTAACAGACCCCTCCTGAGCACTGCACATCTGGGATCTAATCTTGAACCCTAACTTCTTGGACACACCTTCCCATGCGCCGCTGCTCGACCTCGACCCCGACCCTGACCCCACCTTCCCTTTACCCAACTTCTCGATCTCCCGCCTCATGTTTGAACACTCCTTCTCTAGCTCCGACACCCGCATCCTCATGCTATCCATTCCCACCTTCAACACCTGATTCTCCCTCACCGCCGTGGCCCACCCTCCGCCTCCTCCTCCCCCACCTTCAGTTGACCCCACGAGGCCGCTTCTCAGCTGTCGTGAACCGTCGAGATTGTCCGAGACCAAGAAGCATCCGGCAATGGAGGTCCTTAGTTGGAGCTGCTCAAAGAAGAGGACTTGGACTATTATTCGGAGAGGGAGCCTCTCGTTCTGGGCGGCATGGGTGCATGCTTCCAAAGAGAGTTTCTGGCAGTCTATTAGCCTGCAGAGTTGCTCTCTGTCGGAATCTGCCAGCCATGGGTGTGACTGCATGATGAATGGGGAACAAAAGGAAAGGTTGATGAGTGCAAATTTAAAAAGTGAATTAGGTCAAAAACTAAAGGCTACATCATTTGATTTCAGGTTGTCTGTAGCGAACTTTTCTCTTTTTCTTGTCGAATTGTAAAGTTTTTAGTTGCTTCTACACATGAAGACTCCAACAATTTAAAGGGAAAACAAAGAGAGGAACAAATATGAAAAACACCAAAAAAGAAAACTAGTTTTTGTTTTTACCCACAAAGTTAAACTTTATCCTCGTCTTGAGTGAACGTTTTACAATTTTGTTGTCAAAATTTTTCAACTTTTCAGGCGCATCAAGATTACAAGTGCGTAAAAGGTTAAAAACATTCAACAAAATTATGGAAAGAAAGTTCACTAAAGAAAAAATATTACTCTGGGGAGTAGACAAACAACATGAGACCAAGTATATGGACACGAACAAACAAAAAGACTTAAGTCGACCTAACCCAAAAATGATGACGACTTAACAAAAAGATTTAATTAATGTGCCAATCATTCATCACTGAAACATGCCATAAACTTGTTTTCTCAGCTAAGGTATAGTAGGTTATTGGCCTCGTCTCAAACCTCTCAAAAATGGAACAAGATGGGTTAGTCAAGTAATGAAGACCGCTCTATGCAATAGTTAGACTTGATATAAGGTTTGACATGGGACATCATAGTAAACGATATGAACATAATACAACTTTAAGTGTTAGATACATCCCCTGAAGACAGGCTGCCAAACAATTTATGCAGCGGACTGCAATTGAACAGGCTATGGGTTTTAGCTTTGTTCGGCTGGGCCTGGCTTGTTTTGGTTTGGTTAGACTTCAAACCTGAACTGACAACTCAACAGGAACATTCCGACTTCCAAATCTTACAATTACACAAGTTACTTGTGCTCGAGTGCAAAAGAAGTAAAAATTACCTTCAGATAAATGTCAATTGCACGATAAAGACCATCATCCAAGGGCCTCGCATAATCTGGAACAGCAGCAGCAAGTAACTGAAACTTGGGGAGCTTTAGATTAACATCAGGGGCAACCTCCGCAAGGTACCCATCAATCAGCTTCGCTACCATTGTGATTGGCGTCAAAGAAGGCGATCCTATCAGCCGACCATCGTCGATTGAACAAGGGGAGGCCCCACCAGTCAGTTGATCCAAGGCCAAGAAATGCTCGAGAATCCGCTGGACACAATCAACGTTGTAAAGAGTCTCCATGGAATACGAAAAGTTGGGCATCAATAGATCTTCCAGAGTTGCCTGATCGAGCTGCATCCCTATTCTCCTTTCCAAATTTGACATGCAAGAGGTGCTTGCTCGAAGAATCATGGCTGTCCGAAGTAGCCCAAAGAGGAATTTAGTCGAGACTAAGCCCTTCTGCATCAGAAGCAACCGGTCTATCTCTTCTAGTAAAAGCTTCTGGTCTTCTTCAGAAGGTGGGGCCGGCGCGAAACGACTACTCGATTCACCGGTCCCCTGACGCCGGTTCAATCCCGGAAGGAACTTCTTACTGTAATACATAATGGACCCCGAAAGAATCTCCTGTCTGACCCCACGCAATTCCATTGCAGCAATTAACCTCTTGTAAAGAGGCAAACTCAAACTCGACACGTCATCATACCACCAATCAGAACTAGAATTCCTTGCCCGGGCCCCCATGCTTATTCCGTTCCACAATAAGCTCCCGCCGGGACTCTGCATGGGCCCACTTCGCTCCATGATGGGCCACCCAAATAGATTGGGGTCCGTATTGGCCTTTACGGCTAAGGACTCGATGCATCGATTTGTGATATTGAGTTGTTCAGCTTGGGGGAGGATATCGTCACAGGTCTGAAGCGCCTTGATAGAGTCTTTCCAATTACGGAGGACTACTTGATTGAGGAAAATTTCACTCTGTGAAATTAGATTGCCCTCTCCATGGTTTTCTGTCATTTCAAGATGGTCGGCAGCACATCGGAGGTACACAACATTTGAGGAGGTGAGTTCAAGTTTCACCCCATAGCAGAATTTGGCTACAAGTTCAAATGTTTTAGCTCCACCAGGGATCCCAGGTAGCTTGATGACACAGCCCTCTTCTTCTTCCTCGGATGATTCTGCAATTAGTCTTTCCATTACCCCGCTTCTAGAAAGCAAAGGAAACTGCAATGTTCGAATATTAAAATACATCAGCAATTGGAAACAACACAAGTAAAATCCAACCAGAAAACATCTCCACCTTATAAAGGCCCTATGTAAACCCCACTATTTTGCTTATGCACATGCCTGTTCTGTATTTCTTAGAGTTCAACTTCACACACACATGAATACATATTATTGCAAACAAATGAATTATATCCATACGTAAGTGAAGTGAACATGTGCACAAGTTATAAATGTTACTAAAATATGTTTTGAAGTGTGAAAAAATTGTGTTCAACCAAAGATCCTTCTTGCTCATCCAATTAATCTGAATCTACAGGTCAGACCCCCAAAAGAGGGGCCATTTCATCTAGAAACCCCGTAAAATAATAACCAAATCACCCTAAGACATTCCCTTGCCTATAACACTTCAATTTAAACTAAGAACGTCATTTTGTTGGTCAAGCCTTCGAACTGTCCCAAGTCTGAAAATCCTTGAACCTGCAACTTTGAAAATCAACCAAAATTTCAAACCATTCTAGGCTGGGCAGCTCAAACAGTGGCGGCTCATGGAATTTCTAACAGAGTGTTCAAGAATTACCTTAACTTTACTAACTCTATTAACCAGCAATATAAATACAAAGTTCATATTTTAGTGTGAATAGTGCGGTCAAAAACTTATAAATACATAGGATTTTACAATTGTTCGCAACGAAACTTTATATTTTGAGCCAATCAAAATTAAACAGGTGCATAAATTCATGACCTCGACGAATTTCCATACTTCAATTCAGAAAATAACATCTTTCACTCCTTTTGTATGTTTATGTAAATTTACAAGATTATCATTTTCTTTTTTTTTCTTTTTTTTTTCTTTTGATCTGATTATCATTTTCTTTTGAAAACATAAATTTTACATCAAGAAATAAAAGGTAACGTTATAACTTTACACAATCAGCGACAAAAGAACAAAATTATGAGTCACCTCTTTAAAGTCGTAGTGTTATAGTTTTGTTATCAATCATACCTTATGCATCTCTTTTAGTGTGCAAACAAAAGAAACACATTATAAAACTCGAGGTTCATAACAAGGTCTTTTTAGCTTTTTGTGAGTTCATGGGTGTTCAAAAGAAATTAGAGTGGGTGTTCAAAGTCATGGAACCCAACACAGTTATCCTTTTCCAGGTATATACATACACAAAATGAGGGTGTTCATTTGAACACTCTTATGAATGTGGGGCCGCCACTGGCCCCAAACTATATTGTTCCTCCTACGAATGCCGAGCATATCAATTGTAATACTACTTAGTCAGCAGTGCAGACAGAGTCATCTATAACAGCATCTCAATGAGGTCTGGACTCTGGACATACATTAGTTAACATATACAAACAGCCAATTCACAACATGATAAATCCTAACCCTCACTATCGATGTCCGAGTCAGTTTTAGATATGAAAACCAGAACATAATACATGTCCGCAAAGTATAACATCCGGTCTTCATGCATTTATGTTTGATTCGACATGGAATCTGTGCTATCTAAATCTGAGCTCAGTCTTATCTTGTCCCCATCTCTGACCAGGGATCAAAACAAGACTGCAAGATTTCTACCTAACTCGAATACAGACCAGATCCAAGTAATTCACTAAAAAATTCAATTTGTTGGAATATCTCATCATTGATCAACCTCGTGACAGAATATCTGAATCATATTTTGAGTGTACATGTATTTTCCTCACATCACCCCCTTCTAATATGAGTAAGATTCATAATAAAGGACTTAGAGATAGTACAAGAATAATTGAAAAACACTGGATAATGCTATTCAAAAACTATACAAAAAGTAGACAAAGTTGGAAAAATAAACATGCATATCGCCTTTCTTCCACGCACACAACATGGTTGCCAGGGAGACCATGAAACCATGCCTACTCTACATAGCTGATTGGAAACTCAATTAGGTTTAGCTTCTACAATGGTGCAAAGAAAGTCTGATTTATAAGCAATCTAAGATCGATATATTGGAAAAAAGGAAAATAAATCTAAGCCCAGCGGTTGAGGCAAGTTATTTCAACCAACTGAACATTCTAGGGCACAACTTATATCTATTGAACTCGTATTTACATAAAAATATTACCTTGTGGAGATGGAAGGACATCTCCTCAACTTCAACGACAATATCACTTGGCAGGCCAGTTGTGCAGAACCTACAATCACATTCAAACATGAAAGGTCAAATTTTAGCGCGGGAGCAAACGATTTTACCTGAAGTCATATATTCACTTATGCAAAATGCAACACATTAAATGAAAGCCATGGTCACAGCAGTTTTGGAAGTGCTAGTAGCACCATAACCAAGAATTTCACCAAAATGTGACTCAATTGAGATAGTCCAACTGCAGGTATGGCATCCAAAACTGGACAAGTTAGCAGAGGGCGTTCACTTCAGCTCACTTACTTGGACATAACCAGAGGTTCCCAAAATCCAAAATGGTCAACATTAGTATGAAAAAATCTCCTTTAGGAATGTTAAACAAAAAAATTAAATTGCTACTGTTAATCCTCAAATGGATAGCAGAATGTCACACAAATGCTTTATCAAAATAAGTGAAACTCAGGAAAGGTACACAACAATCCATTTTGCTCGTATAATCATCAACTACATTTTCTGCTCCCCAATCATCCCGGCACCAATAGAAATATATTGATCGAAATTTGTAAATCAAGGAAGAGAAAAGGAAAGAACCACAATAAGTTAATCTTACTAGGAATTAGGATCTTCAATTGACTTACTTGATGATACATTCATTATTTCCACTCCTAGTCAATATCAGTTTTTTAAATTATGTCAAAAGATCTTAGACAAACAGGCAAATTCTCATCAAATTTGATGAATGTTATATGGAGTCCGCAATCAGTCTAACCCCTAGGAAATTCATCTTCTTTGAACCTTTTTCCTGTTTGTTATGCAATATCACCTGAAGATTCATTGACATCACGTTTAAAGTACCAAAGACGCCAAATCCTTTGCTCGAGATGCAAATAATCTTATAGATTCAACACTTTGACTGAAATAACTTTGCCTCAAAATTCAAAAGGATATCTCATACAGATTGCTGCAAAGCAACTTAACATATGCGTGAGGAAAACATTTATTCTTCAAGCCATGCGATTTGGGAACATCAATGAGAATTTAAAGACTGTTCTCACCTAATTAGTTCGAACTAAGGTAACAAATTTATGAAGCATGAACAAGCAAGCAAAATGAAAACGGCTTCCGCTCACAACCTACAGCTTAAGGCTGTGTTTGGATCATGAATTGGAGGAGATACTTTTGGAGGATAACAAAAATGTGAAGGCTAATAGAAGAAGATAATAATGTGAAGACACAAACTGTTCTTTTGAAGTGGTAGTGCACCATGTTTTGAGTAAAGAGAACACAAATACAAATTGCTGACGAAAAATGTGAAGACGACAAAGAGAAACTCTCCCAGTTTCAGATTCACATACTAAATCGCTGATGGTTAAGAAAACGAGATTTCACTGATCAACATAAGACACTGAATTGATGTAAACAAATCATACAGATCTGAGAGAGAGAGAGAGAGAGAGAGAGAGAGAGAGAGAGAGAGAGAGAGAGAGAATTGATGTAAAGAAAACATACCAGGCCTGCCCTTGCCTCTGAAATGCATCAGTTTTGGATCCCAACTTCATACAAGCCATTTCTGCAACAGCAGAGTGACAGCAAGAAGAAAATAATAAGCTAATCTATGAGCCAACCCAATTCCAAAACCCTTCAATTCAAGAACAAACCCTTTAGTATGAGGGAAATGTACTTGTAAGTTGTAACTGCAGAAATTAAGGCCCCTTCACGATTATGCATTTAAAAAAACCCATCAATTTTGTCCCAGAAAAACCCCCCACCAATTTTGTCCCCTGAAAAACTACACTCTGAAACAAATCTGACCCAGAAACCCACGACCAAATTTCACAACCCCACTCAATCAGATCCTTCAAACAACATGAAAATGCACCCTCGCCACCATGAACACACCAAAAAATTTTCCAAACTACCTCACAGAAACCCCTAAATATTCGCCAAAACCCTAGAAAACAATCTTTGCTTTCTGGGTTTTGTCCACAGAACCACACCAAGAAATACCCACTTCAGAATAGATCCAAATGACAGTCCAAAGCCTCTATTACCAGCCAAGCATAACTCTCTAATCGGACACAAGTTTTAGGTCAACTTCTCCATAGAAACCTAATTGCTCAGGCACAACCTGCTGGCCGCTCAAACCCCACACAAGATTCCGAAATTCAACACCATGTGCCACGGCTGACCGTAAATTCGTCCATGTTTCGGCCACACTGATTGCATTCTAGTAGAACAGACATAAACTAGTCCAGAGCATCTGCAATGAGGCTGTGTATTTTAAAGTAGAGACTATTAAAAAAGTTATCTATAAAACCAAATTACGTATATAGTATTGCGTCTCTATTTTAAGACCTAATTTAAGTCACCAAGAAGACACTTTCTTAAAACAGAGCCGGGGGTTCTCTTCTCGGAAACTATAGTAATTTATCATTTTTATTTTCGATCCAATTGTTAAAATAATAGTTTTTCAAAAACACCTTTTAAAAAATAGTTTTTCCAAATCAAATTTTTTAAAAAAGTTTTTTATTTTTGAAGAAAAATTATCTTTAAACCGAAAGCAGTTTTTGAAGAAAAAAAGGTTTTGAAATTGTGTTTTAAGATTTTTTTTTGAAAAGAAATCATTTAAAAAAAACAGCTTGTGTGAAAGCTATTTTTGAAAAATAAAAGTTTGTGTAAATACAATTTTAGGAAAACCACTTTTTAAAAAAAAAATTTAAAACACTTGTTTGTAGAAACAGTTTTTAAGAAAAACAAGTTTAAAAAAATAACAGTTTTTGAAATAGTTTTTTGAAAACATTCTTTAAAAAGAAAGAGCGAGAATGAGAGTGAGAGAAATCAGAGGAGAGAGAAGGTTTTTGTGTAATGATGAGTGTATAAAATTGAGAACATGGGAGATTAACTAAATTTTGTTATTGCCACAAGGTAGTACTAGTTTTAATTATCGAAGAGCCAAAATTTAATTAGTTGCTAAGAGGTTGTTAAATTTAGTTATTCTAATATGGGCACTTTTTTGAACAAATATTGTTAATCTTAGCAACATTTGAATTTTTGTTATGCTCTAAAGTTTTTCAAATTCTGATTATTCATCTTCTAATAAGACCTTTTTCCAATAAGAACTTTTAGGACTTTATTGAATTTTGTTTTTATTGAATTTTTTTCGCATTTATTAATTTTACGCTTCACTTTTTTACTTTTTCTATTCGTCTCATAAAAAATTCATGTTATTAATCCTAATTAATCGAGAAATTTGTTTGGCTGATGCAAACGCCATTGGTGTAATAACGTGCGTAATAAATGGCACTCCTGAAAACAGAAACTCTTTAAACACATGTGGGTCCTTTGCTTTAAACATACTCATTTCAACTTGGACTGAGAGTTTCAACATTATCAATGGAGATGCACAATTAAAGAATTGCCTATAAGGAGAGGTGTTCCACATTTCTTTTTTAAAAAATAAGTATTTATTTTTATATGGTTAAACTCAAATATAATAAAAATAGAAGAATAATTTTTTAATTTTTTTTTACTATTTAAAAGATCTCATTGAGATTTATCAAACAAAATCTGTATTGCTACGAAAATTATTTGTGTAAACATTTGATTTTTTAGCTTAAAATTGCTTTCTTAAAAATTAAATACTTAATTTTGAATCTAGATCGGGGCTCGTTCCAGATTCTCAAATAAGTACTTAAACAATAAAAAAAATATTTTCAAGCTTAAAAATAGGAAAATGATTTTGGCACTCCACTTTTTTATGATGGCACTCCAAAATTTATCTTTTAATATAAAAGTTATACATAGCTCACACACTAAAAGACAAATTTTGGAGTGCCAAAATCATTTTTCTAAAAATAATGGGCTTACAAAAATAATTTTTTAATTTTTTTTGCAGGGTTTGGTAGATTTTATCGAGATCTTTTAAACAAGATACATATTGCATATTTTTTGATTTTAATAAGCCTATTATTTTTAAACTTGAAAATTACAAATAAGTACTTATTTTTTAAGGGGAATGTAGAACACCATATTGAATTGATTACCAAAAGTAGCAATAATGACTTCTTTTTTTTCACAACTCAACATGTTTAGATAGGTTTACGCACACCTCAATCAATTTCTAAGAGACTTAGGCCCCGTTCCGCTAAAGAAATAAATACTTAAAAATAATCGGTACTATTAAAAATAATGTATTGTGAGAAAATGACCTACCCCCTCCGTCTCTTGTTAAGTGCAATTTGACTTTCATGCAGTTTTAGGAGTCAACATAATTGTACCTCCAAAATATTACTTTTCATATTTACTCTTTATGGAACTTTTACTTATCAACTTTTCAAAAGGAAATCTACTTTTAGAGGCAAAATAGAAAATATACCAAATTTTTACCCACTAACTTTACAAAATGACACTTAGTTAGGGACAGCCTAAAATAAAATACAAGACACTTAAAAAGAGACGGAAGGAGTATATCGTAAAGTGAAAAATAAGTATTTAAAAAATAAGAACCTTAGCGGAAGGGGGCCTAAATTATTTTTTGATAAAAAGAATCGGTACTATATAGTTTTTGCTTACCTATTTTCTAGCTTTTTGTTATAATTTCTACATCACATCATTTGTGTCAATGAGGGAAATTAGGAACATATAAAAATACAAACAAAAGTTGAAAAGAGTTCATATAAGACGACTCTTTAGGCAATAAAAGACTATCATTTTCGTCTTTAGTAAACTTTTTAAAATTTTTTCCTAAATTTTTATACTTTTTTCAATTCTCTCGTAGAGATGAATGGTTAATCCAAAATATTTGACCAGAATTTAATAAAAATTAAAATAAATAACAACAAATACTCGGTCAAAAAGACCATAAAGTTAAGCCAAAAAGGCCTAATTTTGTAGTTTACTTAAGAAGGTCTTGGTTAAAGTCAAGACAAAACTCCATATGAACAGATCTCACAAGACTTAATAGCACCTAAAAAATTAGGAGCTAAAAATGTGCAAATCTTTAAAAGTTACAAGATTTCAGTATGAGCACAATTCTTAGGAGTAAGTTTGGTGGTCTTGAAACACCGCATAGCCTATATGGTCTCCCCACACCTCTCCACATTGCATATTTGTGTGGGGCTTGTACGATAATCGTAGTGTATTCTTCTTCTTTTTTGTCAACATTGTATATATCAGCGGGGTTATTGGGGGGTGTTAGAGTTAGCACAAAAAAGTCAAGAAGCAATCCATAGCCCTGCTTCTCGTGGGACTCGAACCTTGATCACCATTAGAGGGAGGTAGATTAGCAACCAAGTTCACTAAAAGTGGTTCTCATTAGTTAGTAGTGTATTCGACATATAGTATATGCGATGTTAAAGCTTGTGGGATCGCCCAATAATTTTTTCCAAACTCTTAGGGTAAATGATTGATGATGGTTTTATTGAAACTGATTGATGGTGGTTTTATTGAAACTGAATGATGATGGTTGAAAGTGGTAACGTTAAACATCTATTCCTAGTTTATTATTATTTTTTTTTTACACTGCTCCGTTCAAAGAAATAAAAAGTTCGTACACAGCTAGACCATGTGCTTTTGTATAAGAGTCGACTATGGGTATACTATTCGGCCTACACCAAATGTATATCGAATTGTGTAGAACTCACTTCAAAGTTTCAAAGTCTCAAAAAATGATTAGAAATGTTAAATTTGTTTAAATCAATTTTTTAAGGATCCTTATAGAAAATCAGCTTATTCAGACCCGGTTGACTATGGACCCCAATCCGACAGAAACCCTTGGCCTTAAAAGGCATACCTAAGAAAGTGACATGAAACCCTAGGTGGGTGTTGAATATGCCAAGTGAGGCGCTTACTCCCAATCAATGTGGGGTACCCATTCCTCCCTAAGCACACCCTACCCACCATTTAGACCGGGGTGGGGTTCTCATACCTATTTGTAATGACTCGACCCAGCTGACCGCTGGCCTTCCTTTTGGCTTGAACACTTGGCCTTAAAAGATATACCTAAAATAATGTGACATGTAACCATAGGTTGGTCTTAAATATACCAGGTGAGACTCTAACTCTCAACCAATGTGAGACTAAACACTCACTTTTCCCAAACTTGGGATATTACATATAATTAAATCATGGTCCTTAAACCACCCCAACTTATGTTTCCATAAGCTTGGGTTATATTTCCATCTATTGAAAGTTAGTTTATCCTCTTATAAATGTTAAATCCAACCATAACCTATTTCCTCACTTATCAAGGTTACTACTAATCAGACCATTCATCTCTCTCTTTTTTGGTGCTTCGGAATAACTGTAACACTTATTTCAATTATATGATTTTGTGACTAGGTATGTAACTATATATAGAACCTAACTATTACTGTAAATCCTAGCCAACTAAAATCCCAACTATAAACCCTAACCAAACTAAAATACCCTAACTGTGGGGTGGTGTTCACTCTTCTGGATTGGGTCTCTTTTTTTCAGATTCTCTCTAGATCTCTAGTGGGTTGGGTTGCCTAGCTCTCCTCTTCCTTTTGTTCATTGCACAAATAGCAAATGGTTAGTGCCTACTGGTTGAAAGTGGCTGGCGAACACTCCGATGGCTAAGTTAGTTGTGGCTCAAAGAGGAAAAAACCAAACTTAGTAGGAGAGAAGAGAGCATACCTGGCAAGGTTTTGTCACTGTAGTTTATGTAGGGGAGTGCCTGCCTTGGTGGCCATGTCGGGAGAGCACGCCTCCCTCGTGCTGAGGTGATGTCACCAACCACCACTAACATGCCTGAACACATGGCCAGGTAGTGGTGCGCCCTGAGTTTGTCAGCCAGCGTGTTGTTGAGCTACCTAGCCGCACCAGGTTGGACCCGTACGCCCGTACCAACAATCGCTAATTGACTTGCTATTGTCGAACAGGGGACCACGCCACGTGTAGGCATCAAACAGTGACGCGTGGTCGAACTATACTAGTACTGTGCGGTGAGCTAGTCATTTACTACTTGTCCGTGCCACGTGGCTGACTCAAAATTGTGGCACGTGGCTATGGGCTCCCCGACCGGGGCATCCGAAAGAGTCACCACCCAGATTTTTGAGATGGATGATCCGAGAAACCGATGATTTGATTTGAAAAGGAAGGCTTTTGACCTAACGAAAATGTTGAGACTTTGGGTTCAGAGGCCACGATACTAATGGGAAAAGTTTTGTTAAAATAGCACCCCATTCGCCCGGTAAGAACCGGTCTCCACTTAACATTTTAAAAGCGAAAACTTTAAATATCATTTGGAAGACTAAATTCTTAATAAGCAAATAGGGGAAAGGGACATGGGATTGAATGTATCACGTTGGCGTGCTTGTAGTACTTACTGTATAGTGGATGATAAATGGATGATGTGCAGGAATGGAATGACAGGATGACAACAAACTGCCTTGATCATAAACCATACCGCATGGTGTACCTGAGTACCTTGCACGGTCTTTTGGTACACAGCACAGTATACTACTTCACTATCAGTCTACTTATCATTATTCTAGACCTCGTACGGTATGGCTTCTGGCTCATTTCAGAATGACTCCATTTCCTTTTGATAAAACAAACTATAGATTCAAACAGCTTTCTTGTAGTTTCTATTTTTCATAAAACGGTTTGTAAATCCTTTTTGATGCACTTGATCATTAAGGATGATCATGAAAGCCTCCTTTGGAGAGTAAAAACATGGTTTTTAAATGAAATCTCATTCTGTAATGCACCTGCAACGATCTCTAAATAATGTTAGTGTTGCCAACGGTGAATAGATATAACCAAGACAGACAGAGCAACTAAATGATGAGTATAGTAAAGCCGTATGTTAGAGAACACTACATCGTGCGGTGTATCATAACACCGCACGGTGTAGTGTTTCCAGTACAGTCACTGGTTTTATTTTTGCTTCTAAAAATAGTTTTTAAATCAACACTTAACTAAAATAGGTTAAGTGTGACTACAGAAAGTCCCCTCAGGACCAAGGCTGAGCTTAGCCCAAGGAAACTTGCTTTTATACCTTCGGTTGTGAGCTTGATCAAGAATGGATGAGTGTGTTTGAGTGTAGATAGTTTAGGAGCTTAGAGTTCTGGAGTGGTGAAGTTCCAAAACTAGTAGTGTACTAAACTTTAAAAGTGAGGGAGAATGGAATGTTTTTAGAGAGAGAGAATGTCAAAGTAACTTTCTCAAGACTTGGAGGTAGTGGATGTAAGGTTATCAAGGTTCAAGGGGCCCTTTTACTCAAAGAGGAGGGGTGTATCTATCGGCAAAAGTCAAGGAATATCAATGCAAATGGGGGAGGTGGTTTCTAGGCTGGCTAGAAGTGTCTCCCCTGCCAAGCCGTTTTTCATCTATGGCTCAAATGAGGGTGGCCAACAGCTTTCTAAGTTAGTCAAAACTTTTCCAAGAAATGCTATGCGGTGTACCTCATAACCACATGCGGTGTAATAAATTTTATTACGCCATTCGGTGTAGTGGTGTCTCGTGCGGTATTCCGGGTTCAATCCTGGGCTTTTTCTGGTATTTAGGCTTTGTTGGGCTATGGGAGTCCACATTCAAGCTCTCGAAGGTATTGTTTCTTTTATTTCATCATCGGGGCATTTAAAGAACCTTCGAGGTCCAGATTGGGGTGTCTAAAGTGACCAAATCGATATGTTCCATACTGGTGCACCTGAGGTCTATTGCATTGTTTGATCATGACCCGAAAATAGTGCTCCGACCCGGTTGTCCCCTAAACAAGTGAGGAATTTCTATGCTCCTTTCCCCATTCCAAACATATGGGTTGAAGGGAACATGGGCCTAACTAGCCCATTGGACTATAGTTGACATTCCGGCCCACTACAATAACCCCTCAATTCTTTGGTCCAGCCTGACGAGGAGGAGTGTGAGATTGATTCGTGTCACGCCCTTGATTTCCAACATAATAATAATAAATGAAAAACCATCGCTAATATGCGTCATAATACCCCAAAAGCTTTCCCATAATTTATCCAAGAGTAAAATCAAATTTAAACGAGTTACAATATTGGCACCTCGGTCCAAATTCCATAGTTAGTCAATGACAGTAAATTTAGAGATTTCACGATATCCAAAGTTTAAAGAGTTTAAATGAAGTTACAACTACATCTTTTCAAAAGAGATCATACAAAAGATGCTGGAGCCACTTCTCAATGTCCTGGGCTTTCAAAAGATATGAAGTTAAGCATGCACGTCATGCACTCCACGTCAATATCCATAGGATGTACCTGAAAATAATGATAGGTTGAGCTACACTAGCCTAGTAGAGAAATCTTTACACAAGCTATATGAAAATGCGATAAAGTATGCACCAAGAGAGAGAACGAATTTCAATGAGCGAACATGAGAAACAAGGGTTACCACAATGAATAGGCGGACTATGACTGCGGGATTATAGATATCCCTAACCATTCATATGTCAAACCAGAAGCATTATTAAACTCGCATCAATCTAAATAACCTATGACAATTTCTCAACCATTTTATGAATTCTCGAATGAATGCCACAAATAACTTCCTCATTTCATACCATTTGCCATCAAGCCTCTTTTTCATAAAACTTTCTTTTGATTACCAAAATAATTTAGAGAAAACTCAAGACCATTATGGGTTAAGCTCCATTGATTCGAGCTTGAATGCCGCAGTCCGTTGATTTGTATCCAAATATTGGATCCGTTGATTCGCCCATGAATACTGGAGAATTTTTAATAAAAATCCTTTTTCCAAAACCCAAATTCCTTTCGTTTCAAAAACCTTGATAGATTCAATCGTTTATCCCTTTTTCAACAGTCACAATCTCAACTAGCAAATAGTTTAAGAAACAACATGTACTTCTGAAGTCGACCATAACACCCTTCATCTCGCGAGAAATTCAACTGTATTGTAACACCCCAATTTTTATAAACAAATAAGACGTTAAAAAGAATTAAAAAATAATAATAATAGTAATAAGGAGCTAACATGTATTTCTGAAGTTGATGATTTTTTTTTAAGGAAAATGGTTGACAGTGACGATTAATGGGGAGGTTATATATTGCATGCAGACTTCATTTAGCCCTTGCTGCTCGATACGTACAAGCAAACGACTGACAACGATGGGGCCAGACTAGTGTATCAAGCCATAGCTAAAGTAGAACATGAGAAGATGCATTACACGCCTACGATGAAAGGTTATTGGGACTTTATCGCCTACTAACCCAACTTTTAGGGTGCCAAAAAGCCATTGATATCTATCTTAACTGGGCCCAATATGTTGAACTTTGGAATAAGGTCATGGTGGATGGCAACATTGGACAAGCCGCACCAGCACCAGAACCTAACCCTGCAAATGAACCTATTCCAATACCCCCAGTACCCCCACTTGAGCCATTCCCTGAGTTCTTAATCCTACCCCCACCCGAGCCTATAGAACCAGAGCCTCAAGGGGAGCCAACAGGGATTCCATTAGGGGCAGCGGGGAATCCAATAGAACTCGATGAAGACCCAGACGAGTCTGAGAAGGACCCTGAAAATGATTTTGAAGAGGATCCTGAAGAATGGGGGGATGCTTCCTTTGTGGGGTTAGTTATGGGGCCGATTGGTGGTGGTGGTGACTACGTTATATGTGAACTGAAAGAAAGAAAAAAATGGGGAAGAAGAAGAGAGAGATGGACTCAAGTAGCATAAATGCTATACTATAGATGACGAGTAACGACAGGGTGGGCACTAGATATGGGTGGTAGTGTATCTTGGCTCTGACGTATTTTTGTCACGCTCTAACCCTCATGACATATTTTGTTATCATGCTAATAGTACGTTTTTGGCTGCATCATGTATTTTGGGGGGAAATGATGTATGCAGGAACGCACATGGAAACGATGTATGTAGCAATCTTAATGTAGAACGAAATACAGTTAACCTTGTGTAAGTCGCATGTGTAGATTGCATTGATCTTTGCTATGCTATGTCTAACTTATGGTTTATTTAATCTTTGATCTTAAGGACTAAATTCCTATAACGAATAGTAGAGGATGGCCTTTAATTTCTGGCTATATCTAAAAATTGGGGACATGATTAAAAGAAAAAATGTCAATTGCCTTTGAAATGCAAGTTTAGTTCAACTTTTAGTATTAAGAAGTTTCATAAGACGTACTCTGTTTTAGGATAATGTTTATAGTAATAGATTAGTGGAGTTTTCATGCGTCATTTGGTGATTATTGACGGTTGTTCATATGAACAATGTATTCTTTAGCTTCTAAAGGAAATGGAAGTAGAAGAGCACGGTTCCTGGCGATAAGCAATTCAAATGAATCTTAAACTATTTCTATATAATTCTTAATGTCTAAGCTTTGGAAAGTATGAGAGTTTGTGTATGGAGATATTTTATCTTGAGATGGAATTATGAAGGTATAGTATTCTTGTATACTATGTTTCGCTAGAGGTTTTAAAATTTCTTAGGACATTGATAAGTTTGGCAATAAAAGGAAGTTATTTGGAAATCCTAGATATTTGTCAATGGTAAGTTTAGTTTATGGGAAGAGATGGTGGTGGCTTGGACATAAAGAGTAATCAAAATTTTAAGTAAGAAGTTTCACTTTGTTGAATTTGATTGTCCTCCTATTATAATGCTAAACTTTTGAAAGATTTTATGTATCATCACTATGTAATGATCAATTGTGGTGTTTAACCATCAATTTAGTTACATAGATGACACATTTGAGACCTCAATGGTCAATATAGTTGTTCGAATGAATTTCTTGTATTCTCACAACTAATAATTCTGGATCGCCGCGAAAACAATCAGAATCATTCCCTTAGTTAAAGTCTAGTTGATTGACTATTCAGATAAAGAAGCTATGTAGGAAAAAGGAGCATGTAATCATAAGCAGGTATAGTCGCACTATGTTTAATTCCTAAGTTCAATCAAGTTTGGAGGACCAAACTTTTTAAGGTGGGGAGGATGTAACACCCCAATTTTCATAAACAAATAAGACGCTAGAAAGAATTAGAAGACAATAATAATAGTAATAAGGAGCTAACTTTTAGCAGGCCACTTACCGTTAGGATTTAAGGAGGACGTCAATCGTGACTCAGTGTTTATTAAAGATTAGGGTATTTTTCTGTCTAGGTGGCAATTTTTATTAAACCCTACAAATTTCGCCCCAACCCTGTTAATAGCATCACGACACGGGAGTGAGGCACGAGCCCTGCGAGACGGAAAGCCGCAAGGTGCAAAGAACAATCTAGAAAGAAGGGTACTAGGTATCCCTAGATTTTATAAGATATATTAAGATTAGATTAGACTAGATTTTATTAGATATTACATAGATTTTGCTAGATATTGTTAGATTGTATAAGATAATTCTAGATGGATATTCCTCGATATTCCTCTCCCATAAAATCACATGAAAGTACTTAGATTTTGCTAGATAATGAAAGGTTATGTAAGATCCTTCTAGAATCTATGAGATACACTAAATCTTGTTAGATATGGTAAGATTATTTTAGATTTTATTCGATTATTCTAGATATTACAAGATATGATAAGATTATGTTAGATTTTATTAGATAATCCTAGATAATTCTAGATCTTCTTTAGATATGATCAAGAGGCTTCTATAAATAGGCTTTCCCCCACCCTCCATGTCAAACACAAAGACAAACCCCAACCAGGGGAGAGAGAGAGAGAGAGAGAGAGGAATTTAGAAGGTATTTTTCTTTCCCTCCTTTACCGTCTTACACGCATACACACTTGTGCACTTGTCTGAATTTGTAAAGTATTTAATTCCTTCTTTATAAATCACAGCAAATAGAAAGTGGAAAATGGCTAATTGTACACGTGTATTGATTACATGTTTACCTCTTATATTGTTGATCAATTTAGTTCTTTGCGAAACAAATGGATTCATAAGTATGCAAAATTGATCACATAAAATTATTGGGCTAAAAATGAACCGAGCAACTCGCATAGCTTGTGGCTCGGCTCGGCTCGTTTTGTAATCAGATGGAACTTAAGCCTAAGTTTAGGGTTAGCTCAACACAATCTAAGGTGAGGTCTCATTTTGAAACAATAATTATTAGGGGTTCCCTTAGTTTGGGTAGGAGAAAAGATAAAAGTGAAGAAAACATAATTCTATAAAGGGACATTTTTAGAAGATCACTCATGTACTGGAAATAGAAAATTGGGGATTTGTACACTAAAAGACATACTGTAGACCAAAAAATAATGAAAAGATATTTTACACTTAATGAGCAAAACATTAAAGTTTTATTAGTAGAATGATTAAATGGTTTAGCTTTAATATTTCTAATCGTTAATGTGTTATTCTAGGAATCGTTACACCTCGCTAGATTTTACGGTAAAATTTTGAAGGCAGAAAGGTGAGTTATGAATTATCTCTGTTACATGAATTTTTGTAAAGTTTATATTTTTAAAATTATGGTTATTTAACAATAAAGTTTTTTGTAGCAAACATACCATGGAATTATGATAATTTGAACAGTTCATAGAAAAAGTATTATCGATACATCCGAACGATGTCCCTGAATCTAGGGGACGTTAAAAATACTAGTCAGAACATTGTTATAAGGGCAGAATGGAAAAGGGCATAGCCGGGCGTCCAACTGAATTGATCAATTCATTTTATGCGTGTTGGGGGTCGCTCTCTCAGTACCGGCGATAATCGTAGGATGGTATCATATTATTATGTTATGATATGATATGTTATGTTATACACAGAATTATTTTGGTTATAGCTCAAGCTATAAAAAGCTAAAGTTATGGTAATTGTTACAGTACAAGCCATGAAAAATTGAAGTTATGATTCCTGTTTTTCTCTAATAAAAAGGATTTTTAAAATTTCATGGTGGGTCATGTAACCCTGATAATTCATAATTTCACACAAACAATGGCTTATGTTTGTTGAAATCTTTCTTTTCAGGTAATCAAAAATAGTAGATGGACGGGCCGAGTAACTATACCATTAAGCTTATGTCGCAGTTATGTAGTGGCAGGGAAACGAAAAAATGTAGCTCATGTCTGCGTTATTAAAAAGAAAATCTAGTGACTTTTATTTTTATAGATCACTTTCGCAAATGTTAAGTCTATTTCTATTTTTTTTTTAAAAGAGCAATAGAGGCCTTTGGTGAGACGGACTCACTGGCCGGTCACGATATTCAAATCCACTGGATTTGGGTCGTGACATGTATTGCCACCCCATGCGTTACAGTGAACTCTCTCCACTTGGGTTTCCGCATTACCACACCATGTATTGCGGGACCCTCTTGAGTCTCCACATTACCATACCTTGCGTTGCGGAACTCCCCTATTCAAATTCCCAACTCACACACACACATACGCACCATCAATCCATATACAAGCAAACAACATTCCTTAGTTCTCATTCTTTCATTCGTCATCACACAAAGCAATACAAATATTGTAAACATGCCACATTATACATTGACAAATACGCAAGTTCACGTTATTCCTCTAAGTATATCACAAACGTCCTTTGTCACGTACTGAACCCACAAATAACTCTACGACGCCCCACCCGCTAGGTTCTAAACTAGAATCTTATAGAACAAATACCAAAGGAATTTAGAAAGATCAACGAGACGAATCACGAGGATACGAGTTACCCAACTCTCATCCAGACTATTAGGCAAGCCTCCATTGACCAATTATGCACCCCACGATATACCTTAAAGCCTACCATACTCGATAACCATTCTACTGTATGCTTTCCAACTCACCAATTACCATGTCATGCTATAGCACTTAACAGGTCTATATCGTTCATTGAGACATGTACAGATCATCACATTGACCCCAAATCTTATAAACCCAACAAAATTCATATTTTTCTCAATTCCTTACATTTATATAACTTTTAATGAATATCCAAAAAATACGGGTCTCTACAATTCGAATCTGGGTCGGATGACTTTCCTATCCATTCGGTATAGGAAGTTATCATTTCGGTGTCCAGGAAGTCATTAATTGTGTGTCTGAGAAGCCCCATTTGTAGTGGTGTAGGTGCCATGTACCGATCATTGTGCGATAGAGAGGAATGGACAGGACGTTTTGCATGCACTGGTTCAGGCTATTGATTGAGGCATCCTTTCGCTACCCCCTTTAAGGGCAGGTGTCGCCGCATGATTGGTTTGTTCCTAAACCACCTTTGACACCATTTCAGAGCAGTGACCTCTTGCTCATGTAAGCGCCCTTTGATGTCCTTTCAAGACACGTAGCGTTGCCCGAGAGGGGTAATTCGAACGGTCGCTTTGTTTCCCGCGAATAGTCATTATGAATCCCTCTGTCTATAAATACCAAGGGAGAGAGAGATATGCCATTTTTTCAACTCATGTTCTCTCTCTCTCTCCTTTTTTGCAGCAAGGGCAATTTTTGGCAAAGGAGTGACCCATCGCTTGTTTGTTTTTCTGGTGAAGATCAAGCCCCATTCTCGACTCCATAACTCTAGATCTTCATCCCTTATGGTGAGTTCTATATTATTTTTGAGTTTTTCCTTGATTATTCTAAGTTATTTATTTGGTTTGGGGCAGTATTGGATGTACACAGAAAAACTTCCATGAACGTTTATGGAGTTTTCTGGCGAACTCCCCCATCATTCCTCGCCACATCGTGACCTAATTCTGAGTTATCGTATGTCAAAAATGATGTCAACTATTCCCAAATATCATTAAATGGTCAACACCCTAGAATGGATGGCCACATTCCGTGCCTAATACAACATTCTGGAAGGGGTGTTCTTGTTGCTCATGCCCGAAGGATTCAAACCGATTGAGACTCTGTTGCAAAGGATATACATTCCGGTTCTTGCCATTGTTGAGGGCGGAGTCTAGTTCCCTTTGAACTTGTTCTTTTGTAGAGTGTTTTGCATGCTAAGGATCACGACCAGGAAGGTTTCTGCCGTCTTCTGAATTGTAAACAACAACCTGATGGGTTGCTATAATGTGAATCAGAACAAGCCGACAGGCTATTAAAACCTAGCTTCTTGCCTCGGCAATGCATATTGACTGATCCATGGGCTTCCGGTCAAAGACCAAAGCATTAACGATTGGCTAATGGTGCGAGGAGATTTCAATTTCAGTCCAGAGAGCTATCCTGAGCAAAGTTTGGAGACTCCTCGGGAGTTCTTGGATTTGGGTAAGCTTTGCTCCTCCATCACTTTTGTCTCCATGCGGTTTCATTTTATTCAATCCTTGTAACATCCCTCCACACTTCAGGGTGTTATTGCATACTTTTGAACTATAGGGAGCATATCCAAATATGACCCAAACCATAGGGGGTCAAAGTGGACTTTTGATACAGGCCAAGACATGCAAGTTTAGGATAGTCCCGGCCACTCGACCGGGAGTAGTGGATGTCATTTGACGCTACTAATTGTGGATGCCACTCAATGAGACCAAGCGACATGCTTAATTGTAGGAGGAATCACTCACTCCAAGTAAGACACTTGCACAATACTTAATAATCAACTCAACTCCCCTTTTCATTCATGGCTAAAGCCTAAAATAAAAGACAACTAGACTCACGAAAAAATGACAAAAAAACTCATAAAAGTACTACAAAAATAACTAGAGTCTTTGACTAGAAGTTAGAAAGACACTTCAACACAATAATAATAATACGTTATTTCCCATAAGCATTAATATGCTCCTGCTTCATTATCCCTTTCTTCGTAAAAAAAACTTGCCCTCAAGTTTTCGTGGCTTTGTGGTGACGACAAGGCAAAGGCGCTTCTTCCTCTCTCTTTTTGGATGGAACAACTTCTTTCGCAATGAATAACAATTTCTCCCTCTTCATCTCCTCCACTTTTGGGAACAACTTGATGGATTCGCCATTCATCTTCAATTCATAAACATTCTTCCTTCTTTGATAATTAATATCTCTGTCCCACGGCCATGGATGACCCAACAAGACATCATTTGATTTCATTGGCAAGACATTACACCAAATCTTGTCATAATATTAGCACTCAGTTGAAAACTCCACCAAACAACGCTTAGTTACAGGTATTCATAATCCTTAATTCACCCAAATAAGGCCTAGCGAGAAATTCGGTTGACAAATTTAAGAATGAAACCAATTGCTGAGAACATAGTTACCTTGAATCCCTAAATCCATAATGAAGAGGAACTCAAACCCCTAAATGATGCCATAAGTCTCAAAAAGTTTGGTGCACTGTTCATAGACGGATTCATCTATCCAGTTGGAATCATCAGACTTGTGTTTGTTTGAAACCCAAGTTGGACTTTGTTGGGTGTTATGAATTGGCAACAAAGAGGTCAGCTCTCCCAATGCAATGCCCTTGTCTTTGGGGTCTTCATCGTAAATAGGAGGATTGGATCAATCAATCTTGGCTAGCATAGCTGCAGTTTTGCAGCATTCGCTGTCATCATAAATATCATTAGCTTTGAAATTAAGATGACATTGATCATAAACCACTGAACCAAAATATTGATGTCTTTAGACAATTAGGAATTCTTCTTCAGTGTACTTATTATAGATTGGAGGCAAATTCTAATTCACCAGTGGTTGTGAAATTCTAGAATTTTCATCCAAAATGATTTCTTCGAACGCATGATCTTTCCTTAGTCTTCCACTCACACACAACATTTTATCTCCAAATGCTACGGGATGAAAACTCAACAGGGTAGGATCACCAATTTGATACCAATTTGACACAAGCCGAGACCTGCGAATTTAGGATAGTTCTAGGATGCCACTCAACCGGGGATAGCGGATGCCACTCGACGCAACTAATCGTAGATGCCACTCGATGCAACCAAGCGACACGCTTGATTTTAGGAGGAGTCATTCACTCCAAGCAAGACACACTTGCACAATACTTAATAATCAACTCAACTCCCCTTTTCATTCATGGCTAAAGCCTTGAATAGATATCTTGGAATATCACTTCAAGAATAGGAATAAAAGCAATTACACTTTCAAGACTCTAAATAAATGCTAAACAAGACTTTAACTCCAAAACTACTAGGAAGACTCCCAGAGAAAATAATAGACAACTTGACTCCTGAAAAATGTGATGGAAAAACTCATAAAATAAATACAAAAACAACGAGACTTTTTGACTAGAAGCTAGAAAGACACTATAGCATAATAATAAAACGTTATTTTCCATAAGCATTAATGCACTCCTGCATCAACTTCGCCCTTATATCGATCATTAGCATTCTTAAATTAGGCTTGGACAATCTCAAGCACAAGTATTCATATCTATAATCCTTAGCGTGCTTAAATTAGGCTTGGACTTGGGGAGAGATTCTTATGATAGATGTAAATTTACTATTGTAAGGTTCTGGAGAAAAAATATGAGATTAAGTGATGGGAAAATGAAATTGTATATTTGTCTAAAACTATGTTGGCCAAACACGTTTCATATCAAGCATGCAAATCCAGTTATTCGAGAGAAATTTCAATATTCGAGTATACAAATAGTTCACAATATTATTTTTAAAACAGAGTATGCCAGTGATTTCTTAAAATTTTTGTATCGTATCAACATAAGAGAAGTTGAACGGAAGAAGTTTCAAGGTTACACAACTCCAAAAAAAAAAAATATATGGAACATTAAAAAAAAGGAATCTCAAACTAAAATTTCGAACTAAAATTTCTACGGAGTAACTTTTATTCGGATCATTCCCTCTCATCTCATGAGACATTTTACTTTGTCTAAATTAAAAGGGTATCGATAGAGCAGGCTAGTCCTCAAGGAGGCGAGCATGGCTATTAATGTCTTGATCTCCTAGTCTAGTTATGATCCAAAAGGGGCACCATCTCATCAGTAAGTATATATATAGTGGTTTAGTGACTATAGGTCTAACGATCTTGTCCAAGTGCATGGTTTTTTTTTTTTTTTAACAACGAAAATTTTTATTAATCACAGCAAAATTACAAGAAGTAAAATTTACAGTGATTAAAAGGATAGAAAGACATGGCATCAAAACAAACAAAACGCATTCCAATCGACCTCAATCCACCCGCTAATCCTATGCCACTAACTACCCTAAGAACCAACCACAAAACAAAACAACCTGCACAAACTACTTGAACGTGACAACCAATCAAAAAGCCCACCAAAAGTAGCCCTAATAGCCACTCCGCCGCCCACCCACCATCGCCGTACGACACCACTTTGCACCAACAAGCAGAAACGAATCAACCGAGACATCGAAAGGATAGACCCGTAGATCAGATACACAACTCCGCATTGCCAGAAAATGTATTTTATCTAATGCAAAACCTTAACATGAAGCTTAAAAAATAAGTAGATGATAACTAAATAAACAAATGTTAAATAACTATACTTGATTAGTTGCCGATACAAAAACTCATTGATAGACTGATGATAAGTAAGTACAAAACAAAACTGAAGAATAATGACAAGACAAATAAATACTTCCAAAAAAAAAATCAATTACTAGTTTTTTCTACAACAATTATCTTAGAAAGCATCACAGTAGTCGAAATTGTTATTGTTCACGTAAATTTCAAAGTGTCTTTTTAAGAACCTAATTCGTATTTTTTTTTGGTATTGGCGTCATTCGTTTTTTTTCTTGCCCTCTAATTATTTTGGCCCCACAATGCAGAAAACTTTCCCACAAAATCCTATGCTTTTGGCCGGATCACTTTTGCAAGAAAGTAAATCTTGCAGGAAAACTTAAGAACATTTTTTTCACTACTTTTCTGGCAACTAAACACTACAAAAGTTATGAGAAAGTTGATTTTCTCATCATTTCCTACACTTTCCTGACAACTGAACGGAACCTAGTATTTTCTTGTAATAGGCCTCAAAAAATAAGTGTACATTGGTTCAATGCATCCGATGAACGTAATAGAAATGCTGAACCATGATTGAAGCAAAAGAAAGTGTTTATTTTTATTTTTATTTTATAATGCTAATTCACAACACGTCAGACGCCACACATCTCATGTGTAACACATGATGTGTTGTATCATGTATGGCATGATTGTTTTTTTTTTTTTTTGGGAAATCTTGGATTGGGGTGATTTAATTAATATTGGTTCCCATGAATGGGAGATTGAAGAAAATTCATGGTGAATAGCTAAGGCGCATGCACATGGGGGGGCCACAGCTGTATGTAACCAACAGACAGACAGACAGCCAATGAAAAAGTCAGACTACCCCTCCAATAATTGCGCAAAAGTAACTAACATTTTAACCAACCAACCATCTCTCCTCTCACATGAACAACCAAAACACAAACATTAGAATAAGTTCGAACTACTTGTAATTAACATCTTAAAAACATAAGAGGGAGAGGAAGAGAGATTCTGCTTAAGCAAATTCTCTCTCTCTCTCTTTTGAATCTCTCTCGTCATTTTAGATTTGTAGATTTTTTTCCATTTTCTTCTCAAATTTCCAAGAAGGCTTCTTCATATCTTAGACAGTATATATATATACATATCTTTTGGAACATATAATTCCATTCTTTCTTTTTCTTTTTCTTTTTCTTTTTCTTTTTCTTTTTATCGTCTGATCGATCAGCAATATGAGTAGGCTTCGAGCAAATTCATCTCCCGAATTACTTCCTGCTTCGTTGGACACCAATCAGCATGTCGATTCCAGTTTAGAAGGTGAATTATCCCCTCCCTAGCTTCCCTCCCACACGTTTGTTTATAAATTTATTTCGTGCCCTGAAGAAATTTGATAAACATTTGGTGTATTGGAAAATCAAAATGCAATGCTACATATACAGACAACATGGCAATTAAGAAACTTGCAGAGAAAAGTTAATGTGGGAGTCAAATTCATTCCTAAGTCTCGGAACACCGACTTGAATTTGGAGCACCCGTTGATTTTTCTGTCCGATTTCCTTTACATCTTTCTTCTCCCTTGTTTGTGTCATTTTTCGGGAAATTTTACATCAAATTGGCAAGCTGCTCTCATTGTTTTGCTACAATTTTCTTGTTACATTGTTTGTTTAGCACATGCATGAGACCAATTCCAACATTGCAAAATGCTAACTTGAGAATGCAGACAACAAATTGCGTAAAGGAGTATATCAAGCTTGTTATTTTCCAAACATGAGAATGCAGAAAACTGAGAAACCACAAACCAGATATGATTCCTCAAAATCAAACAAACAGAACAAACTTGCAATGTCTGTTTCTTTTTCTTTTTCTATTTTATAGGGGTGTTGCAGCAACGGCCAATTTATGATTAAACTGAGATGAAAATAAATCCTTCATTTTTTATGTGCAGAGAATTGATGCTCTAGCTCTTTCGTTTTTTTCTCCGCTGGTTAAAAATTGAGCCTATTAAAACTATATATCAAGATTCTGGAACATTCCAAACATGAGGATATGCCAAAAAAACCAGAAACCACATCTGTACTAAATGTGCTCCCTTTAGCCTTTTCCTTCTCCAAAAATATTTGTTCAACCTCCTATATCTTTTCGTCTGGTTCTGTTTCTTCGTCTAGGTGTGGCTGCAACTGTCAAATTGCTACTAAAACTTCTTCAAGATCACAAAGAATCGTGTGCGAAAGAGCAAAATGACAGCCGGAGAATGCTAAGGGTGGCCGGAATGATGACGATTCTCGACAACGTCAAAACCCGTATTCAAACATGTCAGTCTTTCGGCAAAAAAGGCGAAAAGGCTGAGCTAAGGCGGTGCAACACTGATCTCCATAGGCCTACCAACGTCCCAAGGGACCACAAAAAGCCCACAGAGCAAATCGACGAGAAAGAGAAGCTAAGAAGAGAGCTAAATGCAAGCTTAGCAGCGCGAAAGAGCCTTGAGTGCATGTGTTCAAGTTTGGGAAAGGAGAAAGAGATTATGGCAGCAGAGTTAGCTAGAAAGGTGCATGAATTGAGTGGAATGGAGGAGCTTGTTAGCGACTTAAAAGCACAAAATGAGAACTTATTGGGAAAAGTCCAAGAATATGCTTTAGAGCACAAAGAAAAGAAAACTTGTTTCGGGGGAGACAATAATGCAGCCCTAGAAAAGAGAAACAAGGAGTTAAAAGAGAAACTTTTGAGGTCGCTCGAGGGGTATAAATCGAAGAGCAGGAAATTGAAGGAGGCGTTAGAGGAAAAGGCGACGATCCATGCCACGATGGAGGAAATGGGAGTTGAAATTGGAACAGGTTTGGAGAGAATTAGAGGATTTAAAAAAAAGATGGCGAAAGGGAGCGAGCAACCGGCGGAAATTGAAGAGGAGATTTCGGAGTTGGAGCATATGTTTGAGTGCTTTCAAATGAAGCTGTACAAACATGGGCAAAAGAAAGTGAAGTGTGTTAAGCCAAAAGGGGAGATCAGTGCTTGTAAGCCTTCTATTCTTGCCTGAGAAGAAATGGTAATTTTGCTTTGCTGTTTTCCTTCTAGAAGGAGAGAAAGCATGACCAAAAAGACACCCTCTATGTTGTGCAAGTATGAATAAAGGGGGGGAGTCAGCTGAAAGGTATCAAAATAGGAGTGTGATTAGTGATTTTGCACACTGTTGATGTGCAATTTATTTCTCAGTTTGTAGCCTTTGTGCTGTCCCCATAAATTAAGGGAAAAAAAATACTAAGTTTGCCAGGTTTCTAGGAAGCCAAACAAAGTTAAAGAAAATGTTGACAAACTCATTCTGCTCTTTTTGTACATCAGATGATTGCAATTTATTTTTGCCTGTATGTCACATATCTCATACTGGAACTAAAAACCTCATCAACTGCTTACGCAACATAAGAAATTCCTGTATCTTTGGTGGGAGATCTAGATGTGCACCTGAAATGTTGGATGGTATAGATGAGTACATTAGATCTCGTGTTTATTCTTGGAAAGTGATTCCAAGTTCAGTGGAGAACCAAAGCATGTGTGAGCTTAGGAAACTTCCACGTAGAATTTTTGGGCCTGGTATTCCCAGAGTTTTTGTAGAGTGATGTAGTGTGTAGCTAGGTTACTTGTACAATTTGTTTGGAAGGGTGTTTTCCCTGTTGTTTTGGTGCTATAAAATGATCTATTTTCCCAAAAAAAAAAAAAACATAAGTCTGGTTCTCGATGTTAGGCATGGTGGACCTCCTCCATTTAGCCGGTCGGGAGTTCAACTCTCACTCACTCCTTAGATCTAGTACTTGCCCAAAAAGAAAAAAAAAAAAGAAACAGAACAGACGTCTGGGCTTTAATGAACCCTTTACCAACACCAAGGAAATAAACTTGTTTTGTGGTTTCCCAAAAGTACTAAATCTGCTAGCGTGGGGTCATTGGTGGCTCGCGGCGGCGTTTTGGATCCCAGCGAGCTACTTCTCAGGCCGTTTATGAGGGCTGAATTGGTGGTCTCTCGGCGGTCATTATCAAGTTCTGTGTACTCATAGGGCTCGCAACGGGGGTCGCTGATGTTCTCTCTGGTGGTGGTGGTTGCTAGCTGGGTGGAGGTGGCCGGTGGGTAGGGTGGCGAAGGTGATGATGAGCAGTTTTGGTTAGGGTTAGGTTTTGGAATTTTCTTGGGTTGGGTTTGGCCCATTTATTGTATGATTGTGCTGTTTAGGTGTGTTGGGCTTAGCCTATGGATATCAAGAATACTTCTTGAAAATCTTTGGTTGGATGTACTCTTTATCAAGTATTCATTAATACTTTTTTCCAATAAAAAAAAAAAAAAGGAGAGGAACCAAACCACCAATGAAGAAGAGCATTTTGTGCGACGTAAAATGAGCCTCACAGGGTGGCCATGCACTTTGTAAATTTATGCGTTCAACGTCTATGCAAAAAATCAAGATGGTTGAATATCAATATGAGTTCGATCAACACGTATTGGTATCGAGAGAAAAGGACTGTCAATCTATTTTCTTCGTGACAGTAATGTTTTCGTTCAACCAACCCGTCAAAACATTAACTACTTGATTAACCATGCATGCCGCTAACTGATCCGATCCGACGTTCTAAATATACCAATGTAAATTACCACCTGGGTTGCAAACCAACACACTCCATAGCACCAAAGTAGAACTGGAGTAATTCGAAATCGTGCACGAAGAGTTGCAATGAACCCATCAGAAAAGCACGTAGCAATCAAAATACCAGGAATCATAAGTTTTCACTTCCGTTACCTAAGCATTTCCAATTCCCTCATCGTCTCGGTTGCAAATGAATGAAGTCAGAATCAGAATACCACAAAAATCGAAATGATAACTCATTTGATTATCAAACATATTCAATAGGGAAAACTAATAACTCGAATGATTTCAACACAGGTTGAGAACAATCCACTCAATTTAGCACAGAAAACAGGCAGAAGACGATTTCAAGTCTTCCAGAATCACACACAAATAGGTACAGCAGAAGCACACGAAAGTAACTTCCTAACGCTAATTACCAACAAATATAAATGTACCAGGCCAAGTTCAGATTCTACAAAGTTACCAAACACAACCAGAGGGAAATATACAAATTCACATTTCAGACAAAGGATTGTGACCTTGAAACCTGAGACGCCGCATCTTCAAACTGATCTTCATCAACCTTCTCAGCATTCAAGCTTGGTGGAATGTAAAACCTGAAGACTTGTTCCATGTTTGGAGTTTCCTTCAATTCACGACAAGCGACTTCAAGAGCAGTTGCTTGGAAGAAACGGTAGAATTTCTTGCTACAAATGAAGGCAAAGATCAAGGACAGTATGGGAAGCGGAATTATTAATGGAGTGTAGTAAAACTTCTTTATTCCGAAGTATCCAAACATGGTGACTTGGAACAACACCAAAGCAGCTACGAGGCGAGTGTGTATGTGGGGCCACATCTTCCCGTAGCTCTCATACGAAGGAACATACACTTTGAGTGCCTAAAACAAGTGGAAAGAAACAAAAGTGAACAATAAGTCAGATAAGACCCCAATAGATTAGTATAAAACATGTCTTTAATTAAATGTGATACAAACAAAATGAAGAAAGACAAACATATCCTGCTAGAATGGAAGAAAAAAACAGCAAGCATCTTTTTTCACTCCTATTTTTTCATCTCTTTGTTTTCGTTTTTCCTGTTTTCGGGAAGAGAGAGAATAAAAAGTTTGTAAAAGCATGTGTTCATTAAGCACAAAAACAGTTTCCGAGATATGTTCTCAAAAGCAGATCCCGAAAACACTTTGCCAGCCAAGTTTCCTGTGTTTTGTGGAGCAAGAGCTAAACAGAACTGGTTTGTTGTCTTCCTAAAATTTTGAATTAGATGTCATGTTAGTAGGGCAGCTAAACTATATGGGAAAATGATGGCCAAGGACATGTTTTGATAATTAATACTCACCAAGGACATTTTCAGCATTAACAATTGTTCTTAGCATGTCTTTGGAGGGTATTAATTATCAAAACATGTCCTGGGCCGTCATTTTCCCAAACTATATCAGAAGCCCAAACATGTCAATGATTCTAGATAAAAACTCAAGAAATGGAAAAAGTTGTTGTAGTTGCCTGATTCCGAAGAACAAGCCAGCCAATAGCAAAGTACAGCGCGCCAAATGGAATAATGATAGGAGCTATGATAGAGTAGCAGAGGACAACGGTGATGACCAGCAGATCGCTGGGTACCCTAGTTGCCAAACCGAGATCCCCTGGAGTCCAAGCTGCTTTAAGCTCATCTTCAGTTTTGCAAAGGTACTTCCTCTTCAAATGGTAAATGATCAAAGGAACTAATCGAGATAGCTCCAGCCCGTAGCCAACAAAGAACCTGAGATGGAAAAAATAAGCAACTCCCTCCACTTGTCATATTGAAAGGAAAATACACACATCTGCTTTCCTTTTGTCCAAAATGACTGATACAAACCACAATACTTGCCATACTTCCATAACGAGGAGAGGGAAAGTTAATGAATGGTCAGGTGGGATATAATTATAAGGGTAGTGAATGTCGTACTCTTTTTCATAAACTTCTTTTCCACACATGAAAAGACATCCAATACTAACATGTAATTTGACATGCTAAAAACTGATACCACAAAACATTATTGTTGTGATAGTATTATATGGATTTGCAGCAGTAGAGATCAGAATTTGGTAATGATGTAATCTTGTCAAATAATTTTAAACCTATTCTGACAAAACTAGCAACTGCCCAAATTTGTCCATCCAATTATAACGTGTATTTGGGCATGCATGAAACTGAGCTATCAAACCCTTCTGTTAAAACTAGCTAAAGGAGTAAAAAGGGGAAATATGTGAGCTTACTTAAGGGCCACAAAGGTCAGGAAGAAAGTTGCATTTGCTGGCAGGCTGGTTGCTAGTATGTCAACAATAGAGTTTGGATCCTTCTCGATGTCCTTTAAGGAATCAAACAAGGTCCCACCCACTGTAAATCCAATAAAAACATTAAACACCGAAAAATAGAAGAACTTTCCTGAGGCAGCCCTTTGCGCATGACTCTCCGAAGGAATGCCTTCTTCCTTTGATAGAAACAACAGAAACTTTGGCAGCAAAGCCAGAAAGATGATGAGTGCAATCTGAGGCAAGTATGCTTCCAAAACCGTCTTAATTTCAACAATATTAACAATGGGTTTTATAAATGGGAGGATCTTCTTTAGATTGGTAAGTGTTGTGACTGCAGAGACGAGCCCGATCGGAATCATGTAAAATAAGATGGTCAATGCGACAATAACATAGACCAAAATCTGTCTTATCTGTCTCTCATAAAAGTTTTTTGGAAGATTAGGCCATATCAGTTGGCGGGCCTCAGGAGCATCCATGACCGTCCATGTGTCAACCAGCCGGGCATGTAGACTCTGAGCTGCAGAAGCTGCAGCTACCCTGCTGGTGAAGAATACCAAAGCTGAGGCTTGCTGTTTCTCTCCAAGAGTGACCTTTTGTTCAGCTTCTAATTTTGACACCGATTCGTTGATTTTCTGATTGTAGTACTCTATGGAATCTACTTTTTCACCAAGAAGACCAAGGAAACCAGTTTTATTTGTTGGTTTAGTCCCTTCAGGTTTCCCAGTTTTCTTTGACTCAGCATATACAGCTTCAGCGTGTGCAAGCTTCTTTTTGTACCCCTCCAAATCTTCCCAAATCTTGTTGACCTGTAAAAATTCAAATATGTATGACCTCGTCATATGGGGTGGTCTGAATTTTTACTCAATGGATCGCACCACCAAAAAGAAAAGATTAATAAGAAATTATAAGCGCATGTTAGGCCTTGGGTGATGCTTAATCACTATCCATTGTCATTGACTAACCCCAGAGGATGGGGGTCAGGGTCGTGGACCATTTGGATGTAATTATCAAGCTTAAGAAATCAGACCGCCAAAAAAATAACTAGTTACGAACAATCGGAAAGAGAAGTGAAGCATTGATAAATGGTCAAGTGTAAGTCACAAGAATTAAATACCTTTTTGTTGTTTGTGACCACCATTGATTTGTAATATGTATCTGGATAGATTGCTTTGAAGTATGAATCAACCTGTTCCTTTCTAGTTTGACCTTCAGGTGGAGGAGGAATGTCTCGGACAAGAATAGTAAATTGTTCAGGCCTCACCTCAGGAGACATTAGAGCGGCAGCTCTCAGGTCAGAAACATGGTTGTATGCCTTCCACAACAGGTAATACGCAACAAAAGAAACCCAGTAGGTTGCTATCAGGAATGCCCACAACCTCAGACTCTTTTCCTGAAATCCACAAGGAAATCGTAAGAAAGGAACTAAGCTTCATAGCAAGTTCAGAAAATTAAACCACACGGATATCCTACTCCCTCTCCTATTTTTTAGTCCCTCTTGGCTGTTCAACTTTTTTAGTGATTTGCTACAGAAATTTTCGGAACCACATGAACTCAATTCATAAAACTTTTCAACTCACACAATCTTTTGGGGACATCCCAGCTTGCAACGATGGAAAAATAGAATGGGATGAAGGGAGCATTTAACTACTAATATAATCATGAAAACAAACAATGTACTTTGACACTTGCTATTCTACGATACTATCATGGAATTTAGATGTGGAAATGAAATAGCTACTTCACATTTTTCAACAATCTGTATTTATGACGACTATCAAAAGGGCACAAAACTATCTAGAAGTAAAGAATGGTGGCACAAATTCATGAACTAGCTATGCAACTTACTTCAATATGTCCCATGGATAGTTTGTCAAGGTCATTGAAAGTCCCCTTGCTTGTGACGTTGCTTGACTTCATAACATTGTCAGTGGCAGCCAATGGCAGAAGAACTGGTAGGAGCACAACCCCAGATAAAACCAATATCCCCAACACTGAAACACATAGAATGAAAATGAAAATTTAGAATGACATAGACTTTTCAGTGCAAGAGAGTGCAACAAGGTCACGTGTCTGTATGAAATCCCATATGGTGCTTAGCTACAAATAATCAGCCTTCTTATCTATATTTGTGATGCTAACCAATTATGTCAGCTCTAGACATTGTCCATACAAGTAGGCACCGGAGACAAATAAAACGAGCTCTGGATTATAATTCCTAGATATATTGGTCATTCCAATCCTCGGGGCAAAATTACACATTGAGATACCCATCCACGTACACAACATGGATGTATAATAACACCTGACGTAACGGCAGAATATTCCTAGGCTTCGTTCATTAGTTCAGTTCCAGTGAAAGTGTCTATTTGTAAAGTGTATACTCGGTTTGCAAAAGTATCATGGTATCAGACATCTCTAGGCTATCGCATCTCTCTATCGAAGCACCTCTCTGCCAAGAGAGCAACATTCACTCTTATCTCAGCCAACAGGCTCTATTTCTCTCCCAAATGGCTCATCTCTTTGCACGTAATTCCAAGGCTTCATTAGTGCAGTTTACGTAAGCAAAATTTTCATGTGTTATTGGAAATTTGGAAATGCCATCTCTGCAAACCTACAAAGAAAGTGAAAGCTCTTTGAAAGTCGACTGCATAAACAACAGAAATTTCGGCAAGTTATTTAACAAGTAATCTGGGAATTCTTCGCGTGCTGCAAATTTTTACGCCAGAAGAACAGCATTTCCATAAGTTACATATGCAAACTCTTCCAGTAAAGAAAAATTCCTCATCGAGTAGAGAAACGTCAGTGCAAGAAGAGAATCATAAGTTTCAATTCAGTCAAACAGGATACAATAAAAGATTTCAGTAATTTCTTTCGCTATGATCAGTTTTCTAGGTGGAACCGTGGAGAACTTAAAATAATTCTACAACGACGAAATCATTCATCCAGGTTTTGGTTATGACTGGCAAATTACTTCGTTGGAATTTTCTTTATCAACTGATTTAGATGAGAGGCATTACAGGTTTAATGCGTACGTTAGCCCCAGACACCTGAGATATATATATAAAAAAAAAAAAAAAAAGGTACATGTTTACTACCCATGCCACCATGTGCAAGAAGAGAATTATAAGTTTCAATTCAGTCAAACAGGATACAATAGAGATTTCAGTAATTTCTTTTGCGCACTTTGGCCCCGGACACCTGAGATATCAAAAAAATAATACACGTTTAATACCCATGTCACCATGTGGCCATGTGGTGGTACTGGTAGTGACTTGACCACTAAAAAATTGCAGTCATTGACCATTTCGCCATAAAGAATCCAACCAATAAGCTCGACGATACCCCTAAATATTTGGTTCACCAGTAGACTTGTAATGAAAAACTTTTAACTTTGATGGTGTAAAATTGATACGGAAAAATACCAACCCTGCCTGAATTTTAGAATTAAAACCACTTTACATGTTATAGGCACAGATACGTAGGGAAACTAAAGACAGCAATGGTTATTTGAGTAATAAAATTGAAACTGGCGACCTAAAATAGCAGAACAGAACAAATAAAAAATTCCAGATCATGTTTTAAACATTGTCATTTTTTTAATTACAAAACAGCTCCAAAAAAACTCTAAACATACTTTTAGAAAATCCAGAAAAGTGAGTTGTTTTCAGCATTTTTCTACAATCAGTTCATCCAGAAAATGAAAACTAAATAGAAAACTAAAGAATCTATACAAGCAGGGCCATACTTTTTTCCCACAACAGAAAATTTCGGGTCATCAAACGAATGTGAACTAGCTAACCCAATTAAATTTCTAGATTTGTTCAGAAATTGGGGGGGGAAAGAAAAAGGGCTAGAAAGAAATCCTACTTTTTAAATTGACATGAGTATAATTACAATTTGGGGTAAACACGCACTACTTTCTGAAAGGCTTCTGCACAATTTTTTCCCAATATATAGTTTATCCAGATCACAGAACCAAAGACACCCAAAATCAACTTCACAAAAGAAAGCAAAAAAAAAAATACCCACATGCCCAAATTGCTAGTCCACTACAAAAAAAAAAAAAAAAAATTCATGCAATTTTTTTTATCGAAAAATAAAATACTGTTGTACATTATTTTTTGAATTTATTTACACATAATTAAAGTACTTCTTCAGTCCTTCAATTTGACAGCGTAAAGTAATCCAAAAAAAATATTGCGCGAAGGTATTTTACTTTCTGATTCGAAAATTACACAAGTTTTTGCATAGGACAAGCAATTCGCCGACGGAATGAATAACATTCTGAAAAAGAAATAATTAGAGTGAGAAATTTTTTTAAAAAAAAGTACACATAGAAAAAGAAATAATTAGAGTGAGAAATTAAAAAAAAAAGTAGACATAGAAAAGGAGTGAGAAATGAAATAGATAAACCAACCAGTGGAGAGGAAGACGAAATAGACAGCAGTGTCGACACCGGACATGGCAATAACGTCATGCTCGGAGGAAGAGAGTGCCTCCCGGATCCAAGAAAACGGGTTTCGGGTCCTCCCCGACCCGCCTTCCCACGGATCCAACCCCCTAAGTATCCTGTTCGGGTAGTACACCTCCTTGTTACCGGGTTTCCTAGACAGCCATGTGAATAACAGCATCAGAACCACGAATAGTATGAACGACGTCGCCAGAGACGTCAAGAAAGATGCGAAATCCATCTCCTCCTTTCTCTCCCTCTCTCTTTCTCTCTCTAAATCAGAGTTATTTCTCCTTCTCTCTCTCTATAAACGCAACAGACAGTATGTATCTTCTTTAATCTTTAACCTTTAGAAGGAGTATTAATGATTATTATGGAGGGGGGGAGGGGTAGAGACCAGAAACTAGCCGTTACTGTAGATGGAAGTAACCGTTGGTTGGTTGAGATGGGGATATAATATAAAGGAGAAAAAATTGACGGTTTTCAGTGTATGATGCAAACAAAAGTAGGGGATATGATTTTTGCTTTGTGGAAGGGAGAGAATATGAGTGTGGATTTTATAATGGGTTTGATTAGCCGTGTTCTGTGATAGGTGGGGTTTACACGGGTTCCACACTGTTTTTTTTTTGTTCTTTTTTTTGTTTTAAAGTAGAGAGAGAGAGAGAGTAGGGGTCAGTTAAGCAAAGCGGAATTGACGGCACAGGGACAGGGAGGAGAGAGAAGAGCGCCATGAACGCAAGAGACCGGAAATTAAAATGACTAGAATGCCCTCTGCATCGAATTTAATATGACACTTTTGCCCATTGTTCATAGCCCATAATAGCCAATTGGGTTTGGAATGTTTGCTCAATGGAGTAATGATTTTTGTCCAAAGGTTAGGTTGGTTTCGCGGAGTATATGATTTTTGTCCAAAGGTTAGGTTAGTTACGCCGAGGGAAATGGGAGAGGAAAATGGGACGGAGGAAGTATGATTTTTATCGAAAGATTAGGTTACGCCGAGGATCAATTAAATAAAAAGAGGTGTGGTTAGGCCTTTATTTCTTGCAACAGTGTTTTCAACAAATGGGATTATGGTTTATTATCACAATTTTTCTTGACATATATGACATCTTTTCGGTTTAAGACCAATAGAACTAACTAGGATGAATAAGTTCTAAATATTTTGTGAATGATCCTTACTCGCCCCTAGAAAATGGATGGTTTAATAAATGAAATTGAATTGAAACCTGTAGACAGTAGTAATCCAATTGAGCCCAAGAAAACAATTCAATCCAAGTAAAAAGACTGATAATATTGTTATCTAAAAAACAACAATATTTATACACATTCTGCACGCCCAAATAATATTGCATATTGTATCATTTTCCTATATTTTCTATAACTCCTATTCAGCTTCAATTCTTTTTTTTATTTGGTTAGTAGTATAAGCAAAGCCAGTACAACCCAGCCACGAAGTGTGTGTGTCTACTTCTAAGAAATTAAGAATTAAGGAAAAAAAAAGAGAGAGTCACTTAAGGGCCATTGTACGAGAGACTCATTGAAGGCGTGAAGGATGACGAGTTAAAAGCAAATAGGTACTCGTACCTAGCTATATTAAAGGCATGGCGGTGCCCCATCACCGGTGGCGAAGGGAGCATGTGCTCTTGAACCAAGGTTCCATGTCGTTTGTTGAACACTATTTAAGATCAAGTTAATCAAACATTGATATTTATATGATCGAGATAGATTTGTCTTATAATATAGTTTTAAATTTTATTGACCATTCATTTTTGTAAATGTAATGGGTTTTGACTAATGGACTAATGATATCGGCTCTTCTTTTTTTTCTTTTTTTTTTCCAATGGTTTACCATGTATTGTACAATTTGGATGGTTTAGATCATGATAATAAAATTTCTATTGAACATTCACGTAATACATCAACGCACCAATGGGGAGCACCTGCCCCCACTGCAATGTTCAATTTTGATAGGATCGGAACACGCACGCACACGATTCACAAGTATAAAATAGTAAAAAAAACAACACAGCAATATACGTGGATCTCCAAAACCGGGTACGTCCACGGGAGTCAGAGAGCAGTCTTTTTTATTGATGATCACAGTACATAGGGTTTTATGATAGAAAATATTTATACCTCATCTATTCATGTCCTAATCCGTATTATGGCCTGAATACCTATAATACCCTTATAACACCGTACTGGCTTCGTTCCGTTCTGCTTCGTTGCGCTTCGCTCCACTCCACTACGCTCACAACTGACCCTTATTGCAAAACTTCTCGGTACCTCTCATATATGAGTCAAAAGTTCTAACAAATTTCCTCCTCTAACACTTCAACTAATTTGTACTTGTAATTTTCATACATTTATTTCACCGATTTAATGTTCTGTTTCCTTCTTCAGGATATAAACATAACAGATTGATAATCTAAGAGAAGTATTTATTCAACGTAGCACAATAATATTAATGAGGACATGGTGTTCCTTATTATTTGTTTGTTGTTCCTTACATTTTCGATTCTTTTCATCTAAACTTGTAAAAAAAATATTTATTTAAGCTAAATATGTGAAGAGTACACTAAAGATCTTTTCAAAAAAAAAAACACTAAAGATGATTATATTTTTTTTCATTGAAAAGGTAAATAAATTATAATCTAGACAGTGTCCCGTGAGGCATAACCAATAAATAATCACTCAAATTAATTAAATAGCCACTGTGTAGTAAAAGGTCGGTGTCCAGTTGCTTGCGGATGGTGTTGTGCAACATATATAATCTATACATTAGTTTTGGTACCGAATAAAAATACGGAGTAATAGGAGTATATCCTAGTATGAGTTCAATGTATTGCCTCTCCGCTGGCCTTCTTTTTTAAATTATTTTAATAAAATTAACCCCTCCCATATGATTCCAGAAGAAGAAGAAGAAGAAGACACTCCCGGTACCCCACCCAAAGCCGGAGCACTTATTAGCTAGGTAGTATCTTTACAGGCAGCACTATTCACAAAATAAGAGGGAGTGAGGAGGAGAAGCTGGTAAGCATCATCTCATCATTATTTACTTTACTTCAGACTTACTATTGCTCATGATCATCTTCTACATGCATGTAGAATTATTGTCGACATACATACATACATATACATATATATATATATCATTTTTTTTTGTTGATTTTTCGCGGATAGTCTTAAAATCACATTTTGATTACATTGAGTGGCTCGAATCATCAAAATTCGATCAGAAACTTTGAAGTGTTTTCTTAGATGTTTTTTTAGGTGTCTTCGGAACAGCCCCGTTTTCCAGTAAGCCAAAAACAAACAAAACTTAGCTTAACAAAATATCTATAGAAATTAACCTAAAAAATAAGATTAACGTACAGCCAAATAACCCTATATAATATATGCATGTATGTCACGCACTCGATTTTTAACATAATTAATAATGACTTTTAATAAACGAAATCTCTCAAATACATACTACTATACCTCAAAAATACTTCATTCCCAGAATTTGCAAGTTAAGTTCAAAGGTTACATCATCGGCTCGATGGTCCAAATTAACATAATAGTACTTATACTAAAGGAAGGAGTTAAGAGTTTACAGTCATCCATATTCAAAACGATAATGATAATTGAAATACAATTACATTTCAACAGGGGTTTTACAAAAAGATGCTAAAGTATTTTCCCGTGTTAGTTTTCAAAAGAATGATAAAGCATGCACTCCATGCACGTCCTGTCAGTGCCCCTGCGATGTACCTGAAAATGATAATAAGGTTGAGCAAACATACGCCCAGTGGAAATTTCTATATGCATGTTATATGTTAATGAGATGATCATGCACCAACAGGAAGATATATAGACAATAGATCAAGAATTTAACGTGATCAACGAGCATATAAAACGACAAGCCGAAAATGAATCAATCATCTAGTTCTCTGTCACATTCAAGGTGTCCCGTGTTTCAAAGTTAATAAGTTTTTTGTTCCAAGTGCACATTCCGGGTATTTGGGACCCCGTTCATTCACTGCCGGTCATTGCACCAATAGGTGGACCTGTTCATTCCCTGCCAGTCATCGCACCAATAGGTGAACCCATTCATTCCTTGCCGGTCATCGCACCAATAGGTGGACCCGTTCATTCTGGGTATTTGGGACCTCATTCATCCCCTGTCGGTCACCACGCCAATTGACGGACCCATTCAAGTTTCTTTAAACCGTTTCATTACTCATGTCATCAATTCTTTTTACATCACCAAGTCACAAGGTTCAAAATTGCATTCGGAGTTCGTGTACTCCATTCCAATCATATTCCTCACACAAAAGTGTCTTAAGTTCTCGGTTCGACATTCGGCAATCATATACATCAAGCTATCGTCATACTTCCTGTTAAATGTAAATTAATGTCCTTAAACTCATAAAGATACATACTACCACTCATGGAAATAAACCACGGCATTAGAATATGAGAACAAGAGTTTTTACAAAAATCTGCAGTGGCTATGGATAGGACAAAAAACAGACTATGAGTAGCGGAACAAATGTTTAGTTTCTGATCAGTGGCTATGGGTAAGACTAAAAACGGACTACGGATAGCGCTTGAAAATTTCAGCGCGATACACAGTTTTCAAGGGCCAACAACACACTTCAAAACAATGATCAAAGATAAGATTTGGGCACAAATTCAACTCATCAACGCATAGAACAAGTAAGAAATCCCTACCTCGAGTCAAAGATCGAAACCCACTTGGCTTGAGTAAGCCCTAGCTCTACAAAGGTTGAAACCAAGCAAAATACTCATCCTTTGAGCTTGAGCGAACGAAGCTCGAGGCCTAGAATACTTGAGGATGTCGATTTTGTGGAGGGTTTGGGTGGATATGGAGTGGTGGAGTGTGTTTGTGAGTGAGAGAGCAAGAGAGAGAGAGAGAGAGAAAAAAAAAAGGTTGGGGAGAAAGAGATGGGTGTGTGTGTGTGTTATATATGCACTTCCTTGTATATACCACTATATATACAAATTACACCAATACCCCTTCTACTAACAATGTAACCA
Source organism: Rhododendron ovatum (assembly GCA_019656835.1). Taxonomy (NCBI): domain Eukaryota; kingdom Viridiplantae; phylum Streptophyta; class Magnoliopsida; order Ericales; family Ericaceae; genus Rhododendron; species Rhododendron ovatum. The sequence continues at coordinate 30,730,341 of CM033798.1, read as the reverse complement.
CATTAACCCCACATCAAATAACCACCACACCTCTCACATTAAATCCGTAATTTAACATTTACTAAACATAGAAATTATTGTTATTAAAGAAAAAAATATGGGTCTCTACAATGTATGTATGCCAATACGGGATGGTTCCAGAGACACTTAAGAAAAATCTAAAAAAACACCATAAATCTCAATCTTATAGTTTTCGAATAAATTTTTATGATTCAAACCGTTTAATGTGGGTAGACAGTGATTTTAAGGGTACCCACGAGAAATTAGCAAAAAATATGACCAAGAAGTGCTTATTTTGAACAGTTTTTAATTGAACCGTTCATCAAATATGAGCTAAAAACTGCTCAGATCAAACCATTTTCGGTCTCTTTTTTTTGCTGATTTCTTGCGGGTACTCTTAAAATCATATTCTGATCACATTGAGCGGCTTAGATTATCAAAATTTGATTGAAAACTATGAGATGTTTTTATAGGTGTCTCCGGAACCACCCTGACTAGAGTATTTACAAATATTGACAATTTATATTATGGACACAACACACGTGTACTTTATTTTTTCTTGTGCGTAGCACGAGTTTTTTTAGCTAGTTAGTAGCTAGTATTCATCTACTGATATGCTTGCATATCTTCTTTATTGTTCCATCACGAGTTAAAGGATATTATTTCTTTGCAATATTATCTATGAATTGACTAGCAATTTATTTTTCTTTATTTAGTGTAGACTATTAGGATAAGTACTGAAAATTGTTTCCGGTCGTTATCTTCAAGGCCCGGAATAAGTTGAGGTGCGCATAAATTGACCCGGACATCCGATTATCCAAAAAATAAAAACAAAAAATTGCATAATTAATTACTGGCTGCAGTATACAATTAATGCTACATTGTTTGGACTGTAATCCTTCTCCACAACTTACAATACATCAATTTCTGCTCAATATATGTAACGATTAAAATGTTAAATCCTAACCTTTTAATCTTTGTACACCCAAGTAGTACCTTTTTCCACCTTGACTTAGGCCTCATTTTTTTTCGTTCTTCCTGACCTGACTTCTCTAATATATATGGCGATAGGTTAAGCTAATTATGATCTCGGAGTAGAAACCATTTCGATTCACTTTTTTGTACAGTAGATTAATTAGTGTTGTTAATTTCTTCCGTCTTTCACTTTTTAGTTAATTAAATAAAGTAACACTTTTGTCCTTATTTTCTTCTATTTCCTTTATTTTCAAAGTACAAGTACAACCACATCCCTAAAATTCCTTGTGTTTTTTTCTGAATTATGTGTAATATTATTATTGATTGCAGATAATTGGTATTGCAATCTGTAGAAACCTAAGTAATATTGATTTAATCTTGTTACAAATCAAAGTTATTTTGCATTATCATGTAAAATTTTCTTCATTTCTTTCATAGACGAAAATAAGCACACATGGGCAACGCAATTCTCGACAAAAAACAAAATAATATCACGTAGGATATATTATTGTATTACAAAAGATGCGCAATATGTCGAATACATTTTAACAAGAAAATACTTCTCCTAAATTGTGCCCTCCGCGGGACACAATTCTAGTTCTGCCACTAATAAAATTGTTTGTGGCATTAAAACGAAGTCCTTTTCGGGGTGTTGAGAGAAGGGTAAAATATGTACTTACCCCTTAAATTATCCAAAAAATGTTTACTTCGTCCTTAAACTATCAATTGCACAAACATACCCCTTAAACTAAACAATTGTTACTTACTAAGGACAATTGCCACTTTCCATCCATGTTTTGGACGGAAGCTTCATGCCTTGGATGATGAAGTGGTGATCTAACATTACTCAACACTTTTGATACTCAGAAGAGTGTTATTTTAGACTTTTACTTTTGGCGCCCAAGAGAGAGACCGATTGCTCATACTTTTTCAACTGGTTTAATGAACGAAAAAGGATGGCATGGACCTTGAGACCAGTGTAATTGGGAGAGAGAGAGAGAGCGTTGGGTTGGGGGGGGGGGGGGGGGGGGGGGGACTGTGAGATGGAGGAAGAAGGAGATACATATACATATATGAAGCTGATTCTGCTTACACCCATTTTGACATCCAATTTTGTTTTGGGTCCCACTGTGACGTTTTGAACCTTTGATCTAGTTGAAATTAGTAAAATAAGGGAGTTCTGCAAAAATTCAGCTCATTTTGATATCGATAAGGGCTTAATCCAAATTGTTTTGAAAACATCGGAATAGCTCTGAGGGCTCCGGCTATGATACTCCCGACTGGTTTGAGAGCATGATGCTCCCAAGTTATTTTTTTCTTATTCTATGGTAAGCATTGTAAGTAACGTGGTAAGTGTTACAAACAAGTATAGTAAGTGTTTCTTAAGGAAGTGTAGCCATGCAACATGTAAGTGTTGCCTTAAGGAATGATATATAAAATCTGTTTCTGTGGTATGTAATATTACGTTTTTTTGGTCAATAATTTTTAAAACCATCTCGTTTTTAACAAACTCACCCAACTTTTTGTGAGTGATTTTGATTTAAAGACTATAATTTGCCTACTTTTCAATCTAAGGGTCCAGATTTAATGGGAGCATCTTACTCCCATATCATTTGGGAGCATTGTAGAAGTTTTGGACCCTTGAGAGAACAATTGAGGTGGACAAATCCCATTCGAAGGCTCGAACAACGAACTGCACACACACTCAAATGATCCAGAAGGCCCAAGGGTACTTTTGTCATTTCAAAAGCTAAGGGTACTTTATCCACCACAACCACAAGCCACGCGACTAATCTAGGAATACTATAGTAGGAATAGTTTGGAAGGACTTGGGATAGTGAGAGTCGTATAACAATAGCAGTAAAACCACGCACCAGTAATATATTGCCACGTATTCAGAGCACCCTAAAAGTAAAGTCGCGTCCTTATTGTGACGCTAGCGAGTAGGGAGTAGTAGTACTCTTCAGCATCCCCACGTGGCAATATAACCACGTAAGTAGTATAACTTACTTTTTGAAAAGGGCCCACCCTCACGTTGCCGACAGAGTATACAGGGTTTTTATTTATTTATTTATTTATTTATTATTTTGTTTTTTCCGGAACCAGACAGATTATACAGTTATTAGATGATGGGATCGTCAAAGGGCAACGGTTGGGGATTGGGGCCCATAATTGTTGTGTTTTTTTTACTTGGAGCAATGCGGCAGTCGGCAAAGGCCTCCTCTGTCCGTACATACTTACGTTGAATTTCTCATACTTCTGTGTTTCGCAGTTATGATTTGATCTTAATTGAAAATAAATGTACTTGAATAAATTAAATTACGATGATTTAATTAAATGATTTAGTACTTCAAAAAAAGAAATGCAAGGATAAATTATTATTTTATAATTAGATATTGCTAATTATAAAGTGTTATAATCAATGTTACATTTTGATTTGATGAAATTCAACTCAAAATCACACTGTTGACCTTGAATTCTTGTTTAACTTGTAGGAGTATGTCTTTTTAGTATTATTTTTATAATAATTTAATATTTCATCCGTCTCAATTTGTTGTACTTGTTTCACTTTTGAAATCTCACCAAAAATTATCTATATTTTACTCTATAATATTTTTTAGGAAGAGAGAATTCCTAAAAAGACATAAAATATTATACACTAAAAGATATAAATAATTTTTTGAGACTTCCAAAAAAGAATACAAGCATAACATTTTAGAATAGAGGAAGTAGTAAATGGACAATCAAATTTGGAGTCGGATTTGGACAATCCAAATATCGGGGCCAGCACTGGGTGGAGAAGATCTTGAAATATTGCTCCAATAACACAAAATAAATTTCCGTGGTTTTAATTTTGAGCTATTTTCCGTTTCATACAATTATTCATATGCTCTGTGCATGGTTGTAAAGTTGTCCTTTTCTTCGGATGCAGATAATGCGCTGGTCATCGTTGTGCCATGCAAGCATGTGGGCCAACCACGATGTCGACACGAGTGAGGCTCCGTTCCAAAAACCTTTTTAAAAAATAAATAGTTTATTTCATATTTTTAAATTCAAAAATAAAGTACATGAAAAATAATTTTTTAATTTTTTTAACATCGTATAAAAGATCTCATCGAAATCTTCCAAACAAGATCCATATTGCATATTTTTAGATTTCAATTAGTCCATAATTTTTGAGTTTAAAATTGCATTCTTAAAAAATAAGGACTTATTTTCGGAACGGAGCCTGAGATAATGTTCTTGGACGTATAATATGATTGATAGAATTGGGACCCACGGTTTAGGATTCAAAGATTTTTGGAAGGAAACCGATTTTAGCACTTCATTTTTAGCTATTGATATTTCACTTTTTATCTTTATTTTATCTAAAATTACCAAATTATTCTTTATTTTGTTAACGTTTATTCGCTTTCTCACACATAGAAGAATTAATATTGTTGTAATTTTAAATAGAAAAAAGACAAAAAATAAAGTGCCAAAATTAATTTTTATTTTCAAATTGATTTTTTCAAGAGAAAACAAGATATATATATATACACACACATATATATAGACACACACACACTCCACTGCCCAAAAAGAAGGGGGAAATAAGATATATACGATACACTTGACAATATCTGAAATCTGAAAGAGTTCTTATTCTTCCACTAAACTATGCACTTCTGAGAGACTGAGAGTGTTCCAAACTTCATCCAGTATTCCATTTTGGTAGTATTAGCAAGTACAGAAATGCAAACTTTATGGAGTATTTTTTTTTTGAGAAATGATATTGGGACTCCAAAAATTAATGCAGGCACTTCAAAAACAAAAGAAAATGCCTTTGGAATTACATTGATTTTGGAGTGTCTGCATCAATTTTTAGAGTGTTAATATCATTTCCTTTTTTTTTGCTCGGCCAACTTTATGGAGTATTGTCATATTCCATATTATATATATATTAACCAATCAAACTAGCCCATGTTTTTTTTTTTTCAATCGATAGAAAAGAACATTTCACTTTAGAAATGAAGTACATAGTATAAACCCAAGATGAGAGTCCACGACACAATCAAGCCCAATAACTCAATCAATACAAGAAATAAACCCATTATAGGGTATAAAGAAAGAAAGAAAGGAAAATTCCTCTAAAGAAAGAACACCTATATGCAAGTAGGGAGACTCGAACTTCTGACCTCTTAATGACATGCAAGAGTCCTAACCAACTGAGTTAGTTCTAGTTAGTTAAACTAGCCCATGTTCTCCAAATTGAAATGTGGAGTTTCAAGGTTTTGCTTCTTTTTTTTTCAATGGAAGAAGCATATTCATTTAAAAGCTATACAACTTCTACAGATTATCATCGGAATACATATCAGGTCATACGGCATTTACAGATTTTCACCCGAATATAGAGATACAGAGACACAGCTAATAGGGTAATAATTGAAGAGAGAGATAATGATTGGAAAGAGATAGAAAAAGACGAGAAAGTAATAATTGGAGAAATAGGATAATGATTGGAGAAATAAATAGAGTAATGATTAGAAAACTAAATTAAAACTAAACTAAAATGGTAACCAAACACAAAAGCTGATGTAAACCTAGAAAACGGTTTGGGTGGAGAAGGGGAAGGGAAAACTAGATCTGAAGGGAGGGATTGATTCCTCCCCTCCCACCGCACAAAGTTGGGTACCCAAGGGGGAGGGAGGGGAATTGAGCAGAGAAAGTGTAGCGGTTGTTTTACGGTTAGAAAGAGGTGCTCCCGTTTTTCATGGTTTTGCTTATATGTCGCCAAAACTGTTGTTTAGAACAAAAAATTAAAACAAAAGAACATGAACAATAATAGTCTTATAAATGACAAATACTTGTAAGGGGTGTGATGTTGTTGTGACAGGCAAACCTCTTGTCCTGTAAGATGCATGATCTTATATGTCGTGCTACTTTTGTAATTTTGGTAACAACATGAAAGATCATTGTAATTGTCTTTTTCAAGGCCTACTAAAAAAATTTATCTTTTTCAACTCAACCAATGAAATCAATGTTGTGACATTATCCCGTGACATTCTAAATTAATCTAAGCAAAAATGCAACAATGATGAAAGACTTACTACCTAGATGAATTGTGTTGTGGTATTCGTTTCAATTAGAAATGACCATACAGTCAGTAAAAGGGAATTAATACTACCGCAAAAAGAAGCTTGAGATCCTGCAGGCCCCCTAACACGCTGCAAGTTGCAGTGCTTGATTCTGTCTGTCTGTTTCGACAATCAATGATATAGATTTTAAAAAAACTTTTTCGAGTAAAAGTTTAATTTTTTCCCGAAAAAGTTTTACTAATATCTAAACCGTCCAAAACACTTATGGACGGTGAGATACATCACTGAAAGGTGCAGCACTTAAGAGGCACTGCACCAACCCGCCTTTCCAGCAAAAATCAAGGCGAATAAACCAAATGCAAGAAATGGACTTTCGACTTGTGATCATTGCACTGAGCTTTGAAGGCTTGCGTGCATACGTGGGAGATCGCAACTCTTTTGCCGAATTTGAGCGGCAAATATACCATGGATGTAGTGAATTTAGTAGAATCTGAATGAACTACTCCATGCGATCAATAAGCTGTATAAAAGGAAATCTTAAAAACTTAAATATATATATATATATATCCTGATAATTTGGCATGAGGTTAGGTAATTATCGGCATGATTATAAATTTATAACTTAAATTTCTATCTACTACTTATATACTAGTATTGGTTATGATAAAAGACCCCATGTGGTCCATCACGTGATCCATGTGCATAATTTTTATTACTCCAGTTGGTAGACTGTGAGTTGTCATTGTGTTTTAATTTGTTTTTTTTATTAAAAAATTAAATGAGCATCTCTTATTTCCTCCTCCATTTCATGTGCCTTTCATAAGAACGATTATAAAGATCGAAGAATTTTTAGCTGGGAAATCAATTACTAATAGACCTATCAAAGCACCAACGACAGTCAGGAATTTGTTAAAGAACATGCATACTCAAGAAATGCATGCCTTTTTTCTTGGCTTAAGTCAAAAAAAGAAAAATAGTTACTCCATCCGTCCCTTATTTAGAGTCCAGTATTTCATTTTGGACTGTTTCTTAATAAATGTTTATTTTACAAAGTTAGTGGGTAAAAATTGGTGCATTATCTATTTTGTCCCTAAAAGTAGATTCAATTTTGAAAAGTGAGTGAGTAAAAGTGTAATAATGATGAGTAAGTTGGAAAAATGGAGGAAAAAATTGATGTGAAAGGTATACTGATGATTTCTTTTTAATAAGTTAGAGTTACGAAACAGGACACTTAAAAATAAACGGATGGAGTAATAAACGTTTCAGTAACCCTTGTTATCTGTTCTGCTAACCCAAATACTTAGGCTCTTTGATAAAGTTGTCAGTTTTTTGTTAAATGAAAAACAAGAAATAAGTTTTTGTTTATTTATTAAAAAATAAAAACAAAAAACATGTTTGGTGATCATAATAGTTTTTGTTTATTTATTTTTGGGTTGCCGAAACTGTTTTCAAAATAAATGAAAACGCAAATTTTGTGTTTCTAGAATTTTTGTAAACTAGTGAAATTGATTATGTATTTTGTAAACAAAAACACTAATACAAATATGTTTACGGTGCCTGTTTCAAAAAATATCGGAAACAAAAATAAAAAACTAGAAATATAAACTTTTCCAATTAGAGCATTATTTTTTGAAAGGTGATGTATTATAAGAAAATAATCTGTCTTGTAAAATAAAAAATAAGTATTTAAAAATAAGAATCTTTTTTGTGGAACGGGCCTTAGTGGACTCATGTAGGATAAGGCCCCGTTCCGCAACGCCAAATAAATAATTATTTTTTAAGAAGGCAATTTCAAGTTCAAAAATGATGGGTTTATTGAAATATAAAAATATGCAATATGGATCTTGTTTGAAAGATCTCAATCGGTGCAAAAAAAATTGAAAAATTATTTTTCATTTGCATTTGTAACGCCCCGCTACTTTCTATAAATAAACTCAAAATACATTTTATTTCAAACACTTCTAGGCCTTATTTTTTCCATAGATAAATTACATCACCACAATAATCTTAAGCCGCCTTCTAAATAATCTTCTAGATGCTCCAAAATTATCAACTCTTCCAAGACCTCTCCAAATTAATCCTTAAATGCTCTGATTCAATTTCGACTAATCCGGCTCCACGCCTGAAAAAGAAATTATCCGGGAAGTATACGATACAACAGAATAACAAAACTCATAAGTGGAATCAATTAACGATAATTGACCATCAAGTCGAAGCAACAATCACAAAGGACCTCATACCATGTCATTCTCAGTACATGACTAGTGACACTCCCCCAATACCTTCCTCACCGAGTCAACCTCGACCCATTCTGGCTATTGGATAGGCTATTGGTGCATGAGTTCACTCGATCCCTGTACTAAATAATTCCATAATATTCATCCAACAATATCATATTCGAAACCAATTATTCCACTTTTCAATGATATCCACAAGATTGAATAAAGATCACGAGATAATCAAAAGGAGTACAAAGATGAGATTGAAGAGAGGATTCCGGAAGTAGGAAGCATATCGTATACTACCCAGATTACCTCAAATATAACCGGCCGTTTTGTTCACGAATCAATGCCTTAAAAATATTTTTCCATACCAATATCCACCCTTCAAACATCACTAAGTAGTTATAAACTTCCAAGATTCTTCCCTCTTCTCTTTCTCTTTCTCTTTCTCTCCCTCTCCCTCTCCCTCTCCCCCTTCTAAATAATCTTCTTGATGCTCCAAAATTATCAACTCTTCCAAGACCTTTCCAAATTAATCCTTAAATGCTCTGATTCAATTTCGACTAATCCGGCTCCACGCCTGAAAAAGAAATTATCTGGGAAGTATACGATACAACAGAATAACAAAGCTCATAAGTGGAATCAATTAACGATAATCGACTATCAAGTCGAAGCAACAATCACAAAGGACCTCATACCATGTCATTCTCAGTACATGACCAGTGACACTCCCCTAATACCTTCCTCACCGAGTCAACCTCGACCCATTCTGGCTATTGGATAGGCTATTGGTGCATGAGTTCACTCGATCCCTGTACTAAATAATTCCATAATATTCATCCAACAATATCATATTCGAAACCAATTATTCCACTTTTCAATGATATCCACAAGATTGAATAAAGATCACGAGATAATCAAAAGGAGTATAAATATGAGATTGAAGAGAGGATTCCGGAAGTAGAAAGCATATCGTATACTACCCAGATTACCTCAAATATAACCGGCCATTTTGTTCACGAATCAATGCCTTAAAAATATTTTTCCATACCAATATCCACCATTCAAACATCACTAAGTAGTTATAAACTTCCAAGATTCTTCCCTCTTCTCTTTCTCTTTCTCTCCCTCTCCCTCTCCCCCCCCCACGCTCCTCTCTCTCTCTTCCTTTATTTCCTTGGTGGTGTGTGTGGAGAGGAGTGGGAGAATGGAGCCTATTTATACTCAATGAAAAAGAATCTAGAGAATCAAATCATATCTAAATCGTAATCTTATAGTATCTAAACATAATTTTACAATATCTAATAATATCCAATAATATCCAAACAAATCTAATTATATCTTATCATATCTAATAAAATCCAATAAAATCTTATCAAATCTTATCATATCTAATAAAATCCAACTATATCTAATCAAATCTTATATAATCTAACAAAATCTAATCTAATCCAATCTTATCTAATCCAATTTTATCCAATCTTATCTTATCCAATCCAATCTTATCCTAGATTTTTAGGATTATGAAGTAGGGCTAGGGTTCTCTTAGAAAGTCTAGCTAGGTTAAGATTTATCAATTAAAAATACTTTAATAAAATATTTAATTTTATTCAGAAAAATATTGGCCCGAGATTCGGGTCATTACAATCTACCCCCCTTAAAATAATTTCGTCCTCAAAATTAAAATGTACGTAGTCAAAATCATATAATCAAAGTATCATACAATTTGCAAAAGATTTTTTTTTTTGAAAGAAAATAAGTCAAAATAAATTCAAAGTTCTTCCATTGCACAATCTAAGTAACTCCAATGTCCTAATAGCCTCAAATTCATCGTATGGATAATAGCCTATAAAAATTATAACCACGCTTTCGCTGCGAACTTTGATAAATTTCTAATCCTTATAATCTCAAACAATAATTTCTAATGACATCCCCTCCCAAACAATACCTCTAGATTATACACAAGGTCCTCATTACTCCAAATTTCCTCTTCTAATAAACCTCAAATAATACCGAGGATCTTACCCCGAGCGATGTGAAACTCACACTTCCGGTCGGGACCCGCTCTGATACCATTTGTAACGCCCCGCTACTTTCTATAAATAAACTCAAAATACATTTTATTTCAAACACTTCTAGGCCCTATTTTTTCCATAGATAAATTACATCACCACAATAATCTTAAGCCGCTTTCTAAATAATCTTCTAGATACTCCAAAATTATCAACTCTTCCAAGACCTCTCCAAATTAATCCTTAAATGCTCCGATTCAATTTCGACTAATCCGGCTCCACACCTGAAAAAGAAATTATCCGGGAAGTATACGATATAACAGAATAACAAAACTCATAAGTGGAATCAATTAACGATAATCGACCATCAAGTCGAAGCAACAATCACAAAGGACCTCATACTATGTCATTCTCAGTACATGACCAGTGACACTCCCCCAATACCTTCCTCACCGAGTCAACCTCGACCCATTCTGGCTATTGGATAGGCTATTGGTGCATGAGTTCACTCGATTCCTGTACTAAATAATTCCATAATATTCATCCAACAATATCATATTCGATATCAATTATTCCACTTTTCAATGATATCCACAAGATTGAAAAAAGATCACGAGATAATCAAAAGGAGTACAAAGATGAGATTGAAGAGAGGATTTCGGAAGTAGGAAGCATAGCGTATACTACCCAGATTACCTCAAATATAACCAGCCGTTTTGTTCACGAATCAATGCCTTAAAAATATTCTTCCATACCAATATCCACCCTTCAAACATCACTAACTAGTTATAAACTTCCAAGATTCTTCCCTCTCCTCTTTCTCTTTCTCTTTCTCTCCCTCTCCCTCTCCTTCTCCCTCTCCCTCTCCCTCTCTCTCTTCCTTTATTTCCTTGGTGGTGTGTATGGAGAGGAGTGGGGGAATGGAGCCTATTTATACTCAATGAAGAAGAATCTAGAGCATATCTAGAGAATCAAATCATATCTAAATCGTAATCTTACAATATCTAAACGTAATCTTACAATATCTAATAATATCCAATAATATCCAAACAAATCTAATTATATCTTATCATATCTAATAAAATCCAACTATATCCAATCAAATCTTATCTAATCCAATCTTATCTTATCCAATCCAATTTTATCCTAGATTTTTAGGATTATGAAGTAGGGCTAGGGTTCTCCTAGAAAGTCTAGTTAGGTTAAGATTTATCAATTAAAAATACTTTAATATAATATTTAATTTTATTCAAAAAAATATTGGCCTGAGATTCGGGTCATTACAGCATTATTTTCCATTTGCATTATTATTGAGTTTTAAAATTTAAAATAAGTACTTATTTTTTAAGAAAGTGTTCTGGAACGGGCTCTAAGGATAGGTCACCTTAAAAAAAAAAAAAGAAAGAGTACGACAAGGATAGGAAGAAAAACAGTGTGAGAGTATAAAAAGTAAAACAACAACTGCACTATAAATGTTATCAATCCTACTGAATTCATAATTTTTCTGAACAAACCACAACGTATAAAAACAAAGTAATATCAAAAAAATACTCCGTGGAGGAAAATGGAATCACCAAATTAAATGATTAATCAGTCGGAGGTTTGTCTCCTGTACGGTATAATAAATAGCATCATAAGTTAAGTGGGCCATTCATTTTGATGTTGCATTGATGTTTCATCCCATGTGTCAAAGCATCAACTCAACTTTCTCAATTCTTAAAATCTTCTTGGAAAAGAAATTCCATTTGTAAAGAAAAAGAAGGGGATTAAATTTCAAATGCAAGTTTCAGATTTGCAACTGGAGGGAATAACCAACTGGGTTAGCTTAGTTGGTTAGAACTTTTGTATCTCATTAGGAGATTAGAAGTTCGAGTCTCTCCATCTGCGTGTGAATATTCTTTCCTTGAAGGGTTTTCCCTTTCTTTCTTTATTTCTACAAAATAATGGACTTGTTTCTTGTATTGGTTGAATTGTTAGGCTTGATTATCTTGTAGGCTCTTACAATTGATATAATATTCCAGGTTTGTATTGTACTTCATATCTGATGTAAAATGATTTTTTCTGTCAATTGACCAAATAAAAAAAAAAACCTAGAGGGAATATGGAAAACACGAAAACACTATAAGAAAAAGAAAAGGAAAGGCATTTTTTATGTTTTAAGAGGAGAGGATAATGTGAATTTTTTTTTAAATCTTAATTTTCCTAAAAAACGAGGGCCCGTACGTTCTACAGTAGTAAGCATAGATATAGATAGATAATCCAACGAAAAGGTTAATCTAACAAAATCATAGGCTGAAAAAACAGACAATTTGAACTGAATCCAACTAAGATCCAATTATTATGATTGATCAGAAAGTAAAAATAATGTTACCAAGTGTTGCAATTACACTATAGCAATTTCCGCTAGTTATTGCATTCGTGACAAAAACTATATGAGGATTAGGAAAGAATAACGCAAGAAATACAAAAAAATAAACAAGGGAAAACACTGCCTATAACTGATGGACATATTTGAAGGGAAGGGAAAAAAAATTTGACTCATGAAATCACTGTGACAAGAATAGGTTCTCTTTCTTCTACTTTGTCCTCGTAACGACCCTATGAGTTAGATCTACCAGGGCCCGTCTTGATCTTCGAACATCCTCATCGTCACTCTCCGGAAGAGAATCGATTGCAGCAGAGGCAAGGGTGGCGTGCTTTGCCGCTAGCTCTCGCGTTCTCTGTATTCCCCGGCTCTTTCCAAGGTAATCAAGAGCCTGCAATCCAAATTGAATATGGTATTCCACAGGTAGGTTAATTTATGCCAGCCAGTTTCCACAATCAATTAAACAAAAAATAATATGATTCCTGACCCTGTGCAGATCTTCCAACACAATTGCTAATCAGAGTTTTGATAACTCTGGCGTAAGAAGTCTTTTAGAACAAGTGATATTTCTAGAAATTCACCAGATTTGTGAAAAGGAAAGAAAGCGGAAGTGAGGGAAATCTTGTGGTATAACCACACGAACAAAAAAAAAAAATTACCGACTCATTTTAATTTTTATCATCATCCAGCATACACATCTTTCGTTAACTTTTCCCTTTCCGTTTCTTTCCCTTCCGCAAATCTAGATGTTACGGTGAAAACCACATTGTACAGATGAAATAGCACTAGAAGAAAAGTAGTTTAATTCAAGTGAGGATAGGAGGGTGAGTGGTACCAAAAACAAGGAATTGCTGTGTCTGAGCGTGTACACTGGGGTTAATTAAACGATACAATTAATTAAACGATACATGCACAGATGCCTGTTTACGTATAGTATGCTGTTATCTTTGATGTGCCATGGATCATGCACATTATGTTCTGTACACTGTACCAAGGAACTTACAAGATCCACATCTGCGGGGTTGTCGAATCCCCGATCAACAACTGCTCGCAATTGTGGGAACTCCTCCATAGCATACAATAACGGAGCTGTTACAATTCCCTACAGAAGATTCAAAATTTGCTACAGTTATAGTTCAAAATTCCCATTGGCATTCTTCATTCATATGCTATCACCGTAGGCTAAAATTTCACAGGAAAGCATAATCATTTGACAAATTCAGCGACATGTACTGAAAACAGAAAATAGAAACCCCTGTACTTGAAGGGTAGGCCATGTCCAAATGCAAACTTGTATGCAATAGGAGATCTATTTATCAGTGTTCGCACAAAGTCAGTAATCCGAAAGATTAATCATTAATAAGAGACAACTTTGTAATAAGTTCAAAAATTAACGCATCAAGGGTGCATTGAAAGCAATGAGAAACGTCTGAACATGGAGAGCTTGCAACCGTCGAAACTTAATGACAAAACAATAACCATGACAGAAAAAAATCAGATCTTAACAAATAAAAACAATACTTCCGCATTTTATATGATATTTAAATCCTAATGTGTAGAACTATCACAACTGCAAACAGATGTTGACGAAGAGACTTGACCTCTGGACCTCTCATACAACCAAAGCATCAATGATTCAATAACATTAGGGGTGTTCTTAAACCAGCCGACCCAGTTATTTTTTCCGGTTTTCACATAAAACCGGTCCGGTTCGATTTGATAGAATTAAAAATTTTAATTTCAGTCTGGTTCCTGGTTTGGAAAACCTACACACCGAACCGGACCCGACCGGTTTTATGTATGTACAGAAAATTATGCTAGGGGTAGGGCTTGAACTTAGGACCCAAGGCTTTACATAATCTCGCCTTACCACTGGGCCATCCAACCTGTTGTTCTTTTAACGTGGAATAATTATACTAATTACATACATTAGCGAGATTCATATATAATTACAAACCCTAAATTCCAAATCAGATTTTACCCTCATCATATTCTCACATGCCAACTTCACTCCTCCCTCTTCACCGTGATGGCGATCAACAATGACCTCATCCTCAACCAATACAGCCGATCTCGCCGGAAAACAAGTCTTCCAGCAGGTACATGGCCTACTCTCCCTCCGCCCCTCCCTCTCCTTACATCGGTGACCTCTGCTCCTCCTCCACCGCCCTCATCGAGCACAAGAAGTATGCTTCCTTCTCTCCTCAACCCTCTCCAGCCACCTATCCATGGATCTGTCCATATTAAACTCTGTTCGTACTAATCGATTGGTTTGATGTTTAGGTTTCCAGCACGATTACTTGCTTTGAGTTTGTTTTTTGTTGATGTTATTGTGTAGACGATTAACGTACGGATCGTTTTTTCTTTGTTGATCTTTTCTACTTACTAAACAAACCGGCCAAACCGGAAAAACCGGGACGGAAACCGGCCAAACCGGTTGAAACCGAACTGGTTGTGTTTCAACCAGTTCCGGTTTACCATATTCCCCAAACCAAATATCCAGTTCGGTCCCAAAAAAGCCAAAAAACTGGACCGAACCGGACTGGATCACCCCTAAATAACATGTTAAGTCACTACTTGTATAACAAACTTAAGCACTAGAAAATGGACCCAACAATGCACATCAAGTCATCCAAGGCAAACACCTGCAAACCAGGCCAACCTGGCCCTCGTGACTTGGTTTGGGCGGGCTTTGGTTTTCTGTCCAAAAATTGAAAAACCAGCCAGGATAATTTCTTTTTAGAAAAGTGTGAACCCCTTTTAGAAAAGTGTGAACCAAAAGTTCCACTATCTATGTTCAAACAAGAAAGTAAAAAGTTTTGGTATTTAGAACCCTAAAAAGTTCTGATATCTGAACTAATGTGTTTAGCGTATAAGTGATGTGCTTGTCCTTCAAGTAGAGTATCTGAAGCATTTGACCTCTTCAAATATCTTAAGCTGGTTCTGAAATTCCAAAGTAAAAATAGTTATTTGATGTGTTAGGGTGAATATCGAACATGTCTCAGGGAGTGACAAACACGTATTTGTGCTCTGATGCATCCATAGCGCAGACGCCAAAGAAATCTCTGCACTAATGAGAATAACTTGAATCCAAATCCAAACTGAAGTAACAAATAATGATCGGTGTTCCAGCTTCTCAATTGGTCCAGATTCATCATCTCCTAGTGCTACAGACAACATATTTGATGTGATGTAGCAGACGAAGTATGGGGGAACAGGGAAGGCTAAGTAGAGGTTGAGCACTTCCAGATACATTCAACTTCTCCCTCCCTCCCTCCCTCTCTCTCTCTCTCTCACACACACACACACACATATATATATATATAACACCCAATAGTTGAAGAAGCTTGACACTTTGGAATGTGCTCATTACACTTTACCTCTACTCATCCTCTTTCCTTTAGGTAAAAACTTCAAGCGCTTGAACCTTTATATGTTCATTTATAGACCAAGGGGTTGTTTGATAACCCAATTCAGGCAATAAGCATTAAGCAATTAAGTAAGTTTGATGACCATATTTCACATTACATAAAATTTTAAGTCTCTTAGTAGGCTAATCTTTTTATGATTAACTAGTCTAGTACTTACTTAATTCAGACTGAATTTAACGATATTCGTATACTACTCCTTTCACTACCACCATGACCACCAACCACCCCCACCACCACCACCACTCCACCGCCATCATCTCTCCACAACCTCTACCGCTACAACTGAAACCATATCCTCCAACACCGCACTGCTGCCATCTTTCCACCACCACCTTCCCCCGCTACAACCACACCACCTGTTCACCACCATGACTATGCCACCACTCGCAATCGTCATCACCAACATTACTCCCCTCGCCGCCATCCTTTCATCATCACCACCATCTCGGCTACAACCACCACCACCACCACCACCCGCTGCCATCACCACATTCTCTCCTATGTTACCTGGAATGCGGATCGTTCCGATACGAGGAACGGGAACGGAAATGGGAATGCGGTACGCCACATGCTTAAATTGTGGTACACTAGGGGTAGGCTTCTATAGATAACAAAACAAGAACTTACTCTTCCAAGCCATAAACATCCAGTGCTACTAAACATTGTTTGTCAAATTATTCAAACAAAACACATTTCTACGAGTATAAAGACTGAACTTTTCACACTTTCTCCCACCGAAATTCCATTCTCTCTCTATTTTTACCATTATAAGTTGACATTTTGGGGAAAACTAAGGGGATCGCTTTGGATCGCTAAATTTACCGTTTTGGAACGGTAGCATACCAAAATGTAATTCCCTAGGGTAGTAGAGTTCCCTGGTGACATAGATTTAAGATTCTCTCCACCACATCTACAGTCATCACCTCTCCATCACTATCAGCTTTGCTATAATAACCACCACCTCCACTACAACCACCACCATGACCCACCACCTTCCACCGCTACAACGAACCCACCTCTTCTCCACCACGACTACAACACTGGTCACTGGCCACCGTCATCACCACCAGCACCATGCCTCGTCGCCACCATCCTTCCACCACCACCACCGTAGCTACAACCACGATCACCACCTTCTTTCCACCACATCAACACATGCAGTCACCACCTTTGCTATAACCACCACCGCCCCCATCTCTCCATCACACCCACCACATGCAGTCACCACCTCTCCAGCACCACCCCTGCATCGCCATTGTATCACCACCACCCCACTACCGCCATCACACCACGACCACAAACACATGGCAAACATCAATGAAACTGAAAGAGTAACTAAAAATAATGTACATAATCTATTGATTGTTATATTAAACTATATTTTAACTACACTCTGTTTTTATTAGTTTTTTTATCAAACAGCTTCTCAACTTCAAAAAATTCAGCAGTTAATTTTAAGCTTTTAGTTTTCAATTTTCAGCTTTATCAAACGGCACCCAAGTGCATTTGTACGAGAAAAAAAAAATTGCGAAAAATCTTTTTCTGTCTCTCTATCTGAAATATCCCTCACCAATTGTCTGACAATATGCAAAGGACGGAATGTTAGTAAAGCATACTAAGTCACTAATGTGGAAGAAAGATAAATGGAAAAGCAAAAGAAAAGGGCAGAGAAGTCTAGCAAGGTTTATGGGGGTGAATAAATTTACATGGGCAAACTCTCAAATTTCTTTTGCCACTTTCCACCATCTTCCCATCCCAATGGGGCATTTTTCAACAAATCCTGAGTCAATGCAGCAAGTTTCACAACCTTATATGGGACCTAACCAGAAATAAGGCAGACCAGCCCAGCAACAGTTTTTTTAAGTTACTTTTCCAGCAATATACTGTCTACGGTTCCAGAGTTTAGTTGTTCAAAGAGCCATTGAGGCCACCACTGATCAAATAAGGCATGGGGTCAGCTAAAAAATGTCATGTCTCTTTGCCATTTGAAACAACCAGCTCAAAGTCTGATTCTTTTTTTAATTCTTTGCTGGAGCTACAACAAATTTTCAACAAGGGAAAAGATATAGAGAACAATAACGATTCAACTATGTAGCTCAATGAACTAAACTGTAAATTTGTTTCCTTGAAAAAATGGAAAACTTCTAAAAAAACGTTGAGGATACGTATAATACCTGCACATGCATTTTTCCAGTAAACAGAAGGAATACATTAATGCAGCAATCACGCAAAGAAAAGTTAACTTACATGACGGATGTCAGCTAATGAACCCTTTCCGAGGGAAGTTGACGTGCCAGTGAAATCAAGGACGTCGTCAATTAACTGAAATGCCAATCCCTGGGGATAAGAAAGGAAAGATGCAGAAAACAAGTTGGTTCAAAGGTAAAGAGAAAAACCCTATGCAAGTTGGGCGAAGGGCAAATTTGGTCTCTTTTCTTGGTTGTTTGCTTTTTAAGGAAAGCAATTAAGAAGCACTCTCTAAACGTTCTCCAAAGAAGAAATAAAGACCATGAAAAGATATATCTTTCTGGAGAGCTAAAAAAAGAGGTCTACTGGACTGACATTTCATAACATTCCATTCATACTTCATAACATGCCATTCACACCAGAATATGTCAGGATTACCATGTCTTCTGGTGCATACTCTGATATGATTCAAAGAAGCTGCAAATTACCTAGGGAAGTATTCAGGAAGCATGTAAACATGATACAGATAGAACATACATCAGTAAGATATTACACACCAGATTCTTCCCATATTCATAAGCCAACATTGAAACTTCTGTAGTTTGTCCTGCAAGAAGGGCGATTGCCTTGCAGCTATTTGAAATCAATGACGCAGTCTTGTAGTATGTCTTCTGCAAATAATATTCCATACTGCAACAAAAATAATCACTTTAGAGGGATTTCATACAAGACCAAATATCAGGACAGGCAATAAGAAACAATTTGAATTCATGTTCAAAAACCGACAGAAAATAACAAAATGATGCAGAGGAAAAATCGGCAAACAGGGTAGAAAGCTGAAAAGACAGTAGAAACGAAACAGTCCCATAAATTGTCATGTTTTCAATCCAAAAAAAAAAAAAAAATCTTTCTTTTCATTCTATTGCACTCATATTTATATTCCATTACAATAATAACTCTCTTTACATGAGTCTCGGATTTCTTACACTAACGTAAAAATCCTTACCGACATCAATACTGTCAAAGTATTGAGAAGACTAAAGGACTGTAATTACTTCACCACTTAATTCAAAATTAATGCTCTCTTAGGCAATGCTATGGATAATCTAACATATTACTTCAGCTTATAAGTCCCAACTAATGGGAATAACAATGCACCTTTTCAATTCCAGAAAATCTGAAATGACTAAATTGCCCTCATAATCCTAGTAACTGCTGAGAAGCCAAGTTGGCTGCGAAATTCCCACACATGCTCAGGAAGTTACTTATTGACAAAAGATGCCAAGCAAGAAACATAGCTATGCAAGCATTGGCATAAACTTTCTATTCATAAAGGGGCAGCCAGTATAGTATAATTTTGTGGTTGTGATATGTATATGCAGTATCAATATGGTGCTATTAACAAAAATAGGTGCTACCACCCAAAGCCATAAATAAGTCTGCACCTGATTTCAATTATTTTTCTTCGGATTCTGTTCATCCAACACAGAAAACTGTGCTTAACAAAACCAAGTCAATCGGAGACAAAACCATAGTTACGATCCTGATTCACTAAATGTCCCATCAAAATTTGAGTCCATAATTCCTTGCACAATGATCAATTCAAAACATAATGGCCCCATTTTTAACCATTCGTGCAATTCACAGACCTACTATTCAAATGAAATTCTCCATCATGTTAATCCTTTTGATGATGAGGCTGTTGATACTCGTATTGAGTTGCATGCTAAGTTCTCTGCTTTGGATGGTGTTCCTATTGAGGTGCATGCTGAGTTCTCTTGATGTTATTGCAAGCTAGTTGGCTAATTGGTTTATCTCACTATAACTCATCCTGACATTGCGTATGTTGTACACATGTCGTCAGTCAGTTTGTTTCTACTCCTTGCTATACCCATTGGGTTGTTTTATTATCTATTTTGAGCTATGTTAGCAGCACTATTTTCCAGTGTCTACCACTTTATTACTTACAAATTTGACCCTCCAGTCTTATGTTCATGCTGCTTGGGCAGGAGATATCCTCTTTATTCCAAGTCTACATTTGTTTTTTCTGCATTTCCGGGTGACTCACTTATCTCTTGGAAAAGTAAGAAACAATTTGTTATTGCTAACTCTACTGGCTCAAGCTACTGCTGAAATAGTTTGGCTTCGCAGCTTCTATAGGATAAGGACATTTCTCTTGCGTCTTCCATTCAGATTGCCCACAACTCCGTTTTCCATGCGCTTACGAAGCATATTGAGATAGATTCATTTCATCCATGAGCATCTTCAGTTAGGCACTATTGATCTGCCGCTTGCTTCATCCTCCTTGCAGTTAGGCTCCGTTCCGGAACCAAAAATAAGTCCTTATTTTTTAAGAAGGCAATTTCAAGTTCAAAAATTATAGGCTTATTGAAATCTAAAAATATGCAATATGGATCTTGTTTGGAAGATCTTGATGAGATCTTTTATACGATCTAAAAAAAAATTGAAAAATTATTTTTCATTTACTTTATTTTTGAGTTTGAAAATGTGAAATAAGCTGCTTATTTTTTAAGAAGGTTTCTGGAGTGGGGCCTTAGTTGGCTGACTTTTTTCTCGAAGACACACCACCGCTTGTTTTCGTTTCCTCCTTGGCAAACTCACCATTCTCTTTCCTCTTTTTCGTTTCTTATCATTAATGTTTTTGTCTTTGTTAGGGTTACCTTTTAAATTAAGGTTAGTTTTGTTAGGTGTTTTCCTTTGGGCATTAGGGCTAGCCTATATATTCCAATTATTAGTCTTGCATCACTGAGTCTTTCATGCAATACAAGGTCTTTGGTTTACCAATTCTATTACGGATAGCCAATCAAGCTTCCAAAACAAGGACTTACGATGATAATATTTCTATTTGCATTGTCCTTAAGGTAGTGGGGAAATTTTCCACTAATCGATAAAAACAAATTGGACGTTGCTGGAGCGTGATTACCCTTCAGCCGGAAAGCGTATTGTTATGCACTTGGTCTTATTGGATTTTGCATCACAAATTATATAGTGCATAACACATGAAACTCGAAATGACACCAGCATAGCACTGTACCTACAACGTTGCTCAGATGTACTTGTCATTTGCATGGTCTCCCCTGTAACAAGATGCTCTACAACAGTTGCTAGTAATGATACAACCTGATAAAAACATGGTGACCAGGATAAGAAATGCAGCAAATCCAAGTTACACCAATGACAATGAGGATATGAATGTGTTAAGCTGTAAGCATCTAGACATACCATAAGGGACTGAAAATTACTAGTTGCTAATCCTTTTGACGTAGGACCATAGTTTTAAAAACCTGCTGCGATGAACTTTTTTGGCCGGTTCATGGCGGTTTTCTAAGGGTCCGGTTCGGAACTCATCAGTGGAACTCATTGGCATAGCACTGGGACCAAAAATCGCATGGTGAACCGGCTGGTTCCTGCTCTGTAGCGGTTTGCAGAGGTTCTCTAGACTATAACGGACTGGTTCGGGTTTGTGAAGCCCCATAACCAGGGAAAAGACCCAGGTTGAGGCCATGGTGACCCTAGTGCTCGATTGGAGGGAAAAGAACCAGGTAAAGCTGTGGGGACCCTAGTCATGAGTCCCACATCACTTGGTGAATGCAAAGTTCAGTGCTATATAATAGATCATGTCCCTATCTTGTACAAGGCCTTTTAAAGCTGTGAGGGCGTCAAAGCTCATTGGAACTTCACAGTTAAGCATGCTTGCCCTGGAGTAGTCTTGGGATGGGTGACCCACGGGGGAGAGTCCATGGAGCTTGGGTGGCCAAAGCGGACAATATTGTACAAGGCAAGAACGGATCATTACAGGGTTGTAGCTGACAGGTTCGGCGTAAAGAAGAGAGCTGCAGTTTGCACGTGAAAGAGATGATAGATCGGAGAGAGATACCTCCGATACCGACTTCATCCCTGTAGAATCGCAGGTCTTCATTGTGGCGATGAAGGTTCAGGTTCAAAATATTTTGAGAGAGAGAGAGAGAGAGAGAGAGAGAGAGAGAGAGAGAAATGAGAGTAAAGTAAGTGAAGTAAAAGTGGAAGGCAACTGCTCAAACACGAAAGTCAAGACACGCAAGTGGTTGTGGGAAAATGATTCTGTGTTTGTGTGATTTTCTTTATTCTACGCACTTAAAAGTACATCAACATTTATGTTAAAAATATACTAATAATACTTTTCAAATAAAGAAAATATGTTAATATGTCCTAACTATGAAGCACGGATATTCTATTTTAGCCTCCGTATCACGTATCGTATACTCTCGGATACGTATCTGCCACGTTTTTTAAAGTATCTTGCTTTTAGAATTGTTTTTTGGTATCCCGATACGGTTCGGATATGCACGGATACATGTTGGATACGCTCAGATACGTTTTGGATACGCACGAGGGTAAATATGTTATTACTTAAAATATATGGGTTAAAATAATAGCAGTTAGAACTATATTTTTCTTTTTCCCCCACCAATTGACACTAGAAACACACGGACGATATCTTCTCTTTCGTCTCTCATCTCTCTCGACAACCTTGTAACTCTCTCTCTCTCTCTCCTCATCTCTCTCATGTGTATGTATATATATATATATATATAAGATGTAAATATTTCTCTCTCGGCATGTGAGATGGTGAACTTGTGTAATGGAAAACTTTAATCATTAATGAAATTTTAGGAATTAAAAATTATATATATAATATATTTTTATTTACTTTTATATTCAACGTATCCCCCAACGTATCGTATCCTTCTTTTTGGAAAATCACGTATCCGCGTATCCGTATCGTATCGTGTCTGTATCCCGTATCCATATCCGTGCTTCTTAGTGTCCTAAGATTGGTTAAAATGTCACAAATTAAGCCAATGAGGGGGGAAAAAGTGCATCAAGTTTTTTATGTGTTGCTAATGAAGTTAAAAAATTCACGGCCGCTACACCTCGTTTCCGCTACGTATCGTTCGATACGTCGGCTACCGCTACACTTTTCCGCGACAGTTACCGCTATTTAAAACTATGTGTAGGATGATCAAGAACAAGATATAAAAAGAACCCTAGGCATCCCAGTGCCTAAGCACCCCTAGACATCCCTGCGCCCAAGCAAAAAATGATATCCGTGTATCAAAAAAACAAAAACTTAAATATTTCATCAACCAACTTAAACATCATACGTCGAGTCCATAAATAGGTTCTTCCAACATAACAAGAAGATGAGTAGCATATATTTAATGGTTGGTGACTCGTTGAAAAATGGATATTATAGTGCACGACGGTTGAATGCATATTGAAAAATATAAAACTAAAAACAAATAAATGCATGGGTACCCAACTACCATTAAAAAAGCTATTGAAGCATGGCATTTGGAAAAAATCAGATTAGTGCAATCTCAGTCTAAAATTCAGACACCCATGCTACAGAATTGGAAGTTCAGAGGATAACAAATCCACACAGGGTGAAAAAAAAAAGCTTCAGGAGGAGAGAAGAATACCTCGGTGTTCTTCAAAGAGGCAAGGGCCACACAAGCTCTCGAAAGCAAAAAATCCCCAGCCAACACAGCTAACTGCGAATAGAAAAAAGAAAAGCCATAGAAAAGGAATTATGTCACCAATTCTCCACAACTTGTGCTTTTCCAGAAAATTGATGGATGCACTCTCAGAAGTAACACAAGAGGAACTAAAACTATTCTACCTTTTCATTTCAGAACCATACAAACGAAAGAGGAAGCATAGTTACAGACAAATACTCCTAGTTTAGCAAATAGAAACAGGAACAGAAGTGCAGATTCAATTAATTGAGTTCCTGATGCAGAAGAACAAAAAGAAAACAAGATATCCAAGAGAAAAGAGAAAAAAAATATACCTTATTCCCCATCACAAAGTTTAACGAACCAATGCCACGCCTTGTATCTGCATCATCCAATACGTCATCATGAAGAAGGCTTGCCACCTAAGATAACGCAATGGAAAACTTAGCTTCGAAGCAATAACGAATGTCTTGAGTTCAACTCAAAGTGGAGTACCTATCCCTTGTTAGGCCAGGGAACAGGTGATTTTTTTAAAGTCATAATGTAAAAAAAAAAAACTCTACTACAACTGGGACTTATTAGAAACTTTCGTCACAACGTAGGTTTTGTTTCTGGAAAATGGCTTCAAGGGGCCTCAGGAGTCAGTACAAAGGAGGACCAATGGTCTGGTTGGAGCTACTTAGACAGCTAAATTGAGATATGTTCAAACCAACAATCAGTTCTTGACGAGCTTACAAAAATTCTCGAAAGCAAAAATAGAGTGGGATAGCCAAAAAAAGATAAGATGGGTATGAGAGGAAGACATAAGAGAAGGGAAGGGAAGGAAAATAACACGATGGTTCAACCATGCCTTTTGTAATCACTTCACCCTTGGTGTGAGGTTTTCACGCTCCGCAAGAACTCTTCTTGTGAGTTCTGCAAGGAAGAACGAACTCCCTCGAGAAAATGTGACGTCATGTTATTTGTCTCATGCTTGCTTAGCTTTAGGAGTCACTAGCAAGTAGCACCTAGTAATTTCTGGATTTTCTGTATACAGGCCATCAGGTTTATATTTTGTTTCAATTAGCTCCAGAATATGCATTACCAAAGTGTCGAAGTCGTCAATTTTGTAGTCTTAGGCTCTCAGCCCAAGTAGTAGTAGAAATACCAAAAGCTAAAGACTCAATCCCACACCCACACCCACACACATAGATACATGAAGCTTTCACTCCAATTCAATGAAGCTTTCTACTATGTAGCACTGACATGTACATGTGACACCATACGACAATCCGACCAGTAAGTTTCAAAAAATTGGAGGGCACGACATGATGGGCTAAAAAATTCAAAAACATGTACATATGCTATTATGTGACTAAAACAAATAAGGCTCTTACTGTCTAATGTCTATATGTAACACCATCCATACCTTAAATCATATTTATCAATACATCATTCATGAAAACTTTTCATCATTTATACGTACACAACACACCTACTGCTTGCCGTACACGTGTCGGACACGCAAGGGACATGTAACACTCCACGGACAAGCGACATGCCAGGAACACATGGAGACACGACGCTTGACGTGTTATTTTAATTATTTTTATGTCAGGGACACACTGGATACACATAGGGAACACTCGTGTCTCAACTTGGACATGAATAGAAACATGACAGGGATCAGTTCTTAATATTGAAAGCTTCTCGTAGAGTACGGATAAATTAATTTTGACCGAATAAAACACACATTGACTAGTAATATTTAATAAGGAAACAATAAGAATTATAAAGATACTATTTGTTTTGGTTGTATCTGGATGGGATGTTCATATGAATAACGACGACATATTTATCCTCATGCATATACATATGTTTTTTGTTGTGTCCCCGCCATGTCTGTGTTCTTATTTATTTAGAATTGTCATGTCCCGTGTCCTTATTCATGCATGTGTCAGTGTCCTTATAGGTGCTTCTTAGACGTCTGGAGAGTGTCGGTATCCGACAAGTGTTTAAAACGGTACTTGACCTCTGTAGAAGTGTCCCTGCAACATAGGTTGTCTACTCTACGTACGAGAACTAGGTTCTCAGAGATTTTTCTTTTTGATAAGTAAATAAATATATTAGAACGAGACATTAAGGGAATGCCGCCCGTATAAAAAAAAAGGCCAGAGCCAAAAAGGCCCTATACACCTCCGAGAGAAAAGAAAAGAGCAAACCAATCTAAAAACTAATCGATAGAAGGATTACAATCTCTTTTCTCTCAGCCATACAAACTAGATCACATTGTCAAAACTATAGAATATATATTTGTCTATTTTTAGCCTGTCAATTAGTATATCTAGTCTTTCAAATTTGAATCCAGCAATTCAGTTGTCTGTTATCTCTAAACCAGTCTTCGGAGACAAACTGTCTTTTTGACCCTACCAAAAGTAGGACAATAGAAAACATATGTGCATGTGCTTAACCCTATCACATTGGGATGTGTTTTTTTTTTTTTTTGAAAGGCAAAAAAATTTCATTAATCTTGAAAAAGTTACAAGATTAATAGGAGTAAGGAAACGACATTCTATAGAGCACAGACACGGATACGAACACAGACTCGAGACACGCCAATTCTAAAAAAATGGGGATACGAACATGGCGGGAGACACGCCACGTGAGCTTTTAGTGTATATGAAGGGTTTTCTAATTTTTCTTGTATACATACATATACACACACACACAAATGCAGAAACAGAGAGAGATGAGAGAGGGGGAGAGAGAGAGAGAGAGAGGAGATGAGAGAGAGAGAGAGACGAGAGATGAGGGACCTGGGGGGACGAGAGAGCTCTTGGTCGACCTGGAACAAGGAGTCAACTAGATCGATCGATGAAATTTAAGATACAAAGGCATAATTACAGTTTAACCCAAATGTTTTGAATAATTTCAGATTAACTCCCAAAAAATTAAAAATATTACATTTTGACCCCAATTGTGTCCCCAGCCGTGTCCCATATCAAAAGATAATAAAAATTATTGGGCATGCCACATGGCGTGTCCACTATGTGTCCCCGCATGTCCCTGTGTCCAATATGTGGATACGGCGCCCTTTTGGAGTGTGTGCTTCATAGACGACATCATGTTCACAGAATCTGCCCAATCCGAGACCCAATCATAAGATTGGCAAGAAACCAATCAAAGTACACCCATTTGGGACAAAGCCCGCCTAAATGGCTAAAGCCAAAACACAAATATGCATCTAAAATACTCAGATAAGTACACAATTAGCACAAGAAAAAACAAGAGGCCAATCTGCCAAAATTGAAAAAATTTGCTCTAAAATGGGCTAAGCCCGACCCAAAGGAACCAGATTAAACCCAAACACCACTCCCTAACCCAATCCATCAACATAACCACCCAACCAGCCACCCAAACCAAGACGCCGCCGAAATTCCAAGGTTATTCTCCTTATTCTTCCATGTAATGCATGCACTTTATGAACCTGTAGTAAAACTTCAAACCCACTTGTTATGACGCACCCATGCTACGGAGTTTTGGCCAAAGCTATTTATTTTGGCTTATGTTAGTCTTTCGTTAACTTTTTATCTTTAAATAGTTTTGCGTCAAGTTTTTTTTGGATTATCTACTCGTCCCAATGAGAGAAATTAGGAAAATAGATCCATAGGGATCAAACTTACAAAAACTACACCATTTAACATTTCTTGGCCCTACTAATTGATGTACCTGAGATGCATTTCCTCTAGAGAGAAATAATTCAAACAATTTGTCTTTAAATCTGTCTGTTTTGGATTATTTTTGTCATTAGTGAATTTCATTAACCTTTTGGTTACAAGTTGTTACCTTTTAGATTTATCTCGTCAAGATAAACAAATAATCCCAAAAAGAGTTAGTTTTGAAAAATAATCCAAAAAACGATTGACACAAAACTAACAAAAGTCCATGAGGAATAAAATAAGCCAAAAGATAAGTTAGTCCAAACTAAGCTTACCCTAGTCCAAACTTAGCTTACCCCGCATGTCCACACCATACCTTCACAATAAACTAAATCCTCAAGTCCCAAAATCACCAAAGGATAAAAGTGCACAATATCAATTGAAAACAGCCTTCTTTCAGCCCCGAAACTACCATTTCTAACCCCCTAATCAACCATAATCTCCCATCAACCTCTTCAACGTCAATTTAAAACATAATAATATTTCAACTCGTTTCCGCCCAGGAGTTCCAGCAGCATACTTCATTAATCTGCGGCAATCTTTTCACCTCAAAAAGCCAGGCCAATTCAAAATCTATTGTGCATACTCTATATACCCAACAACATTTCACCTATGCTCTAAAGACGGAGATCCAAGACTTATCCTTAAACCTTGGACCAGAACAAACTGTCCAAGCATCACATTCACTCTTCTTATCATTCCATTTTCAAGAGGATTGCCAGGAGCCATAGTAAAATATCGGTCACCCAAGCATGACAATGTAATCTCGTGCATTAGAGCAACCACTTTGTGGAAATAATGCAAAAAATTAGGCCCGTCTCCAATCTAACGCATCCCATCACCAGAGATTGAGGGGTCAACACCTGGAAAAGTTCAGTATTCCATCTTTCTTCTTTTTTCCCTTAAAGCACATTGAGCGGACTTAACATCAGGAAAGGAATTACTCAAAATAAAAAGGAAGCAGAAGAAAAAGAAAAAGAAGATCATTTCCCTCCTCTTCTTCCACCTTTAGCAAGTACTGTGTCAGATTTAAGCCCCTCGATCATTGACTTGACTCGACTTACAGGGTAACCTTTACTACTTAAGCATAATTCCAAAAGCAAAATGTATACCCCTGTGCTGGATTAAGGTTCTGAACAGAATTGAAGGATGGCAAGCAAATGGGTACGAATTAGACAGCACGTGAATTAGAGTACCTTAGTGAATGGATGACATTGCTTCCATCAAGCTTTCTATCGAGGTCATCTAGTGGGACAAAGTAGGCAACTTTGTCCAATGATGCATCTTCCCGTAAAGTTCATCTTCCATAGTCAACACATAGTTTGCCTTTGTAGGGACAATGGTGGTGTCATCTTAAAGTATATGAATGGGAATCCATGCCCAAACAGAGGAAAAATCAAATCAAGTAACATGGATCTATCCCACATAATTGATAACTACGTAACCCACTCATGGATTAAAAAATCATAGCCACGTCACAAAACTACGCCAATTTTTGGCAAGTTTTATGGCATAAGGTGATCTCTATGAAGTACGGGCTAGATTATCATGAATGGTTACCGCAGGTCCCAGTGCCTTCAAGATCGTCAACTGTTTGGAAAGATATTTGTTCAGTGGGCGATATCTCCTCGAAATTTGGCAAGTTCCTTCATGACGGTTTCAAGATTGAGGTAAAATCGGGTAACCTAACAAAATTCTGGAAGCATAAGTGGCTTGGGGAGACTCCTCTTAACAGCCAATATCCTAGACTTTATGCGGCATCCTTACAACAAGATACCAGAATTGCTGACATAGGACAGAGCTCAACACTCGGCTGGTGGTCACTTAATTTCAGATGGGACTTATTCGATAGGGAGAAGGCGAGTTTGCTTCAGTTACAACACAAGCTAGCAGAGATCAACTTAGTAAGGGATCTAGATGACAGGTTACTATGGACCAAGGACAAGAGCAACTCTTTCTCTGTAGGATCAGCCTACACCAAATGGGAGGAACTCAATTGTTATGAAGATTCAAACCTTCATCATATTTGGAAGAATCTCTCCCCCCCTAAAGTGGAGGTGTTTGTTTGGATGGCGGCTCAAGACAAAATTGCTTCGAGATCTGTTTTGGCAAATCGAGGATTAATTTTTGATGAAGGGGCACAAGAGTGCCCCCTTTGTGCAGAGACTTGTGAAACCCCAAGACACCTACTACTCCACTGCAGATTCTCGTGGGAAGTGTGGACAGGTATATTGAGGTGGTGGGGCGTTCTCTGGATCTGTCCTCCAACAGTTATGGACTTCATAGCAATATGGTTTAACAACTCTTTCAAAAACCTGGAAAAGAAATGTTGGGAATCAATTTTGTTCACAGGTTTATGGTCAATCTGGACTACCAGAAATGAGGTTATCTTCAGTAACAAGCATCCGGATGTTGCGGAAGTTGTGGACTTGATCAAAACTAGAGTGGCATTTTGGATCAAGGCAAAGTTTAATGTTACGGAATACTCAGTGGAAGACTTCAAAAGGGGCATAGAGGTGATAAGGCGTAAGAGGATTTGACTGTAGAATTTTGGGAGTGTTGTGATTTCTATGTTTTGCACCTCCAACTGACCTGTTGGAAGTGTCCCCTCTGTTTTTTTTCGTTTCCCCTTTGCCATTTGGTCTCCTGCTCTTTTTTTGGGGTGGGACCTATGTGGCCTCCTCTCTCGATGTACCCTTGTCGAGCTCAATAAAAAATTTCCTTTTGCCGAGCAAAAAAAAGAAAAAACTATGCCAATTTTCACTATACGAAGAAACTTGAAGGGAAAAAAAGGCAAAAAAAACAAAACGACCGAGAAAAACCTAAAAGAAGGAAGGAGAAAAAGAACTGACATGGATCATTTCTGTGATTTCAGCTATACGCTGTTGTCTTTTACGGAGTTCTTCTGATAAAGCATCAACCATCGCATCAGAAGGCGGCCCAGGTATATGTACGTTCAAAGCTGTTGCCATCAACAGTAAAACCTGCACAGCAATAGGTTTCCAATACTGAGTGGACGGAAATTATGAGATCATAACATGTAGAGCAGAGTAGCATAAAGTGTACTGACAGTCTCCGACAAATATTTTCTGATTCAAAACTAACTAAAACTTGCAAGTTAAAGTTTTTTATCCAGTAAAATGCGTATGATGGATCTACAAGGTGCTAAATGGTTGAAACTTGAATATTAACTAAAGGACCTCCCTTGAGTGGATATGTGTACCCTATCATGGTCTCTGAACCTTTAGAATAAGACTCTTAACAAGTCAAAGAAATACATCCTTAATATCTTTTTGACACATAAGAGGATGAGAAGTGAATGTCCCTTCAATCTAAGCAACTGAACAAGTCTATGTTGCGATTTAAAATGATGTAATTACAACACTACAGGGATTCAATCCAGCAAATCCACACTTCTTAAGCATCACTTCACCTGCTTTATAATCATAATATCTCATAGTTCATATGACTTCTGTTCTGAAAAGAAGCAACAAAGAGGTTCTTTTTGCATGCATCCTTAGGAAATGATTGGCAAGGAGGGAAGTTGCACTTCAAGAATATTAAATGAACCTGTTGGTTTAGACATGAAAATGATATTTCATGATAAGTTAATTGATGACTTTATCATTGCCACATAAAAGTCCGTTAACTGAAAGGCCACAACATTCGTTGGTGCCCCCCAAAAGAAAGAACAAAAGCCCCCAGACGGTGGGACACATATGAGATATGGCTGAAGGTATTAATCCATTTCTTTGAAAAAAACATTCAATTTTGGATACAGCACAGATATGGCAGAAAAGTGTCCATCGATCTTCTACCGTTGGTCGAAATCGCTTTCCTTCCACTCCCAGTTTGAAGAAGTACTCGGCAGCTGAAGCAAGCTTTGGGACCTGCATGCATCAGACCCAAGGATTATCCCAAAAGGTTACATCTCCATTCTTTTCATTGATACATGATCCAGAAACAGGGGAAGCAAGGAATGGGTACCTCGGCAACTACCATTGAGCGCAACCTATTAGCAAGGATGGATAGTTCATGTTCGACAAGCAAAAATGGATCCAATTGATCCTGAAAGGAAAGAAAGGGAGGGATGAAAAGAAGAAAGAAAGAACACGAGAAAAGTTTGGCAACAAAAAATGTTGGATGATTTACTACAAGAATGACAAGCTACACCAAACCTCCTCTACAGAGCTGCTCTGGTGATGAATTTGCTGCCCAATGGCATGAAAACCACATGAACCCCAATAATAGGTTTCTCTGCATCCCCCATCCTACTAATCACCAGAAACAAAAACATTAAAGTAGAAACGATCCGCACTGGTATCCAGAATACTGTATTCATGGAAACAACAGCATGAACATCATAGTTTCATGGTTAAATATCATCGATATTTTAAAGGGCAAAGCGACTTCTTACAAAACACCACAAGCAAGCACAAATAGCATACCGCAGGGAGGGGGAGCAGCCCACATCTTGCATCTATTTCGCGTAAATGCACAAGCAGTTGCTAGGATGCAATCAACAATAATAGACACGGGTTTCAACCGAGAGAGAGAGAGAGAGAGAGAGAGAGACCAGAAGCTTAGATCAATGTTCTATCAGTAGCAGTCCATACATTGTATGTATGCCATGATACACTTTCAACCATAAACCTTTGAAGTAATACGTATTTACACCTGAATAAAATTAAAATTTCCAAATGCAGCGCCGCCGTGTCCCCACGTGTGTCCCGTGTCTCAACCGCATCCCCGCCATGTCCGACTTTAAAAATCAACTAAATTCAATGGACATGCCACACGGCGTGTGCTGTACCTATATTGGTGTGTCTCCGGAGCGTCCGACATGGGTATGGCAACGACCTAGGGTTGTTAGTGCTTCATAACTCACCATCAATACAAGATGAAAAAGAAAAACAACCCCTGCCTTCTACACTTTCCTAAAACTGATATCTTCAAGGATAAATTACGGGCCAGTCCAAAAACAGTACCTTAATTCCCATTAAGGAGTATGGCCCATTTTTATGTACTTGCAAGTCTAGCAAGGAAAGTGTGGGCCTCCCCTTGATGGTGCATTTTTATCTTATCTTCAAAGCTCTTCCCAGCCACTAGCAACTAGCCTTATTTTAAACCACAAGAGAACAGACCAAGGATAAAACCAAGCCAAACTCAGCGGCTCAGCCTTGTCCCTATCAGAGGAGGTTGTCTCCATAAATCCTTCCACCGTGTCAATGGCTATATGTTCAACACAATTTAAGGTATATATGTCATTTTTCACCATGAGGCCTTTCCCTCGTAGTTTGAATTTCCATTACAAATAATCCTCTCACTCTTCTTATGGTTACATCCAATCTTATATGGACTCTTCAATCCTCCCAAGAGTGCTTGTGCCCACTAGTGGTGACAACACTCGCGCCCAAACTATACACCTGCGTACCTTCATCTTTACCAACACTCGAAGGAAATTTGATGCATTTGATTGGAAAGGTGAACTTCTAGTCTACTTACCAGAAGGCAATTAAAAGCCCACCCCAAATAAATAAAAAATAAAATAAAACAACTGATGGTTAGCTAAAGTTGAGACAAGATTGACATCATACGGCAAAATAGTAGCTTACAAAGTCTTACATACTTTTTTGTCCATGAAATGAAATATCCACGAACCAAGTGGATGTCACCAACTTCAAGATGCAGTTTTCATGTATTTTTACGTACAAGGTTTTAGGGAGATTTCACGCCTGGACACACTTGCAACCAAGTAACACAGGTAACATATATTGGTCTTAAATAACCAAAACCATAGCTTGTTTTCCCTCAATTTGTCCTCAATTATCACAACTCGTGCCGTTTCACTAAATTGGATGCCCCAAAAATGCTTTGGCAAATGTAATGGTCAAGATTCAGTAGCTAGCTCTACACGATAAGTGGATATATATTTTTTGGTGTTACAAGAATTTTGATCAATTGGCATAACTTAAATTCTTAATGAGCAGATTAAATCATAACACGTCCTATTATGGTATTACCTTCCTCAGTTTTCAACGCAGCCTAAACAAATAGCTGCGCACATAAAAAAAAAATCCAGAAAAATCTGAAAAAGTTCGAGTGGTAACGTTACCTTTCGAGTAGAGTCCAACGGAGAGTGCAAGTGACCAGATGGGACCAGTTGTTGATACTTGCTTCCAACTGAGAAGAGCCATTGACTGCGGTTCAAGCTGGTTCTCGAAATCCGAGAAAATGCCCTAGAAAATAACATCTCCTAGAGAAAGAGAATGTGGCACTTGAACTAAGGTAAGTCGCATGTGTTAATCACACTATTACCAAAACAGGTTACTACACAAGCTGTCATCGTTACTTATTCTGCCTTGGTGAAGATTAAGATAAACGATAACTAAAACAAAAACATGTTACGTAAAAAAAACCTCCTGTAAAACCGTGTGCTGTAAGCACGCCTTTGTTGAAAGCATGTTTACAGACCAAGTGTTTTGTCAAAATAATATATGTAAAATTATATATATATTCTCGTGGGTACCCTTAAAATCACATTCTAAAATCACGTTGAGCTGCTCGGATCATCAAAATTTGATCGGGAACTATAAGGTGTTTTTTTAGGTGTCCAATTAATTGTCCCTGGAACCGCCCCGTATATACACACACACTTATATGTTATTTTTGCGTTGGTTTGTCTAAAAAATGTGATTAGAAAACATGCTTTGGTATATAAAGCATGAGTAAAAAAACGGCATACGAAAATTAGCTTATGTTTTTTCTGCATTGAAAAAAATGTTATAATTTACCCATCTCTCTCCCCAGTTCAGTTTAATTCTACCAAATCCTAATCCTTACACATGTATTGATAGCACAAATTTCAATGACAACACAAATCATAATCTTTGCACATATGTTATATATGCAACCAGTGGATAAACTTATGAGAGAGAGAGAGAGAGAGAGAGAGAGAGAGGGTATCGATACATATGTATGCCCACTTAAAGGTTACAGATACGTATGTATAAAGAGCAAACGGGGAATAGATACGTATGTATGTATACCTACGCACGAATACCAGTACACATATACATGCACGCAGTGGGAGAGAGAGAGAGAGAGACATATTGGAGATTGAGAGAAAGACAAAGTCAGAGACAGATCGAGAGAGAGGGAACAAAGAAGGGGAGAGAGAGAGAGAGCTAGAACGACGGGGCAAAAGACGGAGAAGGAGAGAGAAATACCTGAGCTGGTCGGATCGAAAGCTGTCGGCGTAAGATCGGGCAACCGGCGGTGGCGACGGAACACGATTGAGGTTTTGAGCTGGGGGAGGTCCGTGATGGAGAAGAAACCCCAGGGTTTTGAGGTTTATCACAGGAACACGTGAAGCAGGGATTTTTATTATTTTTATTTTATCATGTGAAGAGGCAATATATATATATATATTTTTTTTTTTGAACAGCAAAAACGCCCCTCGGGCTGTGAAAAGGCAAGGGCGCTGTTATTCGCAACTCTTTATTTTCTTCCGTAACCCACAACATTTCGGTAAATGGTTGTTGAAAATCATAAATAGCATTTCGGTAAATTGCTGTTGAAAACAAGATTATATTTCGGTAACTACATGTCGAAAATATGTTCAACTTTCGGTAAACAACTGCCGAACATGCATTTTCGGTAAATATCTGTTGAAAAAAATTTTATATTTCGGTAATTGAATGCTGAAAATATATCTCAATTTCGGTAACTAACTGTTGAGTATAATTGAAAATTTTTAATGGGTTACGGGAGTAAATAGAGGGTTGCGAATAGCAGCCCAAAGGCGATTGACAACGGTAATTTTGTGAACGGCGAATTTCACTAACACCCCTCAATTCTATGGAAATCACGCTATCACCACACTTACCCTTTTTTTTTTTTGCAAAACTGAGATGCATAAATTAGAGAATAATAGGTCTGGGATATAACATCCTTACAACATCTTCAAGGAAATTAACAGCTATAAATGAAGGACAAGAACTAAACATAACTAACCTATGACTTGCTTTAAGGCCTTCTTTCGCGAGTACATCCGCGCATCCGTTGGCTTCTCTGAAAATGTGCTTGATTGAGCTAGATTGGAATCTCTCTAGGAGTAACCTGCAATCGGATATCAATTGAAAAAGAGGGTGAAAGGAATTATCTTGCTCTTTGATCAAATGAAGAGCATCAATTTCTAGAAGTTCCCCTTGTTGTCTCTTAATAGACCCCCTCCCACGCCAAGGCTGTTGGGATTGAGGGAACCATCTGTGTTCAATTTGTGCCGTTGAATGCTCGGTTCGAACCATCCAACTGAACTAGGAACTGGAACCTTCTCTTTGTTAGGTTTGGAGCAGTTGGAGTGCCATTCCCAAGCACGACTGATGATATCGGTTGGAACAAAGAGTTTTGGTGGAGGAGTACTGCCATCCAATGTTCTTCGTCCACTTTACACTTTACTTCTTGATATCACACTGCACTCGCTCACTTGATAATTACGGGTAACGATTCTGCTGGGTCAACTGTTCAAAAATAATAATTCCGCTTAGATGACCCA
The DNA here is from genome assembly GCA_019656835.1 of Rhododendron ovatum. NCBI lineage: Eukaryota > Viridiplantae > Streptophyta > Magnoliopsida > Ericales > Ericaceae > Rhododendron > Rhododendron ovatum. Next base: position 30,694,297 of record CM033798.1, on the reverse strand, counting down.
ATAAAATGCACTTCAAAACAAATTTTAAAATGGTTGTAATTGGAAAGTTTTGCCTTCCAGGGTAAAGCTTTTGAGAGCCCTTGTTGGATCAATAGATCCTTCATTTTGCTTTCCCAAAGAGAGAAGTTAATCTTCCGATTGAATTTTCACCTCATACTTGGTGTTCATCATCCTTTTATTGTATCCACTATCAATACCCTAACCTGAGTTGTATCGCTCTAGTGCCACTTTTGTTGTTAATATGTGGACTACACAACTTAATCTATTTATAACACGAACCATAAAGATGACTAAAATCATGTCAAACAAAAAACAATCATACAAAAGCACAAGATTTATGTGGTTCAACACACAGATTGTGTATCTACTCTAAGGAGGAACGTAAGAATCAATCCACTATAATCAATAACGATTCCAAGCTCTTCGATCTCCTCTCAATTGTGCCTCTTTATCTTTCTAGTGTTTCTCTCACCAAAAGAAGGTAATATAATCCTAAAATGAATAAGAAACTAATATATAGATTTATGTGTGTTTAGATGCACTTAATGACCACCTTAATAGAAGACATCACATGGTTGACTATATATTCGTGTAGACTATACCCGCATTTGGACAAAAAATATAAACTCTAAAAGTTTTCTCAAAGGAAGCGGCAAGAAGCTCACATCCTTCTAAATGCACCACCCCATTCTAGATTTAACATAAGAGCAGACGACAATGATGGTGGTGGGCGTGGTGAAAGAGGCAACAGTATAAATATTTGCTAGTTATTGAATGCAATGATTACTTTGATTTAAACTACTCAACTAGGTCAAGAAGTATCACGCCCTCGATTTTAAACATAAATAATTATGGGTTTTCATGAATAAAATACTCACAATATCGTACATAATACCCACCAAAAGGTTTCCCATGCATATTTCAACAAATTATGGTTCCAAGACCAAGTATTCCAAAAGGATTACATCCTTGCCACACGGCCTGAAATAATGTAAGTAGTGGAGGGTGAAAATAGAGTTAAGTGTTTACATCTTATATTAAGCCCCCTTGAACTATCACCTGGTGGCACTTTGCCCCCTTCAATTTTAAATTTTAACACTTAACCTCCTTGAACTATTATTTGACTTCAATCTAAGACCTTCCATTTGCCGTCCATTAGGGGTTTTGGATGGAAAATTTCTACTTGACGTCAATTTGAAACCAAAGTTCGATATTGCCCTCCTACCAATGAAACAACACGTTCAAACATCAAATTTTTCTCTCATTCTTACTTGTCTTCTCAATTCCAATTCTCTTTTCTTAATCATTTTCTCCGACGAACTCTACCACCGCCACTGCCAACACCACTACCTTGCGTGTTTTCTATCACTAGCTGTCCACTCAGATTCATCCAGTAGCTATATCAAACCCAAAAACACTCACCTTGAAAGTCAAGCTCTTCAATCTCGATCCTCCCGGCAGGGTGATTCACAGCTTACTCCTCCCTCGTCAAATTCATGGCGACCGCCACATTGTCCCCAAACACTATCAGGATCGCGGTCGACATCACCTACGCCAGGTCGAATAGGCACAACTCCCTTTCCAGCAGCAAATACACATTCAAATCACACACCGCTACCAGCCCATTCGCCTTGCTCGACATCATGCTGATCAAGTAGGCCCCTTTAGCCTTCACGCATGGCACCAGCCTCAACAACTCCTCGCCGTTGAGTCACTTTTGCTGATCAGTGTAGGGAGGTATTCCCGAGCAGGCCCAAGAAGCACCCGAGCATGGAGCTTATGAAAGGTCAACACGATTGACCGGTGACACGTGAAGCCACTGTTCAAAGTACCTTGTTCGGCTATGAGAGAGCCGAACAGGAGGAGAACCCCCTAAAGAAAGGAATGGTTCAGATTATTAAAGGACCAGTTACATGTGAGGTAACTGGCCCAGTCCCTTTGATCGGCCATGAGACGGCCGAATAAAGAAAGAAGTCCTATTAGATGTTGAAATAAAAAGAACATTCTGGAAGAGTCCAGAAGCAGTAGTAATCCGTTAAAGGAATGAGATCCCGAGAATGTAGGATCTGTAAAAGATACCCAACAGGAATGGGATGTTCGGCTCATTAAGGAAAAGAGTCCTAAAAGGACTAAGGTAATGAACTGATAAGGGAACGAGAATCCAAGATATCCTGGGTTTCCAATACGAGGTAGGAAACCTAGGGCAATACGGATACTTGGACAGCAAGCACCTATGAATCTATAAATATGAGGTGAACCTAGAGGAAAAAGGTATGCAATACACTGCATTCATATTGCTTTCCTACTGATAATTAGGGTTCAATTGCTAGTACGAGATACTAACTTTGGCATCGGAGGGCCTTTGCCACGAGAGGCAAAGGTGCACTCACTCCCTGTCTGTTTTGCAGATTAGGTTTCCGACGACAGATTAGGGTTCCGGCGAAGAGGCACGAATAAGCCGTAACAATCCAACACTTTCTAAGCACTGGTAGAATTTCTCCACCTACAATTGGCGCCGTCTGTGGGAAACGAAAGAGTTCCCTTTGAAATACGACCATGGTGGAAGTAGATCCAGCAACGCCACACGACCCAAAAGATGTGTTAATTGGAGGAGGGGATAAGTCTCCACCCGGGGCTCCGAGAAAGCCCGAAGGAGGACACAAGAGGACCACAAGTAAGGGCCACCCCCCTACTATCCACGACAACTCCAGAAATAGAGATGGAGAGACAGCATCAAAGTCCACGAGAAGGACTAAATCCCATCGAGGGGATGAATCGATTGCACACTCCAGAAGCGTATACCGTAGCGAAGACGTTCTGGATAAGAAAAGACAAGAAATTGAGGAGTATGCTCGTTTGATCAAAAAACGAGAACATGAAATCAGAGAACTAAAGAGAATCAGAGAACATCCGGAGGACTCTGGACTATCTCGAAGAAATTCAAGAGGAAGTGAATACGCTTTGGTACAGTACCAAAAGGCTCCTTCACGAAGAAGAAGAAGCAGAAGCAGAAGTCTGACCCCGAGGCGACATAAAACTTCTCCACGAAAAGGGAGGAGCAATATCCGAACACCCGAGCGAAGGAGGGTATCTCCAAGAAAGAGGAGAAGTAGAGGTCGAAGCTCTACCCCCGAGGAGGAAGGGAGTAGAAAACATCATAGGGACAGGTACGAGAGACCTGATTCCGATTGGGAACAAATTCGGTCCAAGAAAGGACCAAAGGATGAAGCCATGACTGCACGGGAAGCAGCACGGAAAGCACTTCAGAATATAGCATCCTCCCCTTTTTCAAAAAAGTTACAGGAGGCTAGATTGCCGACCAGGGTAAAGCACGGAACATTCATCCTCTACGAGACAGATGCTGATCCCGTGGCCCATATACAGCATTACCAGCAGGCAATGTTTATGCATGAAGGGGATGATGCAATCATGTGCAAGATGTTCCCGTCAAGTTTAGGGAAGGTTGCTTTGTCATGGTTCCATAAATTGGGCTCACGATCTATCCGAACATGGGTGCAGTTGACCGAGGAGTTCACTGCACGGTTCTTGACGAGCAGAAAAGCTCCCAAAACCTTTGAGAGTCTTACTTTTATGAAGCAAGGAGAGGACGAGCCGATCAGGACTTATGCAAAAAAGTATTGGGAAACCTTCAACGAGATTGAAGGATGTAGTGAAGAGTACGCAATAACTACGTTTAAAACAGGTTTACCTGTTCGGGGGGAACTGTGTAAGTCTCTAAACATGAGTCCCGTGCAGACATTGGCAAAATTAATGGAGAGAATTGAGAAGCATGCCAGGAACGAGGATGACATCCTACGAGAGGATGGAAAGTTGGCCGCCGAGCAAGTAAACGGGCCTATGAAGAAAGCTGACAAGCCAAAGCCCAAAACTTATCGCGAAAGAAAAGATTATGGGCAGGCGAAGAAGGAGCAGTACAAGGATAAACAAGCCCCGGATCCCAAGTCATTCTTTTCAATAAACACGGTTTGGAAAGAGCCCATTTACAGGATTCTTTATCGAATAAAGAATCAGCCATATTTTAAATGACCCCCAACTCTTGGTGGGAATAAAGACGCAAAACGTGCTACGAATCAGCACTGCAGTTACCATAAAGATTGGGGCCATATGACGGAGGATTGTGAGATGTTTAAACGACACCTTGATGATTTGGTCTCGCGAGGCTATCTCAAAGAATTTATCCAAGAAGATCCAAAGGATAAAGACAAGGCAATGGAGTTGGATTACGAACAGAATCCAAAGGGGGTAATCCATATGATACACGGATTAGCCGAACCTTATACGAGAAATGAGGTGAGATTGCTTCAGAGACAAGTGAAACATGACCAACATGTAATGCAGTTGGGGAAGAAAAGAGGGCGCAACGAAGAGACACTCAACGAGAGCATAGTTTTTACGGATGAAGATCTGGGAGGAGTCCAGATACCTCACAATGATGCTTTGGTCATAACCCTACGAGTTGGGGAATATGATATGGAAAGAATCCTGGTGGATTCAGGAAGTTGCACCGAAGTGCTGTACTATGATGCATTCAAGAAACTGGGGCTCACACAAGAAGATTTGGTGCAATCAGCAACTCCATTGGTCGGATTTGGAGCAGGAGCAGTTTGGCCCTTAGGCAAGGTAACTCTGCCTGTTCGGGCTGGGACAGTGGTGCTACGAACCGACTTCTTAGTGGTGGATGTACCGTCTTCCTATAACGTGATTATAGGGAGAACATGGTTGCACAAGATGAGGGCAGTCTCTTCAACCTTCCATCAGATGGTGAAGTTCCCAGTGTCTAATGGGATTGAACACATTAAAGGTAACCAAAAGATAGCTCAACAATGTTTGGTATCCATCATAAAAAGAGTCCATGTTGCCCACCATGTTAATACTGTGGAAATTCCGGATCTACCGACCATTGAGGATATTGGAAAAGACCCAACAGAAAGGGTAGTTGAGGATTTAAGGAAAACACTGATCAACGAGACTGATCCAGATAGGTATTTCCTAACTGGGGAGTCACTGCCAGAAGAGGAAGAGAGTGAACTGATAAGTTTCTTGAAAACTTATGTCGATGTATTTGCTTGGACACCAGAGGAGATGCCTGGGGTAAGTGCAGATGTTATTTGCCATCACTTGAATATAGATCCACAACATAAACCGGTCATTCAAAAGAAACGAAGGGCAGCCGTACAGCACGTTGACGCTGTAATCGAAGAAGTGGATCATTTGTTGGAGGCCAAGGCAATAAGAGAAGTTTATTATCCAGAATGGCTATCAAATACTGTCGTCGTCAAGAAAAAGAACGGAAAATGGCGTGTATGTGTTGACTTCACGGATTTAAACAAGGCGTGCCCAAAGGATAGTTTTCCTCTTCCTAGGATTGACCAGTTGGTTGATGCAACAGCAGGATATGGGCGGATGAGTTTTCTCGATGCATATCGAGGATACCATCAAATTGCAATGTTTGAGCCAGATCAGGAGAAGACGTCTTTTATTACACCACGAGGGTTGTACTGTTATAATGTCATGCCTTTTGGGTTGAAAAATGCAGGGGCAACGTATCGGAGATTGGCAACCATCATGTTCAGAAAGTTGCTCGGCAAAACTATGGAGGTTTACATAGATGACATGGTGGTAAAAAGTAAAGCTGGGCAAGGTCATATTGCAGATTTGAGGGAGGTTTTTGAGATTCTAAGGAAATATAAATTGAAACTCAACGCCTCGAAATGTGCGTTTGGAGTCGGTTCGGGAAAGTTTCTGGGTCATCTTGTAACATTAAGGGGGATAGAGGCGAATCCCGACCAAATCAAAGCCTTGCAGAATCTACAGAGTCCCCGAACAACGAAGGAAGTCCAGCGGTTAACCGGGATGGCAGCAGCTCTCAATCGATTTATTAGCCAGTCAAGTGACAAGTGCAGACCTTTCTTTCAGTTGTTAAAGAAAAGGGAAGGATTCGAATAGGGAGCAGAATGTGAACAAGCCTTCCAAGATTTAAAAGGATATTTGGCCTCTCCTCCCCTTCTCTCAACTCCAGAACCAGGTGAGTCCTTGATTTTGTACTTAGCTGTTTCTGAGCATGCTGTGAGTGCAGTCCTTCTGAGAAATAGGGGATCCGAACAAATCCCTGTTTACTATGTGAGCAAGACATTGTTAGATGCAGAAACAAGATATTTGCCCCTCGAGAAATTGATCCTAGCACTAAGGACAGCAACTAGAAAATTGCCACATTATTTCCAGAGCCATAGAGTGGTGGTTTATACTGAGTTCCCATTAAAATCACTGCTCCGAAAGGCAGACTTCTCGGGAAGGATCTCGATTTGGTCCGTTGAATTGAGCCAATATGACATTGATTATCAGCCGCGCACAGCAATCAAAGACCAGGTATTGGCAGATTTTGTGGCAGAATTCTCACCTGCGGTTGCACCTTTGCCTCCTATGAGAAAGGAGTGTGAAGCAAGGTCTCCTGTAACGAAGAAACAGGAATTAGCCGAACAAGATCCCTTGGAATGGAAGCTGTTTGTTGATGGGTCCGCTTGCAATACCGGATTAGGTATAGGGGTAGTTCTTTTTCCCCCTGAAGGATCAATGTTGGAGCTATCAGTTCGGCTTGGGTTCAGTGCATCCAACAACGTGGCGGAATACGAGGCACTTTTAGCTGGTTTGAGAAGTGCAAAAACCCTAAGAGCCGAACATGTAAGGGTATATTGTGACTCACAGCTTGTGGTTCATCAGTTGTCCGGGCAATATGAAACACGGAGTGAGAAGATGGCAGCCTATGTACAGGCAACCAGAGATCTGCTTGATACTTTTGAAAGAGTGTATATTGAGCAGATAAGTTCTGGAAAGAATGCACATGCAGATTCACTAGCTTGGTTGGCTGCAGCTGTACCAACCGAGTTCAAAAGAAAGATAGCCGTAGAATATCTAACCGAGCCAAGCATTGGAAGAAGCGTGGAGATGGTCTTGGACGTGAACCAGGGACCAAGTTGGATGGATCCAATTATTGAGTTCTTACGAGATGAAAAACTCCCTTCAGACAAAAAGGAGGCTCATAAAATAAGGACCAAATCTGCTTGGTTCTGGTTATCTCCTGAAGGGAAATTATACAGGAAGTCTTTTACAGGGCCCTATTTGCTTTGTGTGCACCCTGAAATGGTGCAAAAATTCCTCCACGAAATTCATGAGGGAACCTGTGGGAGCCATGCTGGGGGCCGGTCCATAGCCCACCGAGCAATTACTCAAGGATATTGGTGGCCGTACATGCAAGAAGATGCTAAGGTGTACGTCAAGATTTGTGAAAAGTGTCAGAAGTTTTCACCAATGATTCGAACACCAGCAGAAGATTTGGTGCCTTTGACAAGTCCCTGGCCGTTCGCTCAGTGGGGAATGGATATTGTGGGTCCATTGCACAAGGCAACTGGAAATCGAAAATTTCTGCTAGTTGCGACAGATTATTTTACCAAATGGATTGAGGCAGAACCATTGGCTAAAATCACCGAACCTATGATAGAGAGGTTCGTGTGGAAGAGCATCATTACTCGTTTTGGAGTCCCGTACTCATTGATTACAGACAATGGGTCTCAATTTCAGAAAAAGTTCAAAACTTTCTGTGCCCAGTATGGGATAAGAAATTACTATTCAACTCCGGCCTACCCTCAAAGTAATGGCCAAGCAGAGGCTTCTAACAAAACCATTCTTGATGGGATTAAGAAACGTTTGGATAAAGCAAAGGGGAAATGGCCTGATGAATTGCCATTGGTTCTATGGGCATACCATACAACACCTAGGAGGTCTACGGGAGAGACCCCCTATTCTTTGGCGTATGGAACAGAGGCTGTAATTCCATTGGAGGTAGGTCTGCCGACCAACAGGACCAATTTGGTTGAAAGTGGAGGCAACGATCGAGCTTTGGAGATTGAATTAGATCTTGCCGAGGAGAGACGAGAACGGGCCCTAGTGCACTTGGCCTCGTACCAAGAGCAGCTAATCAAAGGCTACAACAAACATGTGCATCCACGGGAATTTAGTGTTGGGGACCTTGTGCTACGAAAGGTGCTCGGCAACACTAAAGTGGCTAATGAAGGAAAGTTGGGGGCCAATTGGGAGGGCCCATATCGAGTTACTGAGATTGTGGGCATTGGGGCTTATCGATTGGCAGACCTGGATGGGAACCCGGTGCCAAGACCTTGGAATGTCCATAATTTGAGGAAGTTTTTTATATGAAAAATATTTTTTCTTTGTACACATCGTGATTGTGTGAGAGTTACGAATAAAACTCTCTTGTGTTCTAGTTCTGTTATTTTAGCTGCAAGGGGTACGAATAACACCCTCTTGAGTTTTATAGCTTATGAATGAAGTTACCTTTTTTATAACTATTGTTGTTCCTAGACTTTGTTTTAAATACGAATTACGAAGTTAATTTCCCTCATTCGTATTGGGGAGCAGGGTATTGGATATCCATTGCAGTACGTGAAACTTAACACAAGTTCGAAATACTTGTGTCAAACGTTTAAGTACGAGAAACTTAAATTCCATTTAAGTACGTGAAACTTAACACAAGTTCGAAATACTTGTGTAATTTACAAACGTTTAAGTACGAGAACCTTAAAAATTCCTGCACAGCATACGAATACATGCATTAGCATACGAGAATATGCACAAACTGTTCAAAGCGTATGAGAATATGCACAGACTTGGAAGCATTCGAATATATGCATACTAATTCATCAAGTACGAGATATTTAAAGACAAGTACGAAATACTGACAGAGTTGTTTCAAACAGAAAGCCAAACATATTCTCAAAATACAAAGACATATTCATTCATCTTCTGTCAAGTCTTGAACGGTTGTAGGAACAGTTGGAGGAGCTTCAGCTGCAGTAGGATTCTCATCTTCAAGTTGACCACCACTGGCTTCCTTTTGGCCAGGGTTGGTCATATCACTCTGAGGCTCCACTTCGGTAACAGGAGGCTCCACTGTCTGCACACCTTGTTCTTCATCTCCCTCTTCAACAATTTCCTCCTGATCACCAGCTGCTGCGCTTGAAAGCTCAATGTTGGTCCAGAGCGGAGATGACTCAGGAATCTCTGCTTTTTCAAGGCAGGCTCTCCAAGAAGCTACCCAAACTTGATCCTGAATTCCAGGCATCTGGTTTGTGTAGCTCTCTGCGGCAACTTTGATTCCTTCGTTATATCCCTTCTCAAAGGCAGCCTTGGCTTCATTCTGGGACGTCTCGAGCTCCTTCAAAGTCTGGGCAAGACTGTCCTCAGTCCCCTTCAATTGTCCTTTCAGGCCATCCGCAACCCCCAGGGCCTGGTTCCTTTCTCTCTCAAGCCTGATGATGGTACGTTGGAGCTTGGAGTTTTCACTAACAAGTTTTGCTCGTTGGGGCTCTGATTGGCTGAGTTTTTGAGCCATGGCCACCATTTTTTGCATCACCTGGAAACATTCAAAATAGATGTGATAAACATAACTGTTAAATTCTGTATACACTATGATCACAAAAAGAAATTTTTACCTTGGCGTTGTGGGACATGAAGGAGCTGAGAAGATTGTCTGGAGACATTGCAACTTCTTTTTGCATGTCCCCAGGCAACAAAAAGGCCTGGGACAATGCAAGGGCAGTCCCTTCAGTCTCGACAGTGTCCCGAGCAGTGATAGCTCGGTTCCCATGAGAGAAAGAGGGAGCCCATATTGGAGCAGGAGACGAGGAGGAAGGTGGGGGTCTTTCTTGAGGCTGTTCCACCCGTTGACGTTTCTCTCTGTGGATGGCCTCGATTTCTTCTGGGGCAAAGCCAGGAGGAGCATCAGTCTGAGTCTGAGTGCGGCGGCCACGACCTTGGCCACCTTGGCCCCGACCAGCACCGCGACCTCGACCAGGTATGGTGAGAAGACTGCCTAAATCAATTGGCTAGTTCATTGTCGGAGGTGAAGGCGTGTAACCGCTAGAAAAAGAATCCGATGTTGAGCTGGAGGCTTCTTCGGCAAGAGAGATTGGTTCGTTGGAGATCGGAGGTATCCGAGAACGTCTCTCTTCTTGTTCGGGAACTGGTCTTGAAGGACCAGCTACTCCAGGGTTGTCAGCTGCTCGGGTACGCCGATCAATAAACCCCCCGTAAGATGCTTTGTAGCTAAGAAGCACTTGAGCCGCTCTTGCTCGGCCAGCGAGGTATGTCCCTTCACCATTGAATACGAGAGCTCGTTTAATATCAGCTACGTGAACCTGTGGGGTAATAATGTTATACCCACGGTTAATGTTCGGTGCTGAAATAAAAACAGAGCACAAGCAATTAGAAGCACGAAAAAGCTTTTCCTATGAAAAAGGACAAAGATATGAAATTAGGGGAAAGCACTAACGTGGGCTCCCGAATACATGAGGAGCGTGAAAACCAATCACTTGGCCGTCCTCATCTCTGGGTTCGAAGTTGCCCATGACAATCAGGAAGTCGTCGTCATCCCCTCGAGCAGAGTCAGGGAGTTCAAGGACAAGCTTCTTCCTAGAATCCCTACTCTTTAAGTAATATGTAAGGGCATCCCCGGTTCTAGAGATACTGTATAGGTGATGAATGTCGTATAAACCTAAAGAGGTCCCTAACATCTGATTTATGGTATTGATACCCATAACTACTCGGAAGAAGTTAGCAGAGACTTGCATTGGGGAAAGTCTATAATACGCTAAAACTTGGCGAAGCAGAGGAGCCAAGGGGAATCTAACCCCGCCCTCAACAATGGCTACTATAGGAATGTGAAGAGTGTCGAAATCGAAACTCTCACGAAGGGCATCCTCATGAGCCAATACAGTGGCTACATCGTCAGGAATCCCATATCGAGATCTGAAACTAGCCATGGCTTGAGGAGTATTACAGTGCCTTCGAAATCTACCCATTACCAGATAGGATTTTGAAATTCTATGAAGTGCAAAGAAATGGGGACAATGAAACCCTAAACTGCGATTGCAAACAATCCACTAGAGAAATGGAGTTGTAAGAAGAAGAAACGATGACTTACGAGAATAGTCGATGGAATCCCTAAAGGAAGAGGTCTTGTGAGACGATGAACAGAGCTTCAATGGCGGGGAAAAGCTTGAACAGTCTTTTCTTCTGCAGAGGGAGTCTAAGAGAGCGATTGGGGTGTTTTGAAAAATGGGACGAAAACCCAAAAGTACCCTACAGGTAGGGTGGCGTAAGTGAAACGTCACCCCAGACGGCGTTTGAGTGTTCCGTTCCCCAAAACACGCCTGTCCGCATTAAATGTGAACAATATAAACATTGACACGTGTAAAGGTTAGGGCTGAAAGCCTGAAACGGCCTAAAAGGTGTTTCCGTCATGGTAAAATAATGATAAGTTGCTCCAATATATAAGGTGCAGGAACAGAATGAATTTGCTCGGAAGAGAAGCTTCACACATCATCTGAGTAAAAGATAATAAGTGAAGCTGGGGAGCAATTGTAGGGAGGTATTCCCGAGCAGGCCCAAGAAGCACCCGAGCATGGAGCTTATGAAAGGTCAACACGATTGACCGGTGACACGTGAAGCCACTGTTCAAAGTACCTTGTTCGGCTATGAGAGAGCCGAACAGGAGGAGAACCCCCTAAAGAAAGGAATGGTTCAGATTATTAAAGGACCAGTTACATGTGAGGTAACTGGCCCAGTCCCTTTGATCGGCCATGAGACGGCCGAACAAAGAAAGAAGTCCTATTAGATGTTGAAATAAAGAGAACATTCTGGAAGAGTCCAGAAGCAGTAGTAATCCGTTAAAGGAATGAGATCCCGAGAATGTAGGATCTGTAAAAGATACCCAACAGGAATGGGATGTTCGGCTCATTAAGGAAAAGAGTCCTAAAAGGACTAAGGTAATGAACTGATAAGGGAACGAGAATCCAAGATATCCTGGGTTTCCTATACGAGGTAGGAAACCTAGGGCAATACGGATACTTGGACAGCAAGCACCTATGAATCTATAAATATGAGGTGAACCTAGAGGAAAAAGGTATGCAATACACTGCATTCATATTGCTTTCCTACTAATAATTAGGGTTCAATTGCTAGTACGAGATACTAACTTTGGCATCGGAGGGCCTTTGCCACGAGAGGCAAAGGTGCACTCACTCCCTGTCTGTTTTGCAGATTAGGTTTCCGACGACAGATTAGGGTTCCGGCGAAGAGGCACGAATAAGCCGTAACAATCCAACACTTTCTAAGCACTGGTAGAATTTCTCCACCTACAATCAGGACGAGGATATTGGCACCAGATCCCTGTATCTATAACCCCTATCCCGAAATTCGACTCTTTCAACAACCCGGCACTGTCAGTGATTTTTAATCAAAGGAACTCGATTTTGTGGTGTGAAGCTTCCGGATTTGCTCCGGTATAACGACGACTATATCAGAGAGGGATTAGAATGTTTTGGCTTGTAAAGGTGAGAGCTTTGCAGAGAATCCGTGGAAACGGTGCGGGATGTGAGGGTGGATTCGTACCAATATTTATGGGTGGGGAAGATGAAGGTTTTGGCATGGTAGTGGAGGGCGTCGAAGGGGGAGATGAAGGACGAGCGGACGCCGGGGGAGATGAGAGTCTAGGAGATCTTGTGGGCAATGAAGTCGAATTGCCGATGCCGAAGAAGAAGAGGGTTTGGGTGAAGAGGACGGTTTGGGGGAGGGAGAGGTCTGGGGGTGGAGGGAGATACCCCATTGTTGTGGATTGATTGATCGGGGCTGGAGGAGGATTTGGAAAAGGTGGAGGTGGAGGAGCTGGGGAATGTGATGTTGGTAGTGGATTTGGTGAAGGAATTGGTAAGGGTAATTATGTAACTTCACTAAATTTGTTAATAGAGTTAAGGGGATTTCAATTATGAATAGTTCAAGGAGGTTAAGTCTTAAAATTTAAAGTTTAGGGGGGTAAAGTGCCAGCGGGTGATAGTTTAAGGGGGCTTAATATAATTTTCCCTTCTAGGTTAAAACAAAGAGGACTTAGATTACATTGTTGTCACCAAAATATGATTTACAAATATGAACAAAAGAGTCCTCAAGTATACTTTCAAAAGTTGTCACTGGATGCATGCCAAGCACTCCACGCTACTGTCTTTGATTAGTACTTGAAAAATGAAGAGTTGAGCCACACTAGCTCAGTAGAAAAATCTTTACAAACTTTATATGCAAATGAGGAGACGACTACAGATGAGAGATGAAGTTTCAAATAACGATGGAGTATACGATAAGACACAAATACCATACCAAGAACCCAAGAACTCAAAGGAACACTTCACTGTTATCACTCAACCCATTATCGTCTATCTAATTCCTTTTTATTCAAAGTTTCATTTCACATGCATCCGTATTAAACGATTCACATTCCGGGTCTTGAGGACCCCGTATATCCTCTGTTGATCTTAGCTATAAGCTCGAGTGGCTCTTTTACTAGCAACATACCGAATGGTGGGCCGAGAGATATTCCGGGTATTAGGACCCCGTATACCCATTCCACATTCTGGGTACTTGGACCCCGTATATCCTTCCCATATTCCGGTTATGTGAGACCCCATATATCCATTTCAAACCTTGCATATCTCATCCCAAATTTAGGAGAAAACAACTCTATTAATATATGCTTATTGTTCCCTCAACAAACTATCTATTTCATTACGTGTGTTTGTAATTTACCATAAACTTATCCTCGAATCAACATTTCATGTTACCATACTTCGATTATGTAATAAAGAGCTCATGTATTTCATTTCTTTATCATTAACTGGCCATGACATGTCATTACTTCTTCTTTCGATAATCGATATATCTATAATTTTAAGTTACCTTCATACCACATGCCAAATGTACAATAAGGTGCTCAAACTCATAAGGATATAACACATAACCCAATCGAACAAACCACGAGTCCAACTAACAAACAATCGTAGGGATAAAAGAGAAAGGAAAGACAAAACTCTCATTAGAAGCATTGGACATAAGCTCATTCAAGACCTTCCAAATTTCGCTCACTATGAATATAAGGAAGACAGATGTTCAAATGTTCAAAGGAGTATGTATTTCAATGGTATAATGTGGTTTAGAGGGGTTGAGAATGTGATAGAAATGATCGGAGGTCCAAAACATGGAAGAAGAAACATTCCTAAAAATTTTCAGGCAGTACATGTACCAGTACAAACCTCATACATGTACTAGCTGGGTTTGACAAGACGATTTTTAGCTTTCAAGGGTGAACTCCAAGTAACAAAACAATAATCCAATACACGAATTCAAGACCAAATCTACTCATAAACATATAAAGAAGGTGAGAAATCCCTACCTCGAGTTTAGAAACCAAAGCACAAGATCAATCAAGTAAGCCCTTAGTTATTCCTTCAAGAACACCAAGAACGACCTCCACCAAGCTCCAATCAAGCGGGTTCAAGAATGCAATTTGTAGGTGGAGTAGAAGTAGATCCTTGCGGTTTCGAGGTGATCAAGCTCGAGGGAGAGTGAGGGAGTGAAAGAGAGACAGTCTGACGGGAGAGAGAGAGAGGCATGAGAAAGAGAAAAAAGGGAGAGTGAAGTAAAATCTCTCATCTCTCTCTCTCTTTTGACATTCACGTATACATACAGGGCTAATTTGCACCTCACACCCTCCCACTGCATTGCACAATCAATCAAGTCCACAACTATAAGTTCTCACATAGTGACCCTTCATGTATAAAATGCAATCATATTCACCAATTTAAATAAAGAAGAAAATTTTAAATTATGGGTCCTTACAAGTAGTTTTAGATTTTGTGTAGTACTTTACCTTCAAGTAAACATAATTGTGGAAGGCAATTAACCTTTGACAAGTAGCCTCAGAGAGGGCCATAATTCTAAGAGAAGATGAAGAATAAAACGAGTTCCATCCTCATGGATCATGATTATGTCATTTCACTGTTGGAATAAATGAGATTTGGGATTGATTCAATAGTAATACAGGAAATTTGATAATAGCATCGGGGAGCAAAGTTATTTTAGAAAACCTCAATATCTTTGGTTTTGTTAGAAATATCTAAGGTGTTTTTGTTAGATATTTTGTGATTTAAAATTCATTACGTTGATTTATTTGAGGGAATTTATGATTGATTTTATTACATTTACTTCCTTGATTTTATTGCATTTATATTTATGAATTATCATGAGATAATGTTGGGGTGTGGTCAATGTGACCGTTGGAAAGCATTCATGGACATGAATACTGGCGAGTTACAATTTTGTTTGAAAACTCCTGCACCCATTGAGTTGTAATACCAACCCCGGATATTTCGGTATTTCAATTGCTTTTAATTGAACTATATGTTTTGGGGGTTAAAAATCGTAAACAATAGAACTTGCGAGAGTCTTGTGGGTGATTTGTGTTTGGAACATAAGTTAACAATAGGTCTCACTTGCACACAATAATCTTTTTATAGGTTTACAAATATCCTAGGGGAGATATTTCTCCCTATTCCTATTTCTTGTACTTAGAGAGAGAGAGAGAGAGAGAGAGAGAGAGAGAGAGAGAAGGCTAGGGGTGAATTCTCTTGGATTGGTCTATAGTTCAATGAGGTAACTAATTTGTTCTTGATTTTCTCTTAAATTTCATGTTTTAAATAGCTCTTAATCTTTACAAGTTTAAGGCTGGTTTGGGTGTGATTTGAGTTGTTGGAGATGGTTTTTAGATGATTTTTGTGGGTCTTGTGGCTGCTGTTCAAACCCAGAAAATCTGCAGAAAAGGGTATCGATTTTTGGGAGTTTTCACTTTCTTAAACTCAAAATTGAATCTTGATTCCTTCTTATGAAATAAAGTAGACTAGAGGCTTATTTGTTTGCCACTGGAATAACTTGAAATTGATAAGAATTTAATTTATAGTGACTTTTAGAAAATTGCTCTGCAATCTGAAAATCTGGGAAGCATACAGAGCTGAGTCTTTCATCAATTTTTTATAGTTAAACAATCCTCTTGATTATGGGTCATTATGAGTCTGAAAGGTTGATAAGTTGATGATGTTTTGGCATTAGAATTACTAAAAAGTATTAAGCATTCAATTTTTAATGAATTTTCGATCATTGACTGTTTTGCTAAATTTTGTATTTGCGGCACCGACACGTCTTGAAAAAAACAGTCATATCTTTTAGCTTGGGTATCGGGTTTGCGCACCGATTTTTTGATTTGGAAACTAGACTCATACATCTTTCTAAATATGTAGGGTTTGTATCCTAATTTTTCATAGGCAAAATCAGTTTTGCGTGCAAAGTCGACTGATCTGCAGAATTTGTGATTTTGGGTACAGCTAGTTATGTAACATTGAACTAGTATATCTTTGTCATCCGGACTCCGTTTATGGCAAACTTTATATCAAAATTTATGTACCGGAAGTGTACTTTCTAACGGTGGTAGTTTCATGAACTAATTCTAAACCTATTAAATACTATGATCATTCTAAGACAGATTGGTTGTGAAATATGTTATCATTTTGAAGAATTGGGTGGTGTTTGAATTTTACACTTATTGTGGGACACTTCTAGGTATTGACTTGGGCATATTTGTATCCGTTAGATATTATTTAGCTTATTGTGTATCATGCTATTTGGGATTTGGCTAGTGTTACGCATGTTTGTTAGATGTTGATTATACCGCCTAAGGTTTGTGTGTGAGGCACATCATGTCGTAAGCCATGCCGCCTAATTAACGGTAGTTGGGAGCATGGTGTGTGGGACACCATTCCTGGGGTATATGGGATTATGACAGACGTGCCACCACATATGTTGTGATTATATGTGTGTTGTCTTTTTGAGTACATAAGCTAAGTTTGTGTGAACTACATTCAAGTGAGATATTCCTTCGAGTATTGTAGTACTTTATTGAATGTATTCTACTTCCTCTGTTCCTTTTTTAGAGTCTAATATTCCATCTTGAGCTGTCCTTTAATAAATGTCCATCTTGTAAAGTTAGTAGGTAAAAGTTGGTACATTTTTTATTTTGCCCGTAAAAGTAGATTCCATTTTGAAAAGTTAGTGAGTAAAAGTATAATGATGATGTTTCCATAGAGGGTAAGTAGGGAAAGTGGAGATAAAAATTAATGTGAAATGTGTAATGATGATGTCTCATTAATAAGATGGAGTTACGAAGCAGGACACTTAAAAAGGGACAGAGGGAGTATATCTTACACACTCTGGTTTTCCTTTTTGGATTGCCAGATCACTTGTGATCGTAGAGTTGGTCCACTACCGGTCAACGTTTTGGGGACACTTGGATTAGTATTGAGTGTTGGTGTTTGTGGTTGAGTTGAGTTGGTTGTAATGGGTCAAACTCTAATTTTTGTTAAACTCATTTTGTAACTAATGTTGTCAAGTACTTTATGACTTCAAGTTTATAATTATGTGGGGAACTCCGTTAATGTTTAATTACTTGTGTTGGGATAAGAGGCATCAACTTATGTACTATGTAAGTTCGTAAAGTTGTTGACACCTTGTTATATTAATGTTAAGTCTTCTGCTGGGGTTTTACTCTGTTTTGTGTATGGTTTGTCGTTTAGTTGTTGTTCTTTTGTGTGGAATGCCACGTGGTCGTGTCGGTTCGGGCCCACTTTGGGTGTCGTTCCGGAGTGGGCCGTGACATGAATTATGTTTAGTATTGAGTTGTGTGCTACAGACTACATATTATATATATGTATACACGTGTTTTGGAGGGAATATAGATTATATTTGGTTCATATACATGTTCATGAGTAGCTACACATATATATATTTTGATTGTTTTGAGCATACGGCAGTTCTTGGTTCGCAAGGAAAGTTTTAGCTGCACACCAAACTTTCTAGGGATCGTTGTATTTTGAGAGTAGAATGTCACACAACTCGGTGCGAACGGGAACGTATCTTCTCTTAGGATAGCATATCTTCTCATTGTATTGTCGTGTCGGTGTCTCCTGTTATTATAATTTACAGAAATTCTAAACAATATTTCGAACACTTTTAGTGTCAGTAACAGTAACTCTTACTATAAAATACTCATTTTTTGATCGGAGAAAATTATATTATCGAGGGAGATGCTTGGAGTATTATTTAGATGCTACAAGGAGTTCAAGTGGCCAAATCCATCTTGGCAGAGATCATCAAGGATGCTATTAATTATGTGTTTTGTTTCTTTTTCTTTTACTCCACATAATGGTAATAGGGTGGTTCATGTTGTAGCCAAATATGCCCTCTTAATGAGTCCTTCACAACCTATGACGAAAACTTTCCAGACTGGGCTTGTTAAGAATGTAACGCCCTGATTTTTTGAAAACGTTAATTTAATAAATTTTCAACATTTATTAAATATAAATTCATTACAAACTAAATTCTCTTTAATTTCAAAGTACATTTAACAAATATGATAGGAAGGGCACTAGGGTAAATTCTACTCCTCGCGTTGTTCTTTTTCATTGGCAAGTCTCTGAGCAGCACCGTACTCCTCCAGCTAGTAAACTCTGTTCGTCACCTAGGTCTGGCATAACATGCCAGGGCTACAAAAGTAGCACCATGAGCTTTTAAGCTCAATAGCTAACTTCTACCTATATGTCCCATGCACTAACAAAAATAGCATATAACAGTTTATCATTTCACAAAAATTTCATATCACAGAGGTAAATAGAGGTGTCGGTGTCCTTTTAGAGTTATCATAGCGTATCGTAAATCGTGTAATCATTTTTCAAGTATCAATTCCACTTTCCATTATATCTCCTCGAGCACTTGGTTCCGCTAATCATCTTTCAGATTCCATTAGGCTCCCAGGCTAATTTTTCTACCCAAAAACACTGATTCCGCTAACCATCTTTCAGATTCCATCGGGCTCTCAGGTTCACACATGCACACTTGAGTCATGATTCCGCTAACCATCTTTCAGATTTCATTGGGTTCTCTTGCTCACACACACGCACTTGAGCCATGATTCTGCTAACCATCTTTCAGATTCTATCGAGTTCTCATGCTCACACACACATTCGAGCCATGATTCCGCCAACTATTTTTTCAGATTCCATCGGGTTCTCATGCTCACGTAATTATTAATCTTTTCACATTTCATTTTCTTTTTATTTTTTGTATTCCACTTCTCGTGTCTCGTAATCATGCATCATTTTCTCACATTCACATTATTCTTTCAAAGATTGCTAGAATCATGCGATAATAATAAATCACTAATTTCATGCATTTCTAGTTTCGACAATATTGAAAATTATAACATCACAACTTATCGACAAACATGCAATTAGTTAAGCATTACAACGATAAAATCAACTTTTCAATTTAAACAATTTAATCATGTGATATCATAAAAATAATAAATAAATAGTTAAACGTATAGCACATCAACATTATACTAAGGTGAGCAGATAGGAGGTTTCTACCGTTCTTCTTGGCGGTAGCGGGTTACGGATTCATTGGGTCGAAATGGAGTGACGTCGCATCGGTTGGAATTTGATGAAAAGAAAAGTAATTTTCTCTTAACTACGAATCCGAACAACTTTTAGATTTTGAAATTTAAAGATCGAATGGTGGTGGAAAGGTGGCAAGGTCATGGGGCTAAGAATTTTTTTTCCCTCTTCTCTCTCTCTCTTGGCCGACTCTCTTTCTCTCCCTCACTTTCCCTCTTTTTAAATAAATGCAAGAACAAGGAAGAAAAGAATGACGAAGTGAGGTGTGAGTTGGCGTGCATGGATGTGAGGCTATTTATAGTACTAAGGAACCTAGAATCTAGGTCATATCTAGAAAATCAAATCAAATCTAGATCATAATCTTATATAATCTTATAATATTTAAACATAATCTTATATTATCTAATAATATCAAGTAAAATCTAAAACAAATCTTAATAAATCTAAGTATATTTAATATGATTCTTTCCAGAATATACCTTGAACCTTACGACTTTCTGTCTCGCGGGGACTCGTGCCTCACTCCCGAGCCACGATGTTGTTAATAGGGTTGGGGTGATATCTGTAAAATAGAAATTGATAGATACACCAAAAATACTCTAATTTTTATAAATCTTAACTCATGACTTAGTATACTCTCTAAATCTTAATCGTAAGTGGCTCGCTTAATGTTAGCTCCTTAATTTATATAACTACCCAATTGAGTTTGTCTACGTGAATAACATTACTACATTCATAGCATTTTTTTTGAAGAACTGATCTCATTTGGGAACTACCTACCGACATTGCCAAGCCTTAGAAAAATATCTGATTGACAGTCTAAATGCGTGCAGTTCCTGAAAGATAACGCTGTCCGAACTTCGTTCTCAAAAAAATTATCTAAACTTTACTGTAGACTAGAAAAAAAAATGTTTCGGATCTAACCACGATGTCAGTGTTTTAAATTTTTTTTTCCATAATCATAATTTCAATTTTTAAGGTGAAAATTGGGTTATCACACAAGTATGGGTTCCATAGCCAAATCCTTAGGGGTTTTAAGGGTTTTGTACAATAGCATGAAGAACAAAATCTGCTCCAATCTCTCCTTCTCACATTTCGGCACTCACACACTAGGGTTCTAGATTTATTCTTACTGCTCTTAGGTTTTAATACAAGAATCAAATAATACAATAAGATCTAGGATTTTAATCTAGGTTGAGGCTTTCTTGGAGGAAAATAATTTGTAGTACATATCTTAGTATTGACTACAAGATCAATTTCTAGATTTCTCTCCTTATCTACATGTACGTACTTGGCATGTCTCTCCCAAATCTCTCCTAGATTTCTCAAATCTTTTCTTAGATATCTCTCTCTCTCTCTCTCTCTCTCTCTATATATATATATATATATATATATATATATCTCAAGATCTCTCCTAGATTCACCCACATATTTCCTAGATTTTTAGGATCATGAACATAAGATTAGGGTTCTATAATAGATGGGTACAAGGATTTCAAGGTTCAAGATATAGAAAAATCCTATGATATCAAAGGGTTTTTAATGGCTAGCTCCTAGAGTTAAATTATAATAATACAATCACTTTAATAAATGATAAAATGATTTTTAGTAAAAGAATTATAATAATGTTTAATTTTATTCAAAAAAAATTAACATGAAAATTCGAGTCGTTACAGAGAAGCTTTGTTAGATGTTCCGTTATTGCTTTGGTCAACAATATGGCTACCGATTGACCAAAAATAATAATTCACTAATGAATCAACCAGTTGCAATAGTGCCGCCCGTAGTGACAATATCTTGCAATCTTTTGTAAACTTTTTTAAAGAACGCTAAAAAACTTACTATAAAAAGTTATCAAAATGTTCATTTACATTGCTTGAAATTATTTCATCAAAAATTGCAACGGACAACATTCAAAAACTTAAGTAAAAGAAAAGAAGGAAATTAAAAGAGGAACATTTGAAGTACAACAATTGGAGATGTACTCGACTAGCTTGGCTTGGGTTGACAGTCCCTTGAGAAAATCTTCTGTCCGGGTGAAAGTATGGCCATTGAATCAAAATTGGCCTTGCGCTCAACAAATCTTGACCATTGATTCATTCTTATTCTTAATACAATAGTTTATGATATATTAGTAACTAGCATTGTGCCCGTTCGATGCACGAGACAACAGAAAAAAGCTTTGTATCGACGCTTTTTTAAGTTTTTCGTGTATCGAACGGGCACAATGCTAGTTTATATTGGACTTCAGGTTGGTGTTGTGCAGTGAGGTGTATAGCACCGTGCTACGCACCTCCGAACCGTCGGATCGTGCATCCGACGGCTTCAATCTCATCTCGGCAACTAATGATCGAGAGCCGTTCATTGTCGAGATTAGATCCAAGCCGTCAGATCGTGACACGATCCGACGGTTCAGAGGTGCACAGCACCATCCCCCATTCGGTTTATATTATGCATGAGAAGAAAGATTTGAAGCATTTGTGATTATAAACATCAATAGGAAATTGGAACGTTAGCAACAAAATTAGCCAAAAAAAGAAAGAAAGTAGGTTCACATATGGAGCAACTTTTTTCAAAGAAAATTCTGAAGTAGAGAAATAAACGAAAATTAAAAGAAAGTGGTAAATGGGACTCCAATGTGTTAGTAGTTTTCTGCGGAAGTCGAAAGTAGCAAATAAAAATAGGATCTTCCAAATATTAGGCCTTGGGTTCAGAATTTAAAGGAAGCTTAAACATTTGAACTTCTTAACAAAAAAAACAGAAACAAATGCCCATTTTTTTGCTTCAAGGTTTACTATTCTTTTATATGAACTAATCATCACCATCAATGTCATCGTGATATACAAAAAAAAAAAAAAAAAAAATCTCGTAACAAATGGAATGGAGCCGAACTTGGTGCTAACCTTTTAGCAATTGATTGTGCGTTAAGTGAACAACTTCTTGTAACAAATGGAGCGAAACTTGATAATCAAAAATCAGCGAACAAATTCTTGTAACCAAACTTGGTAGCAAAAAACCAGGAACTAATTCTTTTAACAAATGGAACAGAGCCGAGCTTGGTAGTAAAAATCCGTGAAGAAATTCTCGTAACAAAGCCGAATTTGCTTTCTAATGGAACACGTGGGGAAGACGTGGGAGTTATTTATTTATTTATTTATTGTTTAATAATTAACCGTTATTGACGTTGTGACATGTGACGTGAGTTGTGGGGTTGGCGAGTGATATTTGACACTATTTTCTTTCTTGAAATCCATCCCTATTTTCATAGAATTTTGGTTTGTTTTTTAAAATTGAGAGAGAGAGAGAGAGAGAGAGAGAGAGAGAGAGAGAGAGAGAGAGAAATTTAAGATATTAACCACCCAACTTGAAAACGTACGTTTAGCAACCGACAACATATCGAATTTGTAAGGTTTAGGTGGTCCGGTCAATCTATTCTTGGGTCCGCCCGCGCCTACCCACAAAGGGCAGCACATGCCAAGTTGCCATGTTTCTCGTAGCAAGGCTTCTTTAGGACTTTCTTGGCGTGGTTTTTTATTTACTTTTTAAAGTCTTTTTGTCATTTTATATGATTTGTTTTTTCAATTTTGATCTATATTTTCATACTTTTTTCGATTCCTCTCATGTTAGGAACAATGTGATGTAAAAATTTGACCAAAATTTAATAAGAATCAAAAGAAACCAATAAAAAACCGCGCTAAAAACTATTTAATAAATTAGGCCAAAGAGCCAAGAGTCAAGCTTCAACATGGTGCCATGGGATTCGGAGATGTTGTGGTTCAACCCCGTACCACATCAATGAAGGCCGTAGGGCGATCAAAAAGACGTCATTTTGGCCTCTCTTGTTCGCACTTCAACACTTTTTTTATTTTTAAGACAAGTGTACCAAATTTACAACAAGTTGATCCAAACAGCTTGTCTCGTAGGCCACATTGACATTATCACTAGTTAAAAATATATTTTGATCGGACACTGATAGGTATAGAAACAAGTCATATTTTTAAAATATTTTTTGCGTTTAGATGTCTATTGATGGTTGATTAAAATAAATTAATCCACTAATATTTTTTCAAACAAGCCCTATAATATGAGCAGTTTGAATTTTCCAATTGTGTGTCAAGTATCCCTCTGAAATAACGGATATCGATTTGTGTAACAAAAATCAGACATCAATAGATATACGAACCCTTGTATGGGAACTGATTTAATGTGCACCGACTGTGCATAGACAGCACACGGGGCCCACTCCTGGTCTCGCATTGATAATTCAACTTGGTCAATAATTTTAAAATAATTTTTCAAGTAGCCCAATGAGAAATCAGCTTAATATGATATGTGTAGGCGCTTCATCCAATCTTCCAATTTTTTCAAAATTTTTCATTTAGATTTCAAGACTATAATCTGAATGTAAAATTGAAAGACTGGATTAAGCGCCTACACATATCGGATTGAGATGATTTCGTATCGGATTGAGCTAATTTTTGTGAAGCCACTTGAAAATTATTTTAAAATTATTGAACGGCTCAGATTATCTGTACTGGACCCAAAGTGGGCCCTGCGTGCCATCTGTGCACAGTAGGTGCCTATTAGTCGGTTCCCATGGTTTTTTTTTTTGTTAGATATACCGGGCACAAAATGGAATATCGAAAAGATAATGAGATGATCTGAACCGCTCACATTGCATAGTTTGTTTGTTTTTTTTGGGGGTAAATTAGCTTGAAATTAAAAGAGGTTAATCGAATGTACAGCTTACAAGGGGCATACCCTAGGAGGAAAAAAAAGAAAAGTGAAAAAAGTGTGATAAACTATGCACAACCCGCATGGAAAGTAAGGTAGATTAAAGTAAATAATAAAGTGCAATGTGATTTGTCATCATACTTCGTTGTACTATCCATCAGGAAAAAAGCACAACGGGGTATGATAC
This sequence comes from Rhododendron ovatum, assembly GCA_019656835.1. NCBI lineage: Eukaryota > Viridiplantae > Streptophyta > Magnoliopsida > Ericales > Ericaceae > Rhododendron > Rhododendron ovatum. Next base: position 30,669,961 of record CM033798.1, on the reverse strand, counting down.
AAAAGCGAGACAAGAAGTAATAATGACATGAAAGCTAACAACTGCCTGACACAGCCCGCCCGGCTAGGCTATAGGATAAAGAAGTCATGGTCGAATAATGACCATTCGAAGAACCATCACTGAGGAATTGCAGCAACCTAGCAACTCGGCTTGAGGGTAGGCTAAACAGCTACTACAGAGAAACTAAGTACAAAAAAGAGGCTCGATCCGGGGATGACGGCATCCGACAGGGGGCCCAACCTTGCACACCACGCCCAATCCAACCAATCTATTACTCCCTCGACCCAATTCCCAAGGCTCGCCAGAAAACAACCCACCCTCAGCCAAATACCAATCACCACAGTCGCCAGAGATGGGATATGAAGACCAATAATCTAAAACTCCAATCTAACCTAGTGAGACGAACGCAATACCCACCTCTAAGAGAACAGCTACTACAGAGGAACTAGGCTTCGAGAAGAGGCTCGAGCTGGAGATGTCTGCATCCGACAAGGCTACCCCCTAAAGTACCCTGCGCACCACGCCCAATCCTTCCAGACTACTACTCCCTCAACCTAATCCCATAGGCTCGCTATAAACTAAAAGTGAGACAATACAAAAGCCTCATAGAGGACAAAAAATACCACAAGAGAACCAAAGCTGCCCTAATTAATCGGAGCACAGTTCAATCTAATCAATGACAGCCACAGAAGCTACCCCTTTCAATCGACCCACACCACCAAACAGACTAAGACAGCTCCGAAGGCTACCCTTTTCAATCAAAGCCAAGCACCGAACTAGTCAATGACAGCCACGAAGGCTGCCACTTTCAACCAGAGCAAGCCCCAATCTAATCAATGATAACCACGGTTACATCCATACTACGCACAACCACCGGGCTAATGAAGCCAAGAACTAGGAATTTAAAGACGCTCAACAAGGAGCTAAAATCCAAACGATTAACCCGATCTAAGTCCAACAGACGACTGCCCATTGAGGTTCTCAAGCTAAATTTAAATGTCTAGGGGTGCTGATGTAGCTAGTATGAATCTGATCATCTAGCTCGTGTTTAATTTTGAACACAAATGTCAATTTAACAATGGCGTTCCAACAACCAGTTCAGCTAATGCATTACCAGCCATTAAATCTAGTGTAAAGCAAGATTCAAACCAAAATCGAACCTGGAGCAAACCCAGAAGCAGAAGCAGGCTGAAACCCACTCCTGTTGCTCGAGATTCCACCTGGAAACCTGAGATTTCTGGCGGCTGGAATTGTCTGACAGCCGTGTAGAGGTTCCACCAGTGGTTGAACAGTAAGCCACCGGCAGTTCAGATCTACATCCATTTCTGACCCAGTGCAAAACAAACAATTCCTTGGCTTCCGCGCATAGAACTTGAAATTAAAACCTAGAAATCTTCAGCCGTAGTCGCCGGTGTTCCGAGAACCCCGCAACCCAGCTGCTAAGTTCAGCGCACACCACCATATCTGATCTGTGTCCCCCACCTTATCAGTCGCAAGCCACCACCCTCTCGGCAGGAAACTATGCGATTCATCAGTCGCAACCCACTTCAAGTGGCAGGCGTAGGTGAATAGCCGTGATAGATGAGTCCCGACGGCGACTCCTCCTGTTCCGTCTGAGATTTGCTCCTATCGAAGAAGCAATGATCTATGCATTGAGGTGGTTTTATGTGAAGAGAACCTGGTTTGAGGTGGGTTTGGAAAACCACAGTCACACCAGAGCTTCCATTTTGTTGTATCACCACGACCGAACCCATCAGACTTAATGCTTGAAGAGGTCAGTTTGCGGTGAAATTGTGGGTAGATGATGAGAAGAGAAGTCAGGTTTGGATTACCACTACAGTAGTAGTCCATTACATGTTCCAATTAGAGCTTGGATTACCTCAGAATTGGATCTTTGGTGGATTCTTGATAGGAGGAGTGCATTCTCTCTCTAGATTGTAGAGAGAGAAGCTCTTAACTCCCCATTAGTAAACAAACTATTACATTGCATAGTTTGTTGAGAAGAGCATTAACGATAAAAATGATCTTAATAGGATATTGATAAGTAACTAAAAACAAAAACTTTTTAAATATATTTGACTATTTTGATACCTATCGATGTATGATCAAAATAAAAAACAAAGTAATGTTTTTCATTAGTGATAATGTTAACAAAGCCTACAAAATTAGCGGTTTGTATCATCTTATTGTGATCTGGTTGGTACATGTGTTAAATTTTTTTTCAAAAAGTAGGTGAAATTATACGAACACCCCCTCATCTATTCAGTTTAGACACGGACACCCCCTAACCTTTAAAAAGGCCCATGGACACCCCCTCATCTTCTACCGTTACCCAAGGTGCACCCTTCCGTTTGAGTACTGTTTGTTGCAAGGCACGTGTCAATACTTTTGCCAAATTTTAGACAAAAATGCCCTTTAACGGCAACATATACCCAGTTGCCTTTCATACCTCATTCCTCATTCTCACATTATATCAGAGATTCCCTCTCTCACTCTATATCAAAGATTCCCTCTTTCACTCTGTATCAGATCTCTCTCTCTCTCTCTCTCTCTCTCTCTCTCTCTCTCTCTCTCTCCTACGGCAGCCATGGAAGGTGGCAAGTGGTAACAATAGCTATAGTAGCCACCATAGCCACACCAACAACAAATCTAATAGCTGCAGTTAGAGCTACAACTCCACCAAACCCAAAACTGGGTTGATTCCTACTGCCGTTGTGGAGAAAAAGCCCCATTGAGGACTTTAAATACAAAATGGATGACAAGCAAATGCAAAACAACAAAAGCCCCAATTTTTAAAGGTTATCGAAGTCACCACTGTACAACACCTTTCAAAAAACCCTAGTATTCCCAAACAAAAACCCTAATGTATTCATATATCATATAATATAAACATATGCATCTACATTTGCGTCATTTAATAAGAAAATCTAGGATTTTTTTACATATAAAACATACCTTCCAAAGTAGGCTTTGCCACGATCTAGGGTTGGCTACAATCTATAGCTTTTCTACAGTTTACACAATACAATGTTCTTCGAAACTTAGGTTTTCTTCACGATCTAGGGTTAGCCATGATCTATAATGCAAGTTAAAGAGGGAGAGGAAGAGAGACAAAAGCGCCATGATCGAGTAGGGTGGAGAGAAATTTCTAATCGAGTGAAGTGTGGCGTATGCTTATTGCTCCATTTCATAACAAAGGGTATATTTGACATTTCGTTCATTCCGTTAATGGCATTGAGGTTTTTTTTCATTTTCAGTAGATGAGGGGGTGTCTATGGGTGTTTTTAAAGATTAGGGGGTGTCCGTGTCTAAACCAGATAGATGAGGGGGTGTTCGTGTAATTTCACCAAGGGTATATTTGACATTTCGTTCATTCCGTTAACGGTGTTGAGGTTTTTTTTCCTTTTCAGTAGATGAGGGGCTGTGTATGGGCATTGTTAAAGGTTAGGGGGTGTCTGTGTCTAAACCGAATAGATGAGGGAGTGTCCGTGTAATTTCACCAAAAAAGTATTGAAATTTAATTGAGGAAGGCCAAAACGATATAGTTTTGGCCGATCTATGAAGCTTGGTGCTGGACTACTAGGTGCATCACCACATCCACGAGTCCAACGTTAACGGCCCTTGTGAATTATTAACAAATTCGTCTATTTTTTTGACAATTTTCTCTTTATCGTTCTCCTCCAAACCTTCTATTTCTAGGGGGTTCGCGAGTATAGATTACCATTATTATTATAATTTATTAAGAGAAATTAGTTTTTCTTCTTTAATAAGTACATCATTAGATAAGTCGAATTTGCGGAGAGGTATATATCGTGGATCCCCCTTTTTCAAACAAAATAAGATGGCTAACTTTTTTCTTTATTTCACCCCAATTTGTAGGGTTAAATACCTAGACACCCCTCGAACTATTCCTGTTTGTATCGCTTATCCCTTCATAGAATTTTGCCTACGGCCAGCTCCCCTCATTAAAGTTTTCATTTCAAGGACCTGACTTCGTTGGATGGAAAAAATGAAAAGACTAATTTGCCCTTACATATATATACACATAGCAGCCCGCCACTCTCCTCCATCTCCTTTCTTAATCGTCTCCCTACCTAGCCCTAACACTAAAATGCAATCCCAACCGCCGCCACCCACCGCCACCACCACATCATCCATCACCTCGCCATAGCCACCCAGAACCACCACTTCCTCTAAGTGCAAATTAGGCTTTGGGTATGGCAAAAATAAAAATCAATTGACTATGTTGAGTTTGCTGTTTTCAAGAGGATCCCAGATCGGCAAAATTAAACATTTTTAAAACTGAAGAGGAATTCTCGCCTCTCTATGTCCGGCAAGAGGACTCCGGCGCTGACGACTAGAGTCCGGCAAGAGGAGTTCTCACCTCTCTGTGTCTCTCAAAAATCCCGTTGCATCTCTCTATGTATAACTATCTCTGAAATTTTATATATATATATATATATATATATATATATATAACTCGGGTCATGGGAAACGGGTTAGACCAACACTGCGGGTCAAATCCCTCCTCCTCATTCTGTCGTTCCTTCACACTTCTGGATTAGAGAGAAAAGAAGGAGGCGATGAACGAAGAACAAAGACGATGATCGAAGAATGCGACGAACACCCAATTACACTGCACACAAATTGAAAGAGTTCCCTGCAAAATTGAGAGATTGGGAAGGTAGGCAGTTGTGTTTCGAAAAAATTGATTGAAATCTTCAACAATCATCTTTCCCACATTTGTATTTTTCCAAAGAGGAGTTTTAGTGACAGCCATTTCTCTTGGCAGCCATGGATGACGAGGACGACGACGGTGGTTGTGGGGCGATGGGCCAATGGCAATGAAGGACGTGGTGGTGGTGATGGCCGGTGGGCGGCGGTTGTGGCGTATTTTAGTGTTAGGCTGGGTTTCATAGAGGAGAGGGAGTGCTAGGGACAATAAGGGCCATGGGAGGGCAAAATTAGAACATTTTCTCACATTTCAAAAAAATTAGGGCAAAATTCTAATAGTTTTGAACGGAACCCTAACAGAAGGGGTCTATGGGACAAAAAAACTTTGCTCAGGGAGCTGGCCGTAGGCAAAATTCTATGAGGGGGTGAGTGAGACAAACAGAAATAGTTTGAGGGGTGTCTCGGTATTTAACCCCAATTTATATAGAGAAAACAGAAACAAGCCACAAAAGTAAAAAAAAAAATTAATGTCTTTTGCAGGAAGGTGGTTTGTTCGCGACGGCTACGAGCACTGCTCTAGTACTGTCTCCGATTTGTACAAGAGTTTGAGTTTCTCAAACTTAGTTTGTCTTAGGGAGGCCAACAAGGTAGCCGATGTTTTGGCAAGGAAGGCTGCACAGGAGAAAAATACTTTTGTTGATTACTTTGTAGTTCATGACTTCTTAACTGCCCTTTTGTTGTACGATAGTTTAGGGTGGCAGTATCTAAGCTTGAAAAATCTATGGACGTCATCTTTAATTTTAGTATACATAAAAGGGTGATTTTTGTTTCAAAACAAATAAAAAATACTAAAAATTTAACGCATTTTACCAAATGATTGGGAGGCTTAATTATTCATCCTCAAATCTCATCCAACTTAAGTATTCATCCTCCATTTTTTGAACAGTTATGATTTCATCCCTATTTTTTTTAATACCAAAAGTGCCCCTAATATATATATATATATATATATATATCAGAAAATGAGACCAAAACATAATCTTTCCAATCCCGTCCCACGATTTCCGTCCAATCCCTAAAATTATGGATCCCAATAATTTGGGTGGGATTATATATAAGTAAGCATCTCTCTCTCTCTCTCTCTCTCCAAAGTCCTCCGTAAACAACCACCGTCATTCACACATCCTCCGGTGGGCGGCGATCCACTCGTCGTCCGACTTCTTCCGCTCTATCACCGCCGTTTCCCTCCTCCCTCTCGCCGATCAATCATCCTCCGTCGTCATCAATGAAGCAGACAGAAATCTCCCTTCGGTACCGTTGTCGTCGACCGATTCCCTCCTCCCTTTCGCAAATCAATTATCTTCTATCGTCAATGAAGTTTAACGGAGAAGTGGGCGTTATCGTTGTCGCCGGAGCAAATCTTCAAGATGTAATGATTTGAAGTTTTTTTTTTGTTTATATGGTTTGGGTATTCATGGTTTATTAACCATGAATCGGCGAATGAATTCTCGTTTTTTTTTTCGTCTTGTTCGTTGATTTTTTTTATTTATGGCTTGTTTGGGTATTCTTACCATGATTATTAATGAAGGTTTCCATGATGATACAAAGATTGAATGGTTTTTTGTTTATTTGAACAATTTACCATGAAATATTTGTTCGAATCATGGGATATTAATCGTGTCCACATAGTAATCGTCATGGTAATTTAACCATGTAATGTCATGGTAATTTAACCATGTAACGGTTTGAATGTCATGTTATATATTTTTTTACGGTAATTTAGCCATGTTCCATATAATAAGATCAATGAAAAATATGACTTTCTGTTATCTGGTTGGCCAACTCGAAGAATGAAGAAAAAATACAAATATGTGGTCAACTTATCATATTATATTCCTAAAAATAAGTAATCAATCATATTGAAATTTACCAAATCCCATTGAATTAGAAAAATAATACAATCCAATCCCACTAAATTGGGAAAACAATCAAATCCAATCCCACTAAATTAGGAAAGCAATATAACATTAAATTAGGAAAATAATCCAATCCAATCCCACTAAATTGGGAAAACAATCAAATCTAATCCCACTAAATTAGGAAAGTAATATAACATAATATATGTATATCATAGTGAAAAGGGTAAGAAAGGTAATTCACATACTAAAAGGATGAAAACATAAGTATGAAAAAAGGGCGGGATGAATTCTTATATGATATGGATAAAGAGGATGAATATTATTTAAATATTCCATCTTATTTTCACTAACAGTTTTTTTTAGCATTTTACCATCTCGTTTTTATTAACAAAAAAGTTGTCAATAAAAACTCTTTTTGCTATAATAACTCTACTCACAAATCCAACAACTTATTTACTACCAGAAATAACTTGATATTTCTCAAAAACTCACCACTGGAAACATCTAACAACTTTTCAACTACAAAAAAAAAAAAAATCTACAAATTTTTCACTATCGGTTGCTCAACAGACAAAATATCAGGAAAGTTTTCTAACTTACTTCATAGTTTCGGATTTTTTACCGTTAGATTCCCCACTTCATATATAATCTTGAAAGTTTAAGACAAGGAAACTTTTTCCAAAGGGAGATATCAGTGCCCAGACTTGTTAGGAAATACCTAAAAGAAACTTCTAGTCACAAGTTCAGCTCATTGAAATCGAGAACCACAACTGAAATTAATTACTACTAGTCTTCGAGACTGACCGTGAATTTATCTTGTACTACAGTACTATTTGTTTAGTCCATATGACGATAACTACCTTATTGGTAGGCAACAACATTTTAAATTTTCCAACATTTATTAACCATCGATCTAAATGATGCACTCTTTCCTGCACTTCCGTTTTTGACAGATACATAAATTTTCCATTCAATGGAAGCAATTTACCTCGCAAAATTCACAATTGGGTAGGTAACATTCGAAATCCAATCATGCTAGATTGGAACATGTATACACATGGCAACACTGTGGGAGGCATGACTGCAGCTTCCCGTCCCTGCTTTCTCTGTTGATCTTCAAGCCGCGCGTGCGGCTCAACCGTTGGCTGGACGGCGACAAGGTGGGGTTTGCCAGGTTCGTCTTGAGAGAGGTTCAAGATCTAGAACTCAGATTTCAATTTTGAGATGACCTACGTTTTTGCATCACAAACAGAGAGACCCAAAATCTGGGATGGTGCTCGACGTCTACTCTGTTTAGCTCCGTTCAGATGGTTGGCTAGAGGGGGAAAACGGAGTTCATGTTTATCGATTAGTGGCCCCGATCATTGGAAGATTTTTTTTGTTATCAGATTGTAAGGTAAGGGTTTTCTTTGCTTCGTCGATCTTCCCTTTGGTGCGTTAGGTTTGGGAGTGGATTTTGTAAAATCAGTAGATTTTGGTGGAATCAGTGGCTTTGGAGGTTTACTTGAACTTTGTTGCTTCGTTGTTATAATTTTGTGATTATCCCTGTTTGAAGAACCTACTAGTAGTTATTAGTGGAACAAGCTTCCGTGTGTTGTTTTTTCTGCAATTCATAATGTTGACAAAGGGGATTAAGTTGAAAAAGGGGTCCTTAACGGTTTCGAGCCAAAGTAGGCGCCGTCTCTCCAAGGAGGCCAAGGGTAAGGGTATTCCTAGGCCCCTTGACATCGGTGCTCCTACTGGTAAATTGAGATTCCCTTCATCTATGGATAGGGAACGAGCCCTTGTCATGGATATGTATTCTGATGATTTTGACTTTGAACGGGGTTCGGCTTCTTGTGCTACTAAAGTCAAGGCTCCTGCCTTGGCTCAGTTACATGATATCTTTGATCCGAATTATGAACCGTGGGAAGAGGTGCATGACGCCTGGGACCATTCATAGTTGGAGGATATGGAGGAAATTAATTCGTCTTGTGGGGATCCTTCTTAGGTTGATTTGAATTATCATGGAATTGAAGTTGGGGAATCTTTGAAGTCTGATACTAAAATGGAGACATGTGAGGCTCTAGTGGCTGGTACTTTGAGAGTTGTGTCCAACGATTGCTGTGAAGTGGTTTCTCCTGGTTGTGCTGCTCTAGACCCCAAGGTACCCCGTCACTCTCCTTCTGGTGGCTATGGATCCTTGGTTAAGCCTGAAAAGAGGGAAAATCGGGAAGAGGTCGGTAAGAATATGGTTCAACCCGGTGGTATGAAGCGTCCTAGTCCTACAGAATATCGACAATGCAAGAAAAAGGTTATTATGGGCCGTGAATTTCTTCTTGTTAGCCGCACCTGCCTTCAGGAGGTGAATAAGAAGTTCCAATTCTTCCACATGCCAAGCCTCTCGGCTTTTGAAGTTAAAATTAAGGTGCCCTCTCGGAAAGTTAGTATTAGTGCCTAGGATGGTGATGCTTCTTTGGTTGATGTTCCAGTCCCCCTCGCTGGAAGAGGGTCCTCTTTCCCCGTCCAGCTGTGTGACTGCATCTCCGGTGCTTGAGCCTCGTCAACTTAGCTTTGAGGATTCCTTATCCGATAGGGATGGAGATGTTCTCCAAGGTACTGCTTCTGGAACTTGTAATTTGCGAACAAAGAGGATCATGGCTTTCCGGTGCAACCGAGTAGAGGACTGCAGACCTACTTCTGCTAAGCATCCCAGTAATTGTAAACAGAAGAAGCTGGACAAAGTCAAAAACAGAAGAAGCTGGACAAAGTCAAAACTAGTTTTGGTTGTGACAAGGCTGTTCAACACCCTAGTCAGAGAAAGCGGAAGTAGGAAATGATTATAGAAGATGACCCTCATACATATTGCATCCCTCAACATCGTGCATTCGTTTGATTTATCTATTCCCCTTCTCCTAATCCTCGGTTTGCAGGTTTTACTGATCATGTGTTCAGCGTTGAGGTCATGGTTGCGTTATTACGTTGGGTTCTGTTGGGGTGTCTATTTGCTTCTGTTTAAATTGGGACTTTGTTTCGGTTTATGGTTGTGTTGTGTTATTTTTATTGGAATCATGGGTTGTATAACTTGATGACCTGACTTCATTTGATATCTACTATATGTTTATGTTAAGTATAATATGTTTATGTTTCCTCAAAAAAAATATGCATACACATGATATCTATAGCTAATACGTCTACAGAGACACTATCATTTTTTCTGAGGCCAATGTCTTGCCTCTACATCTGCAGATAGGTGCATCTCCTTTCTGTCTAAACAATCTCCATTTTCTGAGGTACTCTACAAATGTTTTGGACCACAGATCAGGAGAGAACTAGAAAGTAAATGAAATATCAAATATAAGGAATCATTTGTAAAATATACGAACTGGTCGTCATTTTTTGAACCACCCCAATAAGAAACATGAACCACCCCAATAAGAAACACGGATCAACAAAATAGGACGGAGGAAGTAATACTTAATCACTCATTAATGTTGTTGATTTTAGCCCAGAACAAGCACCCAAAATACTACAATGGTTAAAAATCGTAAAACGTTATTGAGTACCAGTGTTATCAAAAGAGACTTGGCCCGGCCTGGCAAGTTGTACTAGTGAACTGGATAACAAGACCTTCCCTTAGCCAACTCATACAAGTAAATCCACTATCCAATTCAAAACCAATTGGCTATGGGTGGAGAAGTTGCCTAGGTCCATATACTAGTTTTAGATATGGTAATTAACACTCACGCACACATGCAACTCTCAACTTGCATAGGGAGAGTTAAACACAGAATCTGTACAATAGGGATCATAATGAAACAAGGTACCTCATCACAAGAAGGTGGGCTAACATGCAACGGAGGAGACAGAAATCAGAGTTAGTGGTGTCAAAATCTCATCTGAAATCATGCGTGAATACTTTTTCATGCAATAATACGGACTAGTATTTTCTGAACATTAGAAATACACACCTTACATATTCATTGATAGGGGACGATCCAATATATGAAAGCCCCTCATGACTTTTTCATAATGCAAAAATAACATATGTGAGAATCATATAGTATAGTATTAACAATGCCCTTTTCATCGTGTACAATCTATCGGTACTCCCTATTCAACTGATCCCTATTCAATTGGGCTATAGGTTCTTCAGGTGAAATGTTTCGGCAATTTTATTGCATATGTAGAATGTTTGGGGCAAAATTACTAGGTTAGTGGGGTCAAATTGATAAATTAAGTTTCAAATCTATTATAGTAAAACAAATTTTACAAAATTGAGATCGGTCGAGTGATCCCACTTGACCCTCACTCCCTCTGCCCCTGTTAACATGATTACCATTGCCACTTCATACGTTTCTACTTTGGCGTTGATTTCTTTGTAACGGATAGAGAGACGTTCTCCCTTTGTGGCCTAATGTTTTCTTTGACCTAGCCCTTGGATTGTGAGGTGTTTATTTCTCTTTGTAGGCTAGGTCGGGTCTAGTGTGTTGATTCTCAATGGAGCAAAGTTTTGCCTTACGAGCATGTGGCAAACCCCTGAGCTGTGCAAAAAACTTCATTCAATATCTTTGTTTTTGGAAATTGGTTTGAAAGAGCTCTCTTACCAAAAAAACAACAAAATAATAGACGCCAACAAGTACAAACTACAAAAAGGCCCTCGATATCACATCCTTTTATTCAAGAAAATAGATCTGTGCATTTGCAAACCTTGTTATCTTCAAAGTATAGATCAGGCAAGCAATTAAATGTACTTTTTTGTTTGGTTTATCATTGGAGAAACAATGAATGAAAAAGTAGCTTTAGGCCATTACTCTGTCAATTGTTGAACTAAGAGGAAACAGACTTACTGTTTTTATTCAAGCCCAGGGCCACTTAGCATCCCTCCATGCGAATCTACGATTTCCCCCATTCTTCACATAATCAGAATCATTTCCTTCAAGGCGCAGATGGTTTTGTTCATCCTGTTGAAATGCCTGACAGCATTGAAGTTTCATGTCACGCACCGAAGCTTCTTCCCTATATTCCTGGTGAGAATACCTTGGATGTTGGATGAATGGTACGCCTTTCCACCACAGCTTGAGAGCCTACAAGAGCATACTGTGAGTGGATGGAAATGACGGAATTTCAATGCTCATGTCCTAAGACTGTAAGCCTTTTTTAACCTAAAATTGTATCAGAACTCTGATTATATGATGTCCTGAGTTAATTCTCAACTTGTTTAGCATGATGTACATTGTTGGACCTGTTTAGTAAGAGCCTAGGCTTTTGGGATAACTTGTGACTTAACTAATGTAAAGATCAATAACAGACTAGCACAAAAGTGTTCGAGGGGAAGTTCCATAGCCAAGCTAGGAGACTTACATGCCAGTATATCCAAACTGCAACTCTATGGGGCATCAACCAGAAAAACAGAGCAGAGTCAGCTGCCACTGACGATATTCTTTTGGCTGTTAAGGTAGCAGTGAAATATTCACCAAGCTTGGGATGGTGAACTGAAATTGATATAAACAGACTATCCCCAGGTGCATTTGCTCTGATTTTCCAATTCCCAAGCATATCCTGCACTTCAATTTCATCAAATTTACTCAAACAGCAAAGCATCTACGTTAAAGCTCTAGAACAGATAGAAAACAAACAGAGACTGTATACATTATGGACACTTGGGGGCACAGTCCATCTCTTCGCACCAATGAAATACAGACATTGAACTTTGAAGAAAATAACTTAGGAGCCAATTATTAATACCTGCAATAAAGAAGATTTGTAACCACGTCATTTATTCTTTTCAAGTTCAGGAAAATGTATGACTTCTAATTTGGGCAATTATTTCTTATGTGTTCAGGCAAATATTTCTTGTGTACCCTAAACATTTTTCCTATTACTCCAACATTTCTTTTACACTTTCATCTGCACAAATACATGAACAATTTACTTATTGGCATCTTTTTCGTCATCATGTCAGTATTCTATCGTATCTCCTAATAAGAAACTGACTAAAGCAGCAATCATTGGACAACCTGTAGCAAGCACGTCATTTTGTAGCCATGCGTCTTGCAGTTCGTCGAGTGATGTTTATGATATTATATTGCACACTAGTCAAATGCAGAACTCCTGAGCACATGAAAACACAGACACGTGCATGGGTGCGCTCATACTCATGAATGCATGTAATGACGATGAAGTAGACGGCAAGCAATTCTGCTTTCTTTTTCTATTAAAGAAAGCATCATATCCCCATATTTCAGCTACAAAAGGATTGGTGGATACATTGAGAGTAAGAGGAGGGGGGAGGGGCGGGGGTTGGTTTCTACTTGTACTACATGTTGTAAGGGCAAAAACAATCATGAAAACAAGCTGAAAGATCCGAGTGCAAAGCAAAATCTAGGTCTCATTAACTCCCGTGATATATGTGTCCTCAAAACAGTAACAAAGGAAGATTCACAACAAGCGTGCCAAGCAATCGCTTAGACTTACCATGAAAGGACTGACGTGCAGTGGTTTCGCAACTAAATCAGTTTTGGGATTGAACAAAAATGATACCCGTTCGCCCCATGGTGTATTAGTCACCTAAATCCAGAAATCAACACTGCCGTTAGTAAAAAGATAAGGGCTCACACATGAAATTCCTAGATAGTTTAAACTCTGATACCCACTTGCATTACCAGTAGAAAATATATATGAAAGAATGGCGAGTCGGTGACCGAATACTTTCTTCTTTGACTATAAACTACTTGGTTTTATGCACGGGCCCATATGTGTAAAGCAAAGTGGAAACAACATGGAGAACATGAGCGTTAGTCACAACTTGTCAATTTCAGTCCAAATGTATTGGCAGTAGAAATCTGATGGAGGACTCCCTTTTGTTTTCATCCACTCCAATTCGTAGTAATAGCATCGACGAGGAGGTGGAAGAATGAGAAAGGGCCCCTCTCGGTGAAGTCCTTTTACTTGCTGATCAGAGGTAGGATTACGGATTCGTTCCTGTTAGAGGCTGTACAGAAAGTTTGAGTCCCAATCAAAGTGGGTTTTCTTTTGTTTGGACAACAACCTTGGACTTTGTTGGAAATTGTTCCACATCGGTTAATTATCGCCTCAAAAACTAGAACATGAGCCTGGGCGGCCTCTCCTTTCATTGCCAATTGGTATTAAGCTAGGTTTTCAGAGGCTTTTTCCTTTTGTTTGCAACATAGTTGCACTTTGTTTCGTTGTGATCAGTGTGTTTCGGATCCTTTGTTGACCTCTCCACGTGTAAGTCGGGGGTCACTCGTGCGGGGTAGTGTTGGAAATTGTCCCACATCGGTTAATTAACTGCTTGAAGAAGTGAAGTTTTAGACACTCTATTAGGTGTCACATGGACGAGTAGACAGTTTATCATTTGCTCCTTCATTGTGTAATGCCCAGGTACTCTGGTGCCTTCTATTGGCAATTTTTTAAGTCCAATGCTTAATGCTAGACTCAGTTCTAAGTATTCTGAAGTGCTGGAAAGATGGTTGCAAGCTGAGGAGTAAACAGAAGCCAAATGTGATAGCTTCATTGTCTTATGTGGTGCTTTTGGAGAGCAAGAAGTCAATGCACTTTTGAATATTCAGATATTGATGAGAAGCTCAAAATGGCCGCACTGCATACCTTCCATTTTTGGTGTAAAGGATATTTCGTAAATTTGTTTCACTTCGGTTGATTTCACAGGCAAGTTCTTTTTCTTTTTATTGCTCGGCATAGGCAAGCTCAATTTTGGTGTTGAGAATTTTTCATTTTGGTTCAACTTGATTACTTTTCTACAAAGGTTTGTCCCTGAGGGCACCTTTAAACGCCTACTTACACATATACTTCAATTATCACACAGAGAAACAATAAACGAGACAATTGAGAGACTATACTTAAACAGTTTAAAGTGCGCTTTTATGAACAGCATATAATGATGCAAAGAGGTGTTATCTTGACACTTCAAGATTGGGAAGTCCAGTTTTAACTTTTAAGTGTCCAAGTTGATCACTATATTGCAAGGGCACCTGCATGTCTGTTAAAAAAAACATAGCAGCAAACTTTTCATTGATTGCTAAAGTTTCAATGACTTGCTACCGCAATCATTTATAACCGACAAATAACAAATTTGTGGTAGAAATGGAACCCGTTGAGATAGAATTGTGGTTCCAGCTGGGTAGAACGCTAGAACATATAAATGCAAAGGTTCAAAAAAAAAAAACTACCAGGGCAAAAGATGTGGCAGCCCTAAAATTGTTTTACTCTGCAAATGTGAGGAGAGAATGAAAGAAAGGTAAAACCAAATTCAGAAAGGAAAAAAAAGAGAGTTTAATTTACAGAACATACAAAAATTGCAAGGAAACCATTCTTTGCAGTTTGCACATACGTTAAGTCGTTAACAAACGCACAAGATATTTGATTCCAACAATGCAATAGTTGAGCCCCTTTTGGCGCCTTTTAAATGTGCAGACATATACTTTACTAGTGAACTATATAGCATGGATCCGTACATGGCAGGAGAGACGACCACAGATACGGGACACAAAAATTTAAAAAATGAGGACACAGACACAACAGGTGACACATAAATAATTTTGTAAATTAGCTTGTTTACTTACGCAAACCTACACTGTAACCACTCAATATCTAGGTTAGGACTCAGGACTCTGTTTACACCCCAATTTGGTTTGGTAGATGTTTAAGCCCCGCCTTGGGCGAATCCCAATGATGAAATGGTTTTTCGTATTCTTTGATGAGGTGTGGAAAACCTTATGAAATACGTGGAACTCTTAAGGAATGAAGGAACACCTTAGAACTAGGGATTTGAGTGCTGAATGACACTTAAGAGTGAGTAGAAGTGTGTGGACATGTATTTTAGCCTTAGTGGCTCCGACATTCTTCGAATTGGTCAGTGAGTTGTTTTCCGACCCATTGATGGTAAAACCATCATATCTTTTATTGTACAAATTATTTTTTATCCAAACCACTTACGTTGGAAAGTAGACTCAATAAGCTTTTCAACGGTCTAAAGAACGTGCAAATCCGAGTATGGGAGTGTCCGAAGCGATGCGAAGTTCGGAAAATTGTGCAGAGTTTTAGTGGCAATCGCAGGTTTAAGTGGCGACCAACAGATCTGTTTAAGTAAGATTTTGAGGCCGATACTTCAAGTGGTGATCGACAAAAAAAAGTGGCAGTCGCTAGATCGTTCTTCGCAGAGAACCTTCCTGAACGATGATAAGCATCTCAGTCATCTTGTTCGATCAAACCTTTTTCAATCAGTTCGGTTTCACTTGTCCAACACATTCCAAACACTTTAGGATAGAATTTAGAGGGGATTAACTCTACTTTTGAATTTAATTAATTCCCTCTCAATTATCTCTAACTCTACCATTTTCACTCAATAAATAAGGCCTCTTCCCTACGTTTTCAAGAAGATTTTCCTACTCTTTCCCATACAAATTCATGTTCTTCAATCCTCCATGAGTCATACGCCCATACAAATTCATGTTCCTACTCTCTCCCATACAAATTCATGTTCTTCAATCCTCCACAAGTCATACGCCCATACAAATTCATGTTCCTACTCTCTCCCATACAAATTCATGTTCTTCAATCCTCCACAAGTCATACGCCCATACAAATTCATGTTCCTACTCTCTCCCATACAAATTCATACTCTCTCAACAATTAAACCCCCGCAATCTAGCAAATCCGTGAGCAATCAAAACACACAAAGAGTGTCCGAAACCCTTCAAACCAGTAGAGTTCTTCATTGTTCTTGAGCTTTTCCACATTCAATTGATAAAGGACCGGAAACCAAGAACGAGTTGCGCATTTGAGCAATTGAGGGATCAAGTGCGATGGCCACAGAATGTGGCAGTTGCTGGTCTTGTACTTTTGCATGTGCCAATCTCTAGACTTTACGTGGAGATTGCTAGTTAGTTTGTCACCAGGGTTTCTACTTATCAAAAAAAAAAGTTTGCCACCAGGTTTTCTGTCAAACGGAAACCCTGTTTCCTATTTTCTGCACTCTCCCTTCCTCAATCTCCATTACTTGTTTACTTCTTGTCATCACCCATACATGTTTAATGGCTAAAAATCAATTATTTGCAAAGTCACTGGAATGACTTGAAACGCTTTATGTCAAACAATTAGAGGCCAAGTGGCGACTCCAAACAAACAAACAAAGTGCACCGCAATGGGCAATATCGATATAGACATGTTGTAACGGGTGTCTAAGAGTTTCGCTTATTGGTCACCCTGTGTGCGAGACTCTGCTCTCACGGGCGGGTATCCACAAACTCCTATCAAATGCATTACCGAAGGATGATGTATGCCTACAAACATAACACACATGTTTTGAAATACACTTCAGGCTTAATACTTTGAAGCTAAAAAAATTTTAGCACGAGAAAGCTTTTAAAATTTATAAAAATCAACATGTCGTGTCCTCATGTGTGTCCCCGGCATATCCCACTATAAAAATTGTTAAAATTTAATGGACGCGCCACATGGTGTGTCCCATATGTATACTCCTGTGTCCCGCCTTACTGCGCATCCCCGGGGAGTCTGACATGGATACGGCAATCTCCAGTGTCCGTGGTTCATAGTTTATGATGCTTATGGTCTACAAGAGGAAAGAAAGTGGCTGATAGGCAATTTTATTTTAGCAATGAGTACTTGGGTAACTTTAGTTTTTACTTTAAGGTTTTGAAGAGAACAAAGATCAGACATTTATGTCTTTCATTTAAGGGAGGTGAAGATGTGAGAAACCCAGGGTTTGTAGAAGGCAACAACCATGTATCCCCCTTTCCCCCTTCTCTTCTTCTCCTCATGGATTCAAGGCCCTAGTAATTCCAGTGTTTTCCCTTGTCCTTCTTTCTTCTCTACTTTCCTGGTGGTTTCAAGGCCCCTAGTGACTCTAGGGTTTTCACACATCCCATTCTTCAATGTTCTATGTATTTTTAGAGTTTTAATGGAGTAAAAGAACTGCAGTAGTTAAAGTTTTTGTTTGCGATTTTAGGTTACATCAATTTGGTATTAGAGCCCCAACAAAGCCTAAAGCTCAAAATGGGGCTAAATCTGCTTGCTCCTATTGCATCTTCCCCTATGTACCAACTATTTTCCACGTTCTTCGCGTCAGGTTATTCTCAGATGTTTCTGTCCACCTAGTCTTCAAGCCTAAAGCTCAAAATGGGGCTAAATCTGCTCGCTCCCATTGCATCTTCCCTCTATGTACCAACTATTTTCCACGTTCTTCGCGTCAGGTTATTCTCAGATGTTTCCATCCTCCTAGTCTTCAATTTCCATCTATTCTTTCTACCAGTGTTGTTACACTTATATCTTGACAACTTCACGCCGTATGTTTCTTTTCTCCCTTCCCTTGTCGGTTCTGATTTCTTCTCTCTCCAGTTTGATGAAATGCCAGAGAGAAAGCTGCCTGGTTAGGACTTAGGAGTTGATGGTTTTGCATGCGTGTCATTAAAAGAGACCGAAATTTGTTCCTTCTCCAATGAAATGTCGTCTACTTTCACTTCTCTATCGCGACTGGAGCTTTTCTCTTTATCCCGCAACTGCTACAGATAACCTTAAGTAGCTGATGGTACTCTCTTCCTTTTCCTCTCTTCCACTTGCTCTCCAGATTTCTGCAAGTCTCTTGCTACTGTTCTTTGCTCTGTAGCTAGTTACTGCTTTTGTTTCTCTCCCTGCTGCTTCTACTGTACTGTTGCTCCACCTACTACTACTGTGTGGTCGTGGTGCTTGGCGTCAGAGGTTTGTTTGCAGGCTTTGGTACTTTATACATCTGCTGTATTATTCAAGTGCTGCATCCCTCCTGTAATGCTGCTGCTTCTCATCTTCAGTTCCCATGCTACTACTGCTCCATGTTCACGAAATTCTTGTGAGAAAGGAAGATGAATGGTTGAAGCATGTCTCAAAATCCATGGGGGAGAGCCAGCATTTACAAAGCATACTGGAGCTTCAATCAGGAAGCAAACGTTACCGCTGAACTGGCGTGTGTCTGTAATGATAACTTATTTGAGAAGCCTTCACGGAATGTCATATAAGGGTTTCACTTCAAGATCTTAAATTGAGGATGAATTTTCTCTGACAAGAGGGGTATGATACACATGGTCTGCAAGAGAAATAAAAGAAGAAATAGCGGCTGACATGTTATATTCATTTTAGAAATAGGGTTATTTTGGTAATCCTTTACTTCAGGATTTTTTCATAAACAGACTTTAAGTCTTTCACTTGAGGGAGGTCAAGATGTGAGAAACCCTAAGTTTGTTGGAGGCTACGGAATGTACCCCTTTTCCCCCCTTCTTATTCTTGGCTTTCCTTCCCCCTTCGTTCTCCTCTATTCTCCTTGTGGTTTCAAAGCCCCCAGTGACTGTAGCGTTTTCTTCCTTTCTTCTCATGTTTTTCTTCAATCTTCCACCTGGTCCACGGTGACTTGAATTCAGTTGATTTTATTTTTGGAGGTTTAAAGAAAAAGAACAGCAGTAGCTAGAGTTTTTGTTGAGTTTGTTAGACGTCATCCCACATTGGTTAATTATAACCTCCAAAATTAGTATATGAGTTTGGGCGACCTCTCCACTCATTGCCAATTGGTTTGAGTTGGATGCCTTAACAGAGTTTTGACGTTACATCATCTTATTAAGGAAAATAATAACAAATGAGAAAGTTGAAAGATGATGCTACGGACAGTTCAAAATGTACATCTTTGTCATGGCTTATTGATCCAAAGCTATGCTAGCTTATAAATCGTATGCTTCTGTGGTTCTCAATCATTGGTCTCCCTTTTGCTTGTTACATCATAAGTATTCACCTTTTCTCTCATTCCTAGGGTACTTGGTTGGGTTGCATTTGTGGATGTTCTTGATCCTAGTCGTGTTAACTTATTTCCTTGTGCTCAAACGCGTGCTTTTCTTGGGTACGAGAGTACCGAGAAAGGATATCGTGGTTAGTATCCTAAGTCTCACTATTACTTTGTAAGTGCTGTCACATTCTTTGAGTCAACCTCCTTCTCTACTTCTGTAGGCAAAGAGATGTCTTCCGATCTTATATGTAGTTGTGAGGGGGAGCCTTCCTTTCCCTCACCTCTCTTCCTTTGCCGCTTCCATTCCAATCCACCTTTACGAGTATATCTACAACCCCAAGATAGGTGTCTTGTTTCTAATGGCCTGAACGCTTCATGCCTTCATCTTCTCCATCAAAAGCTCTTGCTTCCTTGTCTACTCTGCTTAGTTGCATGAAGCGGTAACGGGGGCAGGTAAGTGGAGGAAAGAATCGTAGAAGCTCCTCGTTTGGGAGTGTCGGGGGAGCGTTACGTATAATTTATAACGATGTAAATATATAATACAAGTAACTATACAATTCATTTCGTGTTTTAACGAATGTAAGTAAACGTTAGGTTTATACTATATTGTACTAAGCAAAAATAAGTATATATCATGTTTATACCAAGTACTTAAATAAGATTGACTTTATTATTTTAGTATCTGATAAATTATTTCTTATTTCTTACTTTTGTGTCTTCTCCTTTTGTTTCTTTTGGGATTTAAAAGCTTAAGAGGTTCTATTCTAGTTGGGAGTGGGCTACTATTCTCGATTGAAGCAAGGTTCCTAAGAGAGTTTGACTTGGGAGCCCAGGAGAGAGGTTCTAAGGTGGATTCGCCACCTCTATAGGAGGTTCTTGCTATTTAGCTACTTCGGCTTCTGATGATTTACCAATTGATTTGCATCGAGGTAGACTAACTTGTACTTAACATCCTATTATTTTGTCTTTTATGATCGACTTTCACCTTGTCTTCATTCCTTTGCTTCCACTTTGTCCTCTGTTTCTATTACTTCCTCTTCCAAACAAGGTATGTATTTATGTTGTTGGAAACATGCTATGGATGAGGAAATGAGTACTTTTTATAACTTTGGAGTTTGCTGCTTTTCCTTATGAGAAATAGACTTTGGATTTTCGGTGGGTGTATGAGAAGTATCTCACGGAGGGTTCTATTGGTCATCTTAAGGTGTGCTTGGTGGCTAAGGGCTACCTACACTCAGACCTATGGTGTTAAATATTTGGAGACATTTTCTTTATCGTCCCACAACTCCCACCTAAATTCTGTTTGGATTCTTCTCTAAGTAGCTGAAAATAGCACATGGTCTTTGAACTGCTTGATATTACAATGCCTTCATGGCGATCTTCAAGAGGAATTATAGATGGATCAGCTACCAAGTTATGTTGTTATTGGTAGTGAACATCTTGTTTGTTGTGCACGCAAGGGATATATACAGCCTAAAACAGTCTCCTTGTGCTTGGTTTGATAGGTTCAGCTCAGATGTACTAGCTTGTAGGCCCACCTTTGATGAAATAGCTATGGAGTGGTTAAATGCCATTACTTTGTTTTGAGAGAATATAATCCTTCTATTGCCCAATTTTTAGAATGGTTTGAACTTGTCCTTCCATAGGACAGTGTATAGGGCCTTTTTGTCTTGTGGCCTTTCTTGTATACGGACGGCATTCCCTTTATGCCGTTTTGTTAATAAATTACTTATCAAAAAAAAAAAAAGTCTTGTAGGCTTTGGCAGCCTAAACGGCTAAACCAAAGGCTATGGGTAGCACAATCATCGAGAAGTTTAGTAGCAAATAATCTGATACTGAGTTTTTCTTGTGGGGAGATTTTAGTAGCAACAGATGACTTTGATCAGTAAACTTCACATGTCTGACCAAATGAATAAAAAATAAATGGTAAACAGTAATTGGAGTTGCACACCTCAGCAATGCATTTCTTCAAGTTCACAGTACAGCCTTCTGAGTCATAGCAGTAATACAAGCTTAACGGATTCTGTTCATAACCGACGCTAGGAGGAATGGTCAATAGGAAACTGTGTAAAGAAGCAAATAATCAACTTGAAGAAACACGAAGGAACACAACAAATTAAAACCATCAAAGTAGGGGACACATTCTTCCTCCTGATTTGGAATTCCAAGTTTTTCAGTGGACATGCAATTAATGTGTTTGAATTCAATTCAATAGCATTCTTTCCTAATTTGCCTCTACTATTTTCATTTTCAACTACATATATAGCTCACTATATTTTGTAGTTTTGATTCTGAAAAGTTTCAAAGTTTTTGTTTTGACTTTTGGACAATATTATTTGTGACATCATACTCCCTCCGTCCCCGTTTGTCGGTCCCAGTTGAAATCTTTTGATGTCCCAAAAAGATTCTCCCAATTCAAAACTAAATGAGTAATATCCAATGAATTTCCTCTTTTATCCATCCCTTTTGAAATTAGTAGTATTAACAAAGTAATAAAAGATAATGACTAGAGGGTAAAATGGAAAAATAAGTGATAAGACATGCAATGATTGTGTTCCCTTATTAAGTTGGAATCCCCAAGAGGGACCAACAAATGGGGAAGGAGGGAGTACAAAGGAAACAAGGATGGAGTAGCTTTATCAACTTGTTACCAACCATGTCAGCATTTCACAAAGTGTGCCTCAGTGTGTGCAAAAGCCTCAGGCAAGGCACACCTATAGTGGTTCAAAGGGTATGACGTGCAAGATGCGCTCTTCAGGCTTGGAAACGAACTGCGAGAGGGGTGGACTTTTATTGCCCTCTTTCAAAACATGATGTGTAAATCAAAACCGCTATTCCTGTCAAGAGCTAGCTGCAACCCATCACTTAGTATGTCGTTAATCTTCTACAAGACAGGTGTTCTTGTGGAAACAGATGCGCAGCAAGTGGTTAATCTTCTACAAGACTCTAATCTCGGGAACCATTATTGTATTATGATTGCAGAATAATTCTCCAAAGATTGCAAGCGTAGATCAAGCAAGTTCTTAGAGAGGCAAATCATTGTGCAGATACCCTGGCGAAATCAAATTTTGTTTGTAATAGTCTAGTTATCTTTAATTCCAGTCGTCGTGTAAGAAAGCATCTACTTCATGATACTAATGGGGTCCAGTACCATAGAATGATGACTGTTTAATTTTAATACAAGTTCCTATTTAACCCCCCAAAAAAAATCTACACCACTTATTCAAAAGGGCTTTCTAACAAAGTTAGCTTTCCACATACAACATATCAAAGCCTGTATTGTGAAAAGTCCTAAGTCTATCAAGGAATAAACTATTTTTCTAGGCTGAAAACTTTTGTAGGCTTGCTTTGCTCTTCAATATTTACAACTATGCCATTAACGAAGTTTTCACTCAGATTTGTGTTTACATTTGAGTTTGTCCATTGGCCATTGAGTAGTTCAAGCTTTTCTCAAGTTTGAGTAAAAATTTGAGTTAGGGCCAGACTCGCTCTAAGTTTCTCAAAATTTCGTCTATATTTTTGTGATTGTTCTTCTCTTATGGGCGAATTAAGGAATTAAAAACAGTTAATCAATCAAAAGCTGATTATTAAAATTCAGGACAGACAAAACAAAATAAAAAACAAAAATCACTTTTCAAAATAAAAAACAAAAAGTACTTTTTCATAGATATTATTCCTTCCTAAAAATGTGATTAAATAAATAAAAAACAAAAAACACTTTTTCATAGATATTATTCCTTCCTAAAAATGTGATTAAATAAATAACCGACAAAGAACAGTAGAACAGGTAAATGTACTCTACATGACAAAGTGTTCAAAGCTGAATTTCGCATATAAATCAGATAGAAACAACGGGAGTACTAAGTAAGTAAGGAATTACACTGGACCGTCGGTTTGAGCAATGAAGCGACAATGGTCGGCAGAGAGATGGTCGGGCGGGGGGCGGGCGGCGCGGTCGAGATCAATTAGGGCGTAGCGGACGGTGTACTTGAAAGAATGTCGGACGGGACAGCGGCGCTCGTGCCAGACGGTGCCTTGGTAGACGGTCGACGCCGGTTCTGAGAAGGATTGGCTGCGGAAGCAGCGGCGGAGGAGAGAAGAGAGGGGGAGAACGAGGGAGAGAACGAGGGTTGTGAAGAAGGTGGAGATGATTGAACTCCAGAGATGGAGTGCCTCCATTTCGCTGCCTGTGCTTCTGTCAATTGAGAAGAGGTACGGTGTTAAACGCGGAGGGAGAGAGATGATGAACCCTGGTGAATTGGTGGCACAGACAAATACACGTTAAGCGGGGGGCACCCAAAATGCTGCTGGTACAGCAGTTTGTTGCACAGACAGCGCGTACAGCGCTCATTTGGGCTCGTCTCGGATCCAACAAAGATAATCGGAGCCGCTCATTTTGTTCAATATATTTTTCTTAAGGTCCCTGCAAAAAATTAGCTCCATCCAACATCGATAAGAGTATTTGCGAAGCATTCAAAATTGTTTTAGAAAATTTTCAAAGCAATTTTGGACGCTTCGCAAACCCTCTTATCGATGTCGGATGAAGCTAATTTTTTGCAGGAACCTTAAGAAAAATATATTGAACAAAATGAACGGCTCCGATTATTTTTGTTGGACCCGAGACGGACCCAAACAAGCGCTGTACGCGCTGTCTGTGCAGAAAGCTCTGTACCTGTAGCAGCATTCGGGGGGCACTGCGTAAGATCAAGTCCAATGGGATGTATGTATAGCCATTTTCCATCCACAATCATAAGACTCAGGACCGTTCCGGTTTTTAAAAAAAAAAACTTTTAGAAAAAAAATATAATTTTAAATTTAAAAATTATGTATTTATGTAAATAATTTTTTTACCAATATGAATGTTGTTTGATAGATCTTATTGAGATTTTTTAAACGGTGCAAAAAAAATTAAAATATTATTTTTTATTTTCGTTATATTTGAGTTTGAAATTACCTTCATTGCTGCAATGAGAATGAAAAATGTCAAAGATTAAGGGGCTAAACCTTCTTTCAAAAAGAATGTAATTTCAAGTTCAAAAATTATATGTTTATGTAAATAATTTTTCTACTAATATGGATCCTGTTTGATAGATCTCATTGAGATCTTTTAAACTGTGCAAAAAAAATCAAAAAATTATTTTTTCATTTTTGTTGTATTTGAGTTTGAAATTATCTTTCTTTTTAGCAGAACGCCTCTGAAAAGGATTGTATATTTTCTCTTTAATTAATATTATTTGGTAATGTCTATCATTATTATGTGTGTAGATTGATCTAGCAAAGAGAATTGATAGTTAGAGGAAAAATTAGGCGGATGGAAGGTTAAATAAAAACATAATTTTTTTAAAAATATATTTTCTTAAAGTCATCGTTTGGTAGACACAATAATTATTTTTTTAACGAAAGTAATAGTTGAATTAGGATTGAGAAAGTTGGGGAAAATAAGGTGGAGGAAGAGTTAGTTAAAGGCTCTTTGTTTATTTTTTAGAACTCATTATTGAAGAGGGAAGAGTTCTATTAGAACTAAATACTACTTTTTAAGTACCTTTTGATCCTAATAAAATAACCTAATGGCTAGAGCCATTTTCCATGGGATTCTTTCAAACTAGCCCTCTTTTATCATTCACTAGCTATTTAGGTCCTGCCCACATCACACTTATCCCACATAAGTCCTTTTTTCCCTACATGCATGCGCCTTTTGAATTTAAGATAGGAAAATTATCCCATGTAGATGGAATATTATATTGTAATGTCCCACTCATATATTATTGGTTAATATTGCGGGGCTCATTACTTTTTATTAGTAATTTGATAAATAAATTGACATGTGGCATTTGATGACTGGTAGAGCATTGTTTGAAAACCACCAAATAATATTTCTAATCAGAATTTTTTCTCTCTCTAGAATTGTCGCGTGTTTTTTTTTTTTTGTCAAGACAATAACAGATGGTATTATAAATCGCAAACCAAATATATCATGAGAAATATCCATCCCTAGACAAGTGATCAAGAAGCCAAACATGAGGGGATTTAGTCCAAAGACTACAATCCAACCCACCTAAACCTTTACTAGCCAAAGTATGAGCAACCGAATTAGAAGATTGGCGAGCAAATAAAACATACAACTTTGAAAATCATTGCTCAAAACCTTAACATCAGGGATGATAGAATTCATGCTTTGGCTGACTACTGTATGCCCATTTATCATGTCAATGACTGCCTTAGAATCGCTTTCCACCATGATTGCATTTAGTCCTAGTTGAAACTCCACTTGGACTCCACGATGAACCGCCATGGCCTCTGCAAGTTCTGGGCTTCTATACCAAGACAAGCATTTAGATGCAGCAGCCATGAACATTCCATTCGCATCTCTAATAACCACACCGTATGCACCTTTCCCAGAAAACTTTGACCATCCTCCATCCACATTAATTTTAACAAAACCAGTAATCGGCCGCTGCCAAGCAACGCTAGAATCCTCCTCCTTAGTACCCCGAGTTTCTCCCACTGATCGGTTTGCTGCTAAGTATTCATCCAAGCAACTTGCTGCCCTAGAACTAACAACTTGAGGTAGCAAATTTTTTTGTTCAAATACAGCACCATTCCGATTTTTCCAAATATACCGCATCCCAACTGCTATAAGAGAACAATGCCAGTCCTTATTCGAAACATTTTGCCAACGAGCCTCAAAAGCCAACGAAGCCCTTATTAAAAGGGAACAAAAACCAGACCTGCTACACTAAAGGGCATGTGCAGAACAGATGTAGAATTGTTTCCATTTCCACCCCACAAATTGGGCAGCTTGACTCCTCAACAACCTTTTTCCGAAAAAGATTTGCTTTAGTCGGTAAAATCTCATGAAGACACTTCCAAATAAAGTGCAAAATCTTCTTTGGAATTTTGAGTTTCCACAGATGTAGCTCATATATAGCTAAAACTTTAACTAATTATAACTTTTGTTGTGCATATCCAATTTTGCAAAAAAAAAAATATATATTTCTGAAACATACTCGACGAGATCTTTCAAACAAGATCCATTTTGAATATGAAATTGTGTACATATAAAAAAAGTTATTTTATTCCCTTTACTGCAAAATTCACACCCTTTCTAGACTCAAATGCAGAATTCACACCTCATTTACACATTCACTCTCAAAAATATAAAATCCACACTCGAAAATGTAAAATTTACACTTCCTATAATAGAGAATTCACATCTCTTGTTATTCTCAATTCACACTCCTTGAACTAGGTGAATGCATTTTGTTAAAGTGTTATCTTTGGATTAACTATTTTTTTTCGCAAAAGAGTCTGTGATGGTTATTTGGTGGGATTGCTATGAGCAAGTGAGCAAAAAACAAACAAATATTCTACAGAGGCTGTTTTATTATTGGCTACCTACAAATTATGGTCAAGATTTTATTCTAGGAAGTACTCAGTGGAACTAAACTATTAGAAAAGAAATGGATAGGTAATTCTTCAACCAATTGCTACATCATGTGATTCCTATGGGTTCATAAATTGAAATTTCTCAGTAGATATACATTTACAATTCACACGTACAAACAGGGCGAGACTATTCACAACCCTTTATTTTCTTCATTAGCCCACTTCCTTCACATAACCCATCCCCAATATTTTAAAATTAAATTGTTTTCCATATAACCCATTAATTTTCCCAAATCTTCCCACTGTACTCCTCTTCTCCCAAAATACCTAAAATTACAAAATCCACCCAAATCAAACAATCGACGATTCATATAACCCACTCAACTCCAAACCCACCGCCACTCCTCTGTCTCTGTCGCCATCTCCACCACCGCCACTCATTCTCCTCCTCTCTTCTGATATCGTTCTCTCTCTCTCTCTCTCTCTCTCTCTCTCTCTCTCTCTCTCTAGCTCTGCGTCTCACTCACTCACTCTCTTTGGGTATATACATACAATAACGACAATTAGATCCCGTGTTTCTATAGCAATTTCGGTAATTAGATCCCGAAATTGGTTGCCAAATAGGAACGGTAATGTGAAAACTATTGGTTTTGTGGTGAGAAGTTTGCTATTGCCGCTGTTGTAGAATATGATTTTTGAGGATAAAAGACCTGTGTTAGCTATTGACAAATATATTACATCACTGAGAAGGCAACAAGGTATTTGATTAGATGAAGTCCATTACATTAGAAGCCCTGAGAGATTACTGAACATTGGATTTTATGCCATAGAATATAACTAAATGGTGTTTTCTAATGCTATTACTCGAGTTGGCTTTTGGGCCATGAATTGAACACTGCTATTTTATTTTCTTGTTTCATTAGCGATTATGGTTGTATTTGGAGGTTATTGAATTCAAAACCTTAGGAATGATGATATATTTTGTTAGGTTTTTGTGTTGCAACTTGCCACGAGAACACTTCATAGCATGGAAAACATAGATCCTTTCGCATTGTTGTTTAAGGTCTTTAAATATTCTTTTGGTAATCGATTAGGGAGGCTTTGAACTATTTAAAATTTTGGATTAGCTATTGAGGAGGTTTTAGCATCCACATCTGCCAGCTTGAGGATTTAGCTATTAATGAGGCTTTCAACTATGTAAAAATTGTGGGCTTCATCTGATGGTGATTGACAGCATAATGTGTTCTATCTTGTCTCAAGTTTGTCCTGTGCCATCATGCTCGTGCGAGTGAATTGTATGACATTCATAGGATAGATGGATAACTGATCAGTTTCCACATTTTTATCTTGCAAATAGTCGTGACTTGACAAAATTCTTGATGATTTCCTTGGCAAGAAAGGCTTAAACGGGCATGGCAACAGGAACATAAACTTTTATGGATAGCTTTAATTCTGGTAAGTGGTCATGAAGTGAAGTTGTGAGCTCTGTTGAAAAAGTTTTGCTCGATGATCTTTGCTCCTCACTGGACTTTTTATAATGTACCCGTTGATAGTAGTGATCTGTCTGGATATGCATAGATTATATTGTACTTGGTTCTCTTCTTTGTCAATTTCTTCTTGCTTTCCAACATTCTTCAGCTAGTGTTTTGTTGGAACATTTTTCCGTTTTCACCATTTTTGTGTCTGTAAAGTCCATATTTTGGCAAATCCCATGACAAAATCTTTCTTGATTTGTATCCCATTAATTGTGCTGTAACTTTATTGTTCTAGAGCACCTGTTTTAGGAAAGCCTTTCAATTATATTGTGTAATTGATAAACAGAGGATGAAAGGAAAGTAGATTTGTAAGGAAATTCTTTTTGACAAGGAATCGGCGGTCGTAGCAGTTGTTTAAGGAAAGGAGATCGTGCACTCAATGGGGAAAATAAAGGAACGTGCAATTTATTCAGTGCTTGAGCAATTTTGAAAGGGTTATCACCTGTTGCTTGAGCAATTGGACAATTTTTGCTTCTGTCTATTTATATACGGTTGGCTGGGATTTCGAAGAGACTGAAGATTTGAGAGCTATTCATCTGTGTCTCCAATACCGAGTAATATCAAATGGTGACTAGTTCTTATCACTTGGAGTTACACATGATTCAATGATCATGAACCTTTCTACATAAACTCCAAATGTTCTTTTTCAACCATTATATTGTTCCTACTACTTGAAACTTTCTTCCGGTGGATTCTGGAAGTATATTGGAGGACTTGTGGATTCAAGGCGTGCGGCAATCAACCATTTGGTGCGGTGTACGTGGATTCGACAAATCGATCTTTGGTCAGTTGGTGAGGATTCACAAATTGTTTAATTAAGATCGTTTGTAACTGCACAATGATTACTTTTAGTGGTTCGATTTCCTCTCGTGGTTTTTACCCCTTTTAAGGGGTTTTCCACGTATATTCTTGTGTTCACCCGTTATTGTTTTTCGTTTTCTTTATTACGTTGCTTTTGAGTATTTGATAGCGAAAAAGGAATTTCAATTGGTATCAGAGCGGGTCGCTCGTTTTTTTTGGATTTCGTCCTAGAGCGGATCTATAGCAATAATGAACATGAACACTAACATGAATCATCCGTCGAGTCGCACACCTATTTTGGATAGTGAAAATTTTGATTACTGGAAATCTAGAATAAAGGCTATCATGAGGTCTGTGGATGAGGAAATTTGGAATTCTTGCATTAATGGATATAGTTGTCCTATGAAAACAATAGAAGGAAAACAGGTCCCTAAAGCTACTTCTGAATTAAATGCCACGGAAAAAGCTCCTTTACAAGCTAATAATCGTGCCTTAGACATATTATTTAGTGCTGTTGATGTTAATGAACATCGTAAGATAGCGAATTGCGAGATTGCTAAAGAGGCATGGGACATTCTAGTAACTTGTCATGAAGGAACACATGTGGTTAAACAATCTAAGTTGCAAAGACTCACTACTGAATTTGAGATCATTAGGATGCAAGAAGATGAGACGTTTAATCAATTTTAATCTAAATTGATCGCTATTGTCAATAGTTGCGAAACCCTCGGTGAGCCTATTCCTCCATTTAGGGTGATTAAAAAGATTTTGAGATCCTTGCCAGAAAGATTTAAGATGAAGGTCACGATGCTTGAGGGTAAGCGTAAGCTAAATGAAATATCTGTTGAAGAAGTGGTAGGCATCCTCCAAATGTATGAGGCTGATATGTTACAACCTGAGTCCCAAAAATCTAAAATTAAACCTTTCGCTAAGTCGATTGCTTTTTCAAGCTCTCAAAGTGAGTCTAGGGATTCGGATTGTGATGGTGAATATGATCTTGAAGCTATGGCGTTGTTTACCAAAAATTTCAAACAATTTTTCAAGAAGAAAGTGACTGATAGTGATGGGAATAAGAAATTCGAAAATAGAGGAAAAAGTGAGTTTTCGAGTGCTAAAGAAAAGAAAGGGATAAAAGGTCCTCCTGCAGGCCCTAAATGTTATGAGTGTCAAGGTTATGGTCATGTTGCTCATGAATGCATAAATAAATTAAAGAAAAAAACTAACTTCAAGGCCAACATAACCTGGGATGACGATAGTGAGTCTGATAACTCCGAAGAAGAACAAGTTGATCACACTAACTTTATGGCATTTGGGGCTTCTTTAAAGTCGACTCTTAGTGATCATGAATCCTCAGATGATAGTGAGAATGAGGGAAGGGATGAGGAGTTTAGTTTTGATGAGTTAAAACAATCCTACAATATGCTATTTAAGGAGAGTATTAAAATTAATGAGTCAAATTTGAAAATGGCAGAGAATTATAATAAGTCTAACATGGAGTTAGTGACTTTTAAAACTCAAATGGAAGAATTAAAAGGATTGTTGAGCAATATCACGTGTGAAAAGAATAGTTTGTGTCAGGAGGTTAAGAGTCTTCAAGATAAAAATAGAGTCTTGGCAGAGTTAAATACTGCCTCAGAAGGAAAAATAATTATGCTAAAAGCTGAGGTTGATAAAGCTAATATTCTATTTGAGCGTTTGAATACAGGGTCAAAGACATTGGACGAGATTCTGAGTATACAAAGACCGGTAAGTGACAAAACAGGGCTTGGTTTTTATGAAGCTTTGTCCTCAAAAACATTCGGAGGTATTGCAAATGAGTCAGAATCAAAGAAGGTAAAGCTCAAATCCCATAGTACGGATAATGCAAAACATATGTTTGGAAAGACTCATGACATTAAAAAGGGCATGTTTACTAGATTCATTCCCAATTGTCATTTCTGCCAGGTCAAAGGACACATTAAACCAAAATGTTTTCAATTGTATGGGTATCCTCAAGGTTTTCGTCACTTTGAAAATGCTACCAAGAATGGCAATACAAATGGTATGTCTAGTCATGATAAATATAAAAGGGTAAGGAGTTTGCAGTCAAAACCATTGTTTGAAAATCAAAAGAACTTGAGTAAAATTCCAACTAGACAGATTTGGGTTAGAAAAAGAGATTTGAGCTGTATGTTTGTTCACACTGCGTTTAAGGCTCGTAATTCTCATGTGTGGTATCTTGATAGTGGTTGTTCTCGTCATATGTCTGGAGACAAGTCCGTGTTTATTAATTTTGAAAATTATAACGGAGGTATAGTGACTTTTGGTGATGGAAACACTTCGAAAGTTGTTGGTAAAGGAACCATACAAGCTCCTGGAATAACTCGCCTTGAGAATGTACTTTATGTGGATGGGTTAAAAGCTAATTTGCTTAGTATAAGCCAAATGTGTGATTCTCATCATGAAGTTCGATTTTCCAAAAATGATTGTTATATTTTGGATAAAGAAGGAAATAGTGTTATGCATGGTACTCGTACTGATGATAATTGTTATGGTATACTTCCTTCTAGTGGGATAACGTGTCACTCTACTACATTAAGCGACACTGAACTTTGGCACCAACGTCTTGGTCACATTAATTATAAGGATTTATCTATGTTGACTAAACGTGAATTGATTAGAGCTGTGCCGAAACTCAGCAAACCGAAAAATCATGTCTGTGGCCCTTGCCAACTCGGTAAACAAACCAGGGCAGCTCACAAAAAGACCATTGGGGTAGCTACTCAGAGGCCCCTTGAACTCCTTCACATGGACTTGATGGGTCCTTCCAGAGTTGAAAGCATTGCAGGTAAAAAATATATTTTTGTTGTCGTAGATGATTTTTCTCGTTTTACTTGGGTGAGGTTTCTTCGTGAAAAATTCGAGACGATATCTATGTTTAAAGTTCTTGTTAAACATATTCAGAATGAGAGAGGAATGAAAATTGGTTGTATTTCTCGTATTCGTTCAGATCATGGAAAAGAGTTTGAAAATTCAGAATACGCTAATTTTTGTGATGAACTCGGTATTCGTCATGAGTTTTCTGCTCCTAAAACCCCACAACAAAATGGTGTGGTTGAGAGGAAAAATCGTGTGATACAGGAAATGGCACGAGTAATGCTACATGCTAAGAAAATTGCTCGTAGGTTTTGGGCCGAAGCAGTTCATACTGCTTGCTATGTGATCAATCGTGTTTATCTCAGATCAGGTACGATGAACACACCTTATGAGCTATGGAAAGGTAGAAAACCAAATGTTAAGTACTTCAAAACTTTTGGTAGCAAAGTGTTTTATCATGAGAGACAGGGAACACTTAGGTAAGTTCGACTCTAGAAGTGATGAAGGAATTTTCCTAGGCTATTGCACAGATAGCAGAGCATTTAGAGTTTATAATAACCGTACTCGCAGTGTTATGGAGTCCATAAATGTAGTTGTTGATGAAAGTCCATTAAATGAAGCAGATTTTATCTCTAGTGATGTATATGAGACTTTAAGTGATCAGGACACAGGTGATGCGGTAGAGGAAAATTCAAGTGATGAAGAACAAATATGTCAAAAGAAGAAGAGCGCAAAGATGATGAACAAGATTATGAAAGTCACGACGAGCCATTGAACCCAACAGCTCGAGTAAAGCTCAATCATCCCACGAGTCAGGTAATTGGAAATGTTGCAGACCCGATGAAAACTCGCAAACAGCTCAGGGATGAGGTATCATATGTTTGTTATGTTTCATTAGTTGAGCCAAAAAATATTAAAGAAGCCTTAATTGATGAGTGCTAGGTTGATGCTATGCATGAAGAGTTAAATCAATTTGAGCGTAATAATGTTTGGGAATTAGTTCCAAGATCCCCGCACACTAATATTATTGGTACAAAATGGATTTTTAAAAACAAATCTAACGAATAGGGTATTGTTGTTAGAAATAAAGCTCGTCTGGTAGCTCAGGGATACACACAGGTTGAGGGAATTGATTTTGATGAAACATTCGCACCTGTAGCTAGGCTAGCGTCTATCCGTATTATGCTAGCTATCACATGTTTTTTGGACTTTAAGTTATTTCAAATGGACGTTAAGAGTGCTTTTCTCAATGGTGTCATAAAAGAAGAAGTCTATGTTTCTCAACCTAAGGGGTTCGAAGACTCACACAAAACTGATCATGTGTATCATTTAAACAAAGCTCTCTATGGCTTAAAACAAGCACCCCGAGCTTGGTATGAGAGGTTGACAAATTTTCTGATAAGTAAAGACTTTGTTAGAGGAAGTGTTGATAAAACGCTTTTTGTCCAGCATAAGGGAAAGCATTTACTTGTAGTTCAAATTTACGTGGATGATATTATTTTTGGGTCCACATCTCCTGCTCTTGTAAATGAATATTCTAAGTTTATGCAAAGCGAGTTCGAGATGAGCATGATGGGCGAGCTTACATTTTTTCTTGGGTTACAGGTATGTCAATTTGAACATGGGATTTTTGTATCTCAAACTAAGTATGCCTCATACTTAGTTAAGAAATTTGGTCTTGACTCTGCTAAACATTCTCGCACACCGATGAGCACTACTACAAAATTGTCTAAAGACTTAGATGGCGTCTCTATAGATCAGACTCTTTATCGTAGCATGATTGGTAGTCTCCTCTATTTGACTGCAAGTAGGCCTGATATTGCATTTAGTGTTGGAGTTTGTGCCCGTTACCAAGCCAATCCTAAAGAGTCTCATCTTACAGCAGTTAAGCGTGTTATTAAATACATTAGCGGAACCATGGGTTATGGTATTTGGTTATCTAAAGACACTAATTCGAACTTAGCTGGTTTTTCTGATGCTGACTGGGCTGGGTGCGCTGATGATCGTAAAAGTACTTCCGGGGGATGTTTTTACATTGGGAATAATCTTGTAGCGTGGTTAAGTAAGAAACAAAATTCTATTTCCCTCTCTACCGCTGAAGCGGAGTACATCGCGGCAGGTAGTGCATGTACACAACTTCTATGGATGAAACAAATGCTGGACGACTACGGGTTACCTCAAGAATGCATTACTCTTTACTGTGACAACACAAGTGCTATTAACATCTCGAAAAATCCTGTGCAACACTCTCGCACAAAGCACATTGATATTCGTCACCATTTCATCCGAGATCTAGTAGAAGATGGTACGGTCACATTTGAATACCTTGACACTACTCATCAAAAAGCTGATCTTTTCACCAAACCCCTTGACTTTCATCGCTTTGATTATCTCCGCAAGTCGGTTGGGGTATGTCTCCTTGATTGAGTTGGTTCTTCCGTCTCTATTCTTGCTCTTTGTTTTTCTTTTACAGTCAAATAGTCTAGTGTGTGTGTTTTGTTTTATTTCGTTATTTTTTTTTAAATTGTGATCCTCCTTTCTTTGTTTTACCATTTAAATTAAAAAAAACTAAACTAAACTTCTGTGTTGGACGTAGCATGTCATTTCAGTTGTGAGTAATCTTCCATGGGTTTCTCATGAATGCACAATTTTTTTTCAAATGCATGCGTACTTCTTGTTGTTCTCCACTCATGCCGTATAATTGGACATTAATTGCATCATGCCTTATGACTCTATGATCGCCACATTTACGCGTCAGGATTAGAGAGATTATTCAGATTGGATAGTTGGTTCTCATGTCCATTGGAATGTCTCATTTTGTTTCCTCGGCGATTGACCTTTTGGCATCTTGGTTGGATACGGTGTTCTCTTGGTTTTGTTTAAATAAAAAAAGAGAGGAAAAAGATCAAAAAACATATAAGATAGTCAAAAGTCTATTTGTGAGTTTTTAATGCTTATCCGGGCGTTCATCGAGTACCAGACAATTGGGGTGAGGTACTCTCCCTCTGAGTGTTCGTGTCACAAAATGAATAGACTTTGTGAAAGTTTCCGTGTTGGACCACTCGCTTAGTAACCGGGGATTGGGTATGAGGTATTCTTATTTCCAATATTCGTGTCAAAAGGCAGTGGGGTAAAAATACTAAAACACGTGTATTTGTTTGGAAGATTCATTAAAAATTGATATGTCAAAATACTCATTGGTTGAGGGGGAGTATTTACTTGTTGAGGGGGAGTTTGTTAGGCCTTCGTATCATCATGTCTGGTTTGACTTCGTGGGAGAAAGGGTGGTTGCCATTCTCATGGAACACGAGAAATCTTGTATCTGAAAATGGTGGTCTTAATATTTCTGACGTGTCACACACCCACTATTGTCATAGACGCATATTGCATGTTGTACTTAATTCCGGATTTATTCATGCTTGGAAAACATACAAGTTCATTCATGCATTTCAAAACTTGAAGTGCGTTTTATTGATTCTCATGGTTGGGTGTTCATCTCTCGGATTCATGTGCTTGTCTTGCTCATTTTTTTTAAAACAGAGTATTTTTAGTCAGCTGTTACTAGAGTTTTTAAAATAAAAAAATAAATAAAGAATCCCTCAGTTGCATATCCTCTTTTGCATATCTTCCATATCACTTGCTATAATCCCTTGTTTTCTTTTTCATATCTCGTGCGTATCTTCTCTGGTTTGGGGATTTGGAAAATCGTCTTTCTCTCACTTACCTTTCCTTGTTTTTACCGATCTCTTCCTCTTCTATGGAAACCCACATTTTCCTTGCTCCATCCCTTTTTCATTGTTCCCAAATTAATACACACGCTCTCTCTATAAGAATCACTCACTCCGTTCCGATTTCTCAACATTCCAGACTCATCCTTCTTTCCCCTCATTCCGAGAACAGTAAGTATGCTTGCTTTGTGGTTCTGGTTCTTCTTATTTAAACCCTTACTTTCATTTTGTTTCTCTTCTCGTTTGGTTTCGTCACGAGGGGTTTAGTTTCTTTGAAACTTCTTTCATGTTTATTAATGTCATTTCTACCTGGGTTTATTTTTGCAGCGCTTCAATGGCGACTCGTGCCTCTCGTCGTAACCCCATTCGTCGGTTTCCCTCCTCCGAGTTCGAAGAAAAGTTTGAGTTATTTTGCAATCGACCCATTGCCCTCGAGCGTCAATTAGATGTCATCATTTTAGGTAATCACGAAGTTGTTAGTTGGATTAAAAAACAGGAGTGGGAAAACTTAGCTATGATCGAGGCCAATGTTAATTTAACCATGGTCCGAGAATTTTTTTGTAATATCACCTCTGTTGATTATAGCTTTGAAGCGATTACTTCTTTTGTGCGTGGCGAGCCAATTACACTTACTCCATCAGCACTTGGTAAAATTGTCAATTTGACTACCCTATCTGCGTATTTCTACCCTCGTGACTTGCGCACTGTGTCTCCGACCATTCGGGACTCTATTGCTTATACTTTGACTGGGACATCTCGTACTTGGGAGAAGAATGCTATTTTGCAAGGTGTTCTCTATAGTTCTTATCGTCTCCTCAATTTGTTTTTTTGTGCAACTGTAGAGCCCTGTAGTCACTCATCCTCCATCCATGCTTATAGGGGTCTCGCTCTTCAGTTTATTGGATTGGGTGGTAAAGTTGATTGGTGTCGTATTGCCTTCTCTGAGATTGCTAAGTTTGGCTCTCCTCGTAATCCTCCAACAGGAAAGCTCCCGTATGGGGTTGTCTTGTCTATCTTTCTTACCAAAATTTGTCACCGTCCGGGTATCACTGGAGATCAATATAAGTTATCTACTGAAAAACGTAAGCCTTTTAATATCCACTCTATCTCTATTAGTGCTGCACATGCTTCTAAACTTAGTGAAGATGACACTAGTGTCCATGTGAATGATACGGCTGAAGGGGAAAACTCTAACACCACAGATATGCTAGTTGATCTGCAAGTTGACAATTGGCGTTTACAAGAGGAGTTAGCTGACCAAGGGAAATTGCTAGCGGTGATGCGCAAAGAACAAATGCGCCAAAGTGCTCATCTTTTTGAGCTTCAAGAGGCCCAAACCAAACATGCTGCTCAGTTTGCCACATTCATAGCCGAGATGAGGAATCTCCTCCCTTCCACCCGCTTTCCTTAGTAGCTTGCAGCTTAGTTAACTTATGCTATAATAATTGCCCGACGTGGCCTTTTGCGAATGTTCACTTATGTTTTTATGGTGTTGCTTTCTCGTCTTCTTTAGCCTGACTTTAATGGTTTTAACTTTTCAATGGTTATTATTATCTATCACTTCCGTGTTTTTAATAGGTGCTTATTTCTATATGCTTTACCTTTGTCCTTTCGTGACAAAAAGGGGGAGTAATTTATTAATTAACCGATTATCTTTTTCAGATTTGTGTTTGCAGCTCTTCACAATTGTGCTCCATCTATTAAGGGATAGGTTAATCGTGCTTTGCTTATTTTGTCATGAAAGTGCCAAAGGGGGAGATTGTAAAGTCCATATTTTGGCAAATCCCATGACAAAATCTTTCTTGATTTGTATCCCATTAATTGTGCTGTAACTTTATTGTTCTAGAGCACCTGTTTTAGGAAAGCCTTTCAATTATATTGTGTAATTGATAAACAGAGGATGAAAGGAAAGTAGATTTGTAAGGAAATTCTTTTTGACAAGGAATCGGCGGTCGTAGCAGTTGTTTAAGGAAAGGAGATCGTGCACTCAATGGGGAAAATAAAGGAACGTGCAATTTATTCAGTGCTTGAGCAATTTTGAAAGGGTTATCACCTGTTGCTTGAGCAATTGGACAATTTTTGCTTCTGTCTATTTATATACGGTTGGCTGGGATTTCGAAGAGACTGAAGATTTGAGAGCTATTCATCTGTGTCTCCAATACCGAGTAATATCAAATGGTGACTAGTTCTTTTCACTTGGAGTTACACATGATTCAATGATCATGAACCTTTCTACATAAACTCCAAATGTTCTTTTTCAACCATTATATTGTTACTACTACTTGAAAATTTCTTCCGGTGGATTCTGGAAGTATATTGGAGGACTTGTGGATTCAAGGCGTGCGGCAATCAACCACTTGGTGCGGTGTACGTGGATTCGACAAATCGATCTTTGGTCAGTTGGTGAGGATTCACAAATTGTTTAATTAAGATCGTTTGTAACTGCACAATGATTACTTTTAGTGGTTCGATTTCCTCCCGTGGTTTTTACCCTTTTTAAGGGGTTTTCCACGTATATTCTTGTGTTCACCCGTTATTGTTTTTCGTTTTCTTTATTACGTTGCTTTTGAGTATTTGATAGCGAAAAAGGAATTTCAGTGTCTTTGTTTCATTTTCCTGTAGACCACAAGGATAAATAACTTGCATGATGCCATACAAATTATGTGGTTGCTAGGGGGCACAAGACACTGTGTAAAAAAATAGAAACTTGAATATAGTGCTGTGATAGCGCACTCTCTTAAAAGACAACTTAAGTTGTTTTTGGTTCATGGATTTATAGAAGGATATACCTAGGGAAAGCAAGATCACAGGAAAATGAAACAAAGAATTTAGAATTTGATTCCATTTCAATTTCAAAATCATAACCTAGAAGTGGGTCATCTTTTTTTCAATTGGAAGGTTAGTCCTTCCATTGATACAATATTTGACTCCTCCATTGAGATTGAAATGATGAACAAACTTGGGAGAGAGGAGAAGAGAAAGGATGAAGATGAAAGAAGAAAGAGGAATGGGTTTTGAGAGAAGACGAAGAATAGAAGAACAGTTGATCAGTTTTTTTTCCTTTTTTTCAAACGTACTGATGATTCCAGGGGGGAATGGGAGGAAGATAATTAGGGGTTTTGGTCATAAGGGCATGTACGTCATTTCATGTATATGTATAAGGGCAAGTAGATTATTTTGCATTGGGGGGTCATGTTGTAATTAGTTGAAAAATTTTAACGAGCTAATGGAGAAAATAAAGGGTTGCAAATAGCCGCGCCCACAAACAAGGGCGCCGCTATTCGCAGCCCTTTATTTTCTCCAATAGCCCACTACATTTCGGTAAATGGTTGTTGAAAATCATAAATAACATTTCGGTAAATTGCTGTTGAAAACAAGATTATATTTGGTGACTACGTATCGAAAATATGTTCAACTTTTGGTAAACAACTGCCGAACATACATTTTTGGTAAATAGCTGCTGAAAAAAATATTATATTTCGGTAATTGGATGCTGAAAATATATCTCTATTTTGGTAAATAACTGTCGAGTATAATTAAAAATTTTTACCGGGTTATGGGAGAAAATAGAGGGCTGCGAATAGCAGCACCCACAAACAATTCACACATCCCTTGAATTCTTGTTGTACATAATTCACACACATATATAACAATTCACACCCCCTTGACACCCACAAACAACAATTCACACCCCCTATAACAAATAATTCACATCCACAAATAACAATTCACATCCCTAAAATAAACAATTCCCTTTAATGAAGAATTCACACCCCTTCGAGACAATTCACACCCTTTGAAATGAAGAAATTCACACCCCTCAAATGCAGAATCACACCCTCTTTACATAATTTACCCCCCGAAATATACAAAAATATACAATTTACACCACCTCAAATGTAGAATTTACTCCCTCTTTACACAATTCACTCAAAATATAAAATTCACACCACAAAATGCATAATTGATATCCCTTATAACAGAAAATTCACATAATTTATTATACATAATTCATACCCTGTAATAGATAATTCACACTCCTTGTAATAGACAATTCACACCTCCTTGAACTTTTATTGTACACAATTCTTACCTCTATACAATAATTCACCCCCATATTATACAATTCACACCTACAAAACAATAATTCACAACCCTTAAACTTCTCTTGTACACAATTCACAGCCTTTATACAATCCACACACTTTATAAAAGACAATTTACACATAAAAAATACACAACAATTCACACCCCATATGATAGACAATTTATACATTTTATTGTACAACATTCACACCTATATACAGCAATTCACACCCACTCTTATACACAATTCACATTCATTTATCTATAAAAAACAATTCACACCCAAAAAAGTACACAATTCATGCTCTAAAAATTTATTATTTTTACACATAATTTCATATTCAATATGGGTCTTATTTGAAAGATCTCATCGAGTAGATTCTAGAACTATAAATTTTATGAAAAATGAATATATATAATACAAGATATTGAATTTTAAAGTTTGAAATGCAAAAAGTAACAAAACATTTCCACATCAGCATGTGTCAACATCAACCACATGCTTAATATATTTTCCACGCGCGAAGGTCCTATAAAGGAATGGTAAGACAAAAAGGATTGGAACATGACAAGCCCTTAAAAGCAGGACTGGCTTGGAATTTCCCGTTAGAAGAAAAAGCCTAAAATCATTAGAACAAAAATAGACAGTGTGAGTGCAAGACGAATGCTAAAGCCAAAATGACATGAGTAGTGGACATTTTGCCAAAAATAGTTTTATAAGAACAATGGTGCAATGTCATTTCTTTCTTTCTTTTGCAAAATTCTCTTTGTATTCTCAAATAACTCCAATCAATGGTGTAATAGGACAATGTCATTTGGAATCAGTTATTGGGTTTGATGTGACACAAATGGCAAAGCCATTCTTAGGAAAAATAAAAAAATAAAAGTCAAAATCCAAAAATGGCACACCGTTATAGCGCCAAATTTTGTAAAATTTGTCTTTTTCAGACTAGTGGACTTGCTATGAGGTTTTGCAATGTGTTGGCCTCAATACTTGTGGATAGGTGTATTTGTTTAGTGATTATTCAGTGCTCCTGCCTCGCAACCAGAAATAATTTTTAAAATTCATCTTATACAATTCTCGAAAAACTCATAAAAATAATTCGTTACCAAACAAGCCCACCGAGAGCCACTTCTTTTCAACTTCAAATTTTGAACTATGTTCGATCTGATTGTTCTGCTTTAGGGATACGTAGGCAGGCCATTAACCAGACTTGGTCTTTTTTTTTCCTCCTCCTCCTTTCTTTTCTTTTCTTTTCTTTTCAAAAGGTCCCTTTAATAAAACTTGTAAATAAAAAATGTCATTCTCTTCCATATTGCCCCCAAACAACTCTAATTAGTTGTATTTTTAAAGATAAAACGAATACCGAAAGGCCAATGTGGGGTGCTTAACACTTTCCCCACTCGTAACAGTAATTGTCAAACCCTTTCTTTTCTAACTTCATCGACCACAAAACAAAGTCACTCTTAAAAAAATCGGGTCTTTGGGTTCACAGAAATATTTTCAAAATACTTAAACTATTCGAAAGGGTGATTCAAGGGGTGACCCGGCACACCTAAATTATATGTTTGATGACAGCTTTGAGTTATTTTCTAAAAGCATTCTACGATCACAACTCCAAAATCCATCTTTTATAAAGCACAAAGCTCCTCTTCAAATTTACATCCCATTCTATGAACTTTGATCACTTCTTTTGACCCCCTGTGGTCGAGGGAAAATCCCTAGCGCAACATCTTCGTTGTGCCCTTGTGCTTCTTTGACAGGGGAAATGGTGGTTATCTTTTCATGCACTTGGAAGAACTTGGTGTAGAACTTGTTCACCATTTCTTTCGAAGTGGTAATAGAGTAAGGGGTAAGATTGATGTACCATGTGTACGCTCGGGAGGTGAGAGATTTAGAAAACTTCCGTAGACAGAGATTATAGTCGGATGAGTGGGCTCCTAAGGCCGTTTCAATGTAACATACAACATGTTCTTGAGTGCTACCCTCTTTCACATCAAACTTAATGAACTTTGGTTGGACATACCCCTCTAGGTAAGGCAAAGGAAGAATGGACAGAGGGTACATCGTTTGAATATATAGGTTAGGGACGGATGGCAGAGTAACTTTGGTTTTCTCTTTCATGAGAAGAACATGCACATCAGCCATAGAAAGATATAGCTAATTTTTGTAGTAGGTTATTCTCAACTTGATCAACCCTCTTTGATGAATCAAGCCTATTTTGGTGGTAGTGAGTCCCTGTCTCTAGATGCTCCCTAAGGTCGGTTCTATACTGGCGTGACTATCTATGGCTCCTGGCTACCTGCAGCATGGATTTGCTAAGGTGTGATTTGGAAGTTGACTGACTCCTTTGGCCACGCCACCGTTATTACTTCAGTCAAGGAAGTGATGGCTGTGAACACGTGTTTTTGTGTATCTGTCATTGCTAGAAGAACCATTTTCTTCCAAAATTGGATTGTCATTTTCCATGTTAGTACCAGAGGTTTGAAGACGACTTCTCGAACTAACCATCAACCAAACAACCTCCCATGCATAGTCGCAATTGTAAGAGAGGTTCAAAATAATGGTTAAATATTCTTGAAGAATAAATGTGCTAGAGAGGTATGAATGTTTAACGGTTAAGATGACGAACGATGTAGTGATCTTTTGGGGGTGAAGGACAAGGCACGAGTGTACATAATGGACTACGGTAGTCACTCTGTGTGGGTGAGGTCAACTCAAAAACCTCGAGAGAAAGACAATAGAGATGTTGAGGAGAGGATGTTCTCCTCTCTTGGAATCAACACTCACCAACTTTCTTGTGTTTGGTCGACTATGTCTGAGAAATATGAAGAGAATGTCTCGTATTTATAGACATCTGGGGGCCAATACTAAGGTGCCAGGTGGCTTTATAAAACATGAACATGTGTCATATTATGTACCTCCCAACTGTGAAGATAGCATAGCTCCTCGCGCAGGTTGTGTGAGCCTCAAGCATGCCAGACTTTTTTCCTTCTTTGCTCAAAAACCTTCTCCTTTTCAAGCCATTGCGCCATTAGATCTCCCCCATTCCTATATGGGCAAGGTCATGGCTTGTTCAGCCATTCCAATACCTACCATAACCAAGCCTCTAAGAGCCCCTCGGGTCCTGCCATGGGGACCGGAGCATACTTAAGCATCTGAGTTATTCAAATGTCTATTGGCTTCCTTGTGTTCTCTCTCCCTCTCATCCTAAGGACGTGCCAATTTCTGTTGGCTTCTCGTGTCTATCTCCCCTTCGTTACAATCACACCAACATCCCTCCCTCCTGTCGAGGCCGTTCTTCCTATTTAAATTTCTTGGGGGGGTTGCTCTTTTAGGGCTTGCGCCCTAGCTTGATCTTGTGTGCCAAGTTTCTACTTATGTAGCATGGGCCCTACTATTTTTATTGTTTTGACACGTGTCATGATCCCTGGGTGCCAATTGTTGCAAGATAAAGACACCATGCATTAGGTTCAAATTGGAGGGTCACCTATTCAACTTAGTCAAACCTTACCAAATAATGACCTTCCCTACAAAGAGGAAAGGATTGAGTTGAAGGCAAAGTTGTAGTGGCTGATGAAGCTGTTGGAAGGGAACCGAAGGCGAAACCGAAGAGGTAGTAGAAGATGGTGCCGATAGCAGCGTTGTGAGCATTCATGGTGTTCTTGGCGGGGACAGAATCAGTGCAGAGCATGGCAAACCAAGCTGAGAAAATGCCAATGACGTCGGCTTCAAGTACTTGAAACCTAAACAAATTTTATAAGGATCAGAACGTCGACATTCAATACAACAGGTGAGAAGGTTACATTGTGAATATGCTACTATACATAATTGTTACCACATTTATAAACAATTCAATTAGTGTGATATTTACTATATTGTTTTTATTTGCAACAAGAGGTTAATATTACAACACAAAACATCAAACAATATACACCAATAAAAATTGTGCATATTTTGCACTGGCCTCTAATGATTGGAATAGGCATTACACTATACGGCTGGGGCACGACATGAAATGTGTAATAAACGGGAAGGGTTAGGTTGTAATTTTGGGCACATGCAAAATAAAAGAACATGCACTATATGAACACAACATGAGCACAAAACATGCATAGGATAAACACAATAGGAGTATAACTTTTTACCTCATTTGCCTGAAGGATGGTGAAGATGCATGTCCTGCACTTTGAAATTTGTAAACAAATGCTATTACTGAACAATTTTCTAATGGGCAATCATTTTGGCATTCCACTTTTTGATAACCATACTCTAATATTTGTCTTTACCATGTGTATTTTGAATAGTAAAAGACAAATATTGGAGCGTGGTTATCAAAAAGTGAAGTGCAAAAATCAATTGCCTTTATTCCAACCAATATGCCTAATTATTTATTTAAGAATAGTTATAAAGTTTTGGGGAGTAAAATAACCAAAGAAAAATTTGACATCACATATCAAGCTTGACATGAGAGAGGTGATGCCAAATGACACCTCAGCATTTGACACTTTGGTTAGACTTACTTCATATGTCAATTCTTCCAGTTGCCATGCTATATCAGATTTGACATCTTGAGTTGGAGATGCTATAAGGAGTTCCAATGACTAGGATCAGTAAATGTGAGTTTATTCCTCTCGAAGGAGTCCCATGTCTG
Organism: Rhododendron ovatum; assembly: GCA_019656835.1. Taxonomy (NCBI): domain Eukaryota; kingdom Viridiplantae; phylum Streptophyta; class Magnoliopsida; order Ericales; family Ericaceae; genus Rhododendron; species Rhododendron ovatum. Next base: position 30,625,537 of record CM033798.1, on the reverse strand, counting down.
GGTTTAGTAGATTAGTACCCTTTTTGATTGATTATTTATTTATTGTTTTCACTTACATCATATTATGTGGCTTGCCACATGGGTGATGTGGCTTAATAAGCCATTTGAATATTTTTTCTTTATTTATTTTTTTATTTGTTAATTTTGCATCAAATTTTTGTGAATTATTGTTTCGTCTCAATGAAAGGAAATTTAAAAGATATTAAATTATTAACCAAACTCAAAAGTTTTGTAAATGAGTACGAAAATAATTCAATCAGACAGATTTTGGATTACTTTGGAGGACTGATACAATGGTGATTATTAGGGTAAGGACTAGGGCTGCAAACGAGCCGAGCCAAACCGAGTTTTAGCTTGTTTGAGCTTGACTCGGCAGATTTTAGGTGGGCTCGAGCTCGTGACAAGCTGGAAGGCTTTAAATCAAACTCTACTAATGAGGCTCGGGCTCGGCTTGCCACAACTCGGTTGGTAGCAAACTCTAGCCTTCTAAGACTAGGTTTAAAAGCAGAGGGAGAGCTTTGTACTTATAGAGAACTCTTTGATTTCATTTCCCTTCAGCAGCCGATGTGGGACTAAGGATAAAGGACTTTGCTTTGCACACAGTTAGTCCCACATCGAAAGAGCAAATGATCATAGGCTTGGTGCTGTCATATAAAGCTTTGTACTCTATCTTCCAAAGCTGTAAACGTGTGCTGCACATGTACATGTCACGTGTGGGTTAAAAAGTTTTAATATATATTATATATTATATTATAAGATTATATATATATATATATATATATATATATATTATATATAGGCTTGCGAGCCCATGTGAGCTGAGCTTTTAGTGGCTCGAGCTCGGCTTGTTTATCAAACGAGCCGTATATTCAAGCTTGAGTTTGTTCGTTTAAGTCACGAACCGAGTTGAGTGGAGCCGTTATCGAGAGCGGCTCGGTTCATTTGCAACCCTAGTAAAGACCATGGCTCCATGTGGCACCCTCTGCGCGCCCCATCCCCCACTTCGCTTAGCTTTCTTTTTTTTAGTCAAGTTTACATGTTCTCAGTTGTCTCGTCTCTATTTTTCAGAGGTTGTCGCTTGTTCAGCGGATGCTTTCCAGCAAATTATGGCATTCATGCACAAATATAAATAGTTTTTTTTATATCCAGCTTTGTATACAAAAATTTTCTATGCGTTTATGTCATCGCTAACCTAAAATTCTGGAGTAGCCCATGTTTTGTGCCAATCACCTCCTAAACTTTTAATTTGACCACATACGCCCCATATGATTTTTGAACTAAATCGCACGCACAATAAATTTTCTATCGAAAATGTTATAGGTACCGACCGGTACTGTAGGGAGGCCGCGCCGGGCCATCTTCGGCCATGGGACGGCCGATCCGAGCTGTCCAAAAATTCTGAAAAAAAAATGAGGGGGCCCACGCGAGATTCAATGGCATGCGACATGTGTAGGGTGCTTGATCAAGCACCCGGCGCGGCCTTCCCTACGATTTCCCTATTGTACTGGTCCGTGCCTATAGCAATACTCATTTTCTATGATGCCCCTATTTACTATGGACCTTTAGATCAAATTTTAGGTTAATCTGAGCCATTTGATCAAAACCACCCCCAAAAAAGTAAGGTGGTTTGGCATTTTTTCAGCCAACAAAGGTTATTATACTTACCATGAACACTAGTGCTACTTACCACATTTTATGTTGATACTTATTACAAAATATGGTATCCTTGCCACAACTTAAGGCTACACTTCAACGTTTTTTGCCCTTTCTCTCTCTAATTGGTTCTCCAGGTAGCAGGTTTGGCGAGAAATGAACTATTTTAGTAGAAAAATACGTCTTTTTGCAGAATTTTTTTAATTATTGAAAATTTATAAATTCACACCACTTTTTGTCCTATTCACCATAATTTTTGTCATTTTGCTAATCATTTGCGCAATAGACTACCAAATATTGAGTGAAAATATAAATATAAATGTAATTTAATAATATTTAATTTGTATACCAATATTTTATAACAATTTTTTGAAATTAAATATTCAAGCCAAAAAATTGCCTTTATTTTAAATTCACGTTGTTAATATATTCCATTATATTATTTTTAATTAAAAAGTATCTTACAAATATTATTGTGAAAATAATTATTCATTTATTATTTTGAATAACTTATAATTAATGTTGTTAATATATTTCATTAAAATTTTACTTTGTGTATATAAGTTTCTTATAACAAATTTTAAAAACAATAAATATAAACCATATATTTGTAATAATCTCACAATTAAATTTAAATAATTTTTTTGACATGATTTCTGCAATCAATTAACATAATATTATAATGATTAGTGGCTATAATTGACATTAGACTATTCAATTAGTGGTGGTGTGATGATTAATCTCTACAATCAACAATATTAGTTAGAATAATTTGACTGAGAGCTTAGTTGATTGATTATATTCAATGAGTTATGATTGACTATAGTAGAATAAAGTCATTGGTCAATTGTACTAATGATATAGTGATAATTGAGCATTAATACGATTGGCTAAAATGAATATGTTAAATGTAGGTTGATAGCGATCAATGTTATTAGTAGATGTAGTAGTTAATAGTAGTCTTGGTTGTGATCAATGAGTGATTGATACAATTGGCTAATGTAAGAATAACCACTAACTATTGATCCCTAATGGCCCATTCAATAAATCACTTAGTTTCATTAATCTTTAAGGTATTATGCTTTAATTATGAGATAATACAAATTAAGTAGAACTAAGTAACATTGTATTTATTGTGGTAGTTACCTTATTAACTATCCTCATTATGGTGCATTAGTTATGTTACATAAATGCGTACCAACCCATCGTTAATGTCATACTTACCACAAAATAAGGCTATGCATACCACACCACCTGATCATTGTTACCATCACAATATTCGGCCGTTACTTCATGGTTTATGTCTACATACTACAATTTATGCTAATACTTACCATTTGAAAAGGATACACTTACTTTTAAACTTGTGTTATAAATGCTTACCTACCCCACATTGTGCCAATAATGATACGAAATTCCTCCCTACTTACCTTAGATTCCTCAAACTTATCCATCTATTTTTTACTTTTCCATACATATTCCTTCTTGTCTAAGGAAATGAAAATTCAAGAACAATAAATTGAAGAATTTGACCTAGTAAGTACTTTACCACATTATGAAGTCTTATTTTAGTTGCGATTCTTAGATCTTGAACATAATTTATTTTTTAAGCAAAAGATCAATGATTATGTTTTTGGTTTGTTTAGATAACATTGACCATAATGTATATCACTTGATTACCATGATATATGGGAATACTTATCACATACTATGGTTGTATTTGACCAAATTCAGAATTATCTCCATGATTACCTTTTTTGTTTGTTAGATCACACTAACCATAATGTTTGTTAGATCACATGGACCGCATGTTAGATCTCCATTTGTCCATTCACTAATTATAACATTTAAACTATACATGTTGCTGAATGGTCAACGAATCCTAATAGTGTTTAGGCCTAGTTCCTACGCAGCAACTTTGGAGGATGGTTAACAAATCCCGACAACCGATTCTAAAGGGTAAATCATTCCACAATGTAGTATGCAGTTTGAAAATGTAATCGTAACCTTTGTTTGTTGTAATGTCTTTCATATGTAATCATAAGAACATCTAGTATTCATGGTATGTATGTTCCGTGACATGGTAAGTACCTTCAGTTGGTAGTTGTTTCTTCCAAAATCTGTGGTAAGAATGTCCAATTTTAGTTATGTACACCCATTATTCGTGGTAAGTATGTTCTCTGACATAGTAAGTACCTTTAGTCACTATTTTTTTCCACAAAATATGTGGTAAGAATGTCTAGTTTTAGTTATGTACGTTCAGTATTTGTGATAAGTACGTTTATTGACATGATAAGCACATCCAGTTTTATGACATGGCCACTAAGTTTATCATAGTCTAAAAACTGTTATTAATCATATCCATATTCATAAACTTTTTGAGACCATTTTAAATCTCAATCTTTGATTGTTTAAATTGCCATATGACAACAAATAGGTGCTCGTGCAGTTATTAGCATATTGCAATTTCAAACGTCCGCTCAAAATTACCCTAATTTTACAACTAACACAACCAAACAAGTTGAGAGTAAGAAAACAGCGACAGAGAAAACTGGGGTTTCAGTTGAGAATTCCCAATAATGAAGCTTCTCAGGTGAAAGAGACAGATATAGAGGGATAGAGAGAGAGAGAGAAAGACAAAGAGAGGTCATGTTTGTAACACCCCGTCCCATATCGGAAGTCTACATGGATGATCTTGGGCATATAACAAACCTTGTGGGCTACTACTAGTACCTTGTGCTTAAGCTTTTGGGCCATGTGGTGTGGCTTGTGGATCAAAATCAGGGTACTGGGCCAGTGGTCTGCTTGGGGCGTTACAGGTGGTCACAAATGAGGGCCCTACAGTTGGCGGACGTGGTCAGGCCAATCCTTTAGCACATGGCCGTGGTCACGCCAACCCCATAGGCCGTGGCCGAGGTAGTGCTGAGGCTGAAGTTTTGATGATGCAGTTGAAACAGAAAATAATGCTAATCTAGCCGACCCCGCTACGAATCCAACTGATCCAATTACAGAAATTATTGCAAATTCTGGAGCACCCACAGGTTCTGTTGACCCGATAGCTGCTGTACAGGCCTTTCAAACTTTTATGGGATTATTTGCAGGGCATCAGGCCCAAGTGGCACCGGTAACTGCATCAAGGTCTCTGACATTGGACAAAGGCAATACTTTTGATAGATTTCTGAAGACTAATCCACCGTCTTTTATGGGGATTGATAAGCCATCAGATGCTGAGGCTTGGCTGTTGCATATGGAAAAGATCTTTGATGTGTTAGGTTGTTCTGAGGCCCAAAAGGTGTCTTTTGCTGCATATAAGCTGCATGGGGGAGCTGAGCATTGGTGGCGGTCAGCAAAGCAGCATTACAAAGATAAGCAGAATGAATTAGTATGGAGCAATTTCAAAAAGGATTTTGAGGAGAAGTACATCCCACTAGCAGTTAAAGACCAAATGCGGATTGAGTTTTTAGCTTTTAGGCAGGGAAATATGTCGGTGGCGGAGTATCAGAAAAAGTTTGATGAATTGTCAAGGTATGCAGGAGTTTTGGTGGAAAAAGAAACAGATAAGGTATGGCATTTTCAAAGGGGGCTTCGATTCGATATTCATGGGAGGGTTTCTTTACTTGACGTTAAGACACTACCTAAACTTGTGACTAAAGCATTGACAGCAGAGAATGATTTGAAAGAGGAGAAGATGAGTGAGGAGTGTCAGTTTAAGAGATCTAGAGAATGGTGGCAATTAGGACAGAGCAGTGAGGGTAGTAATTCTAACAAGAGGACTTGTACGCCAGTGCAGTCAAAGGGTGATAGGAGTGAGCAGATTGAGTGGTTATGCAATCGTTGTGGGAAATCTCATTATGGTTATAGTTGTGATGGCTCGCCTAAGTTATGTTACAATTGTGGACAACCTGGACATGTAGCTGCTCGTTGTAAGAGAAAAGAAGATGGAGGAAATGATATTGATGCGTCTAAGGGGCAAGGTGCAATTTGTTTTATCGTATTACTAGAAATATCATGGTTTAATTTATTAGTTGATCACGTTAAATATTTGTGGTTTAGCTGCTTTTCTGAATTTCGAGGACGAAATTCTTTTTAAGGGGGGAATGATGTGACGTCCCACTTTTTCAGTAAAAAATAATAATAATAATAATATTTTTGACGCAAATAATTAAATCTTTTATTTTTCTTTTCAAACTTTTTGCTAAAAAAAATATATATATATGATGGGCTGCTTATTTTTGGCATCAGTACACGTATCGCTTAAAATGCTAAATTTGGTTAAACTCGGAATGGGTCCCCGCAAGTGATTAGTTAACGTAAAGGATAATGTTGGGTAGATTGTGTAATTAGACTAGATAGGTTTTAAGTTTGAACGTGGACAATTTATTAGGGTGAGGAAACGTTTAGGGTTTTTTATTCCAAAAAGTTGAGAACGAGAGGGAGGAAGAGAGAAGCCGCAGTTGAGAGTTCGTTGGGTAGTTTTCGGATCGGCGAATCGTCAGGTAAGATTTTTATCGTCTCTTTTTCTTCCTTGTTGAGTATATAGTTTATGGTTATATAAACACATAGAAATAGGGGCTTTGATTTGGGAAAACAGTGGGGAATTGTTGGTGGAGATCAAAGAGATGTGCGTGCAAGTGGTGCCGTGTGTGAATGCCGTGTGTGAATTAGGAAGGAGAAAAGTGGTTTGTGAATGGGCTGTTGGCTAATGGCATTGATAGTGGATTTTGTTGGGTGTCGTGGGTGTGCCTGTGTTCGGGAAATCGTGGTCTAATTAAGTGTTAGATTTAATTGTATATTAATCATAACAGTAGTGTTAGGTAATAGTTATGCATACTTATAATTTATCTGTTTCTTTTATTTGTGATTCAGAATAGCCGATTAGTATCACGCTTCGTATTTGGTTGCATTCATTCGGACATCGAGGTGAGTGGTTAAGCATGTGATCCCTTCCTTTGGAATCCTCTTGAGCCTATCTATTCTTGACAATTCGGTATTTGTTGTAATCCGATAAATATTAATCTTGTTCTTTGCTCTCATAATTATTGACAATTGACGTACCCTTTGGCATACAAGGTTATTTGATAATATTTGTGATTGATCGAATGCCCTTACTTTTATTGTCGCCGATTCGTTGACTTCTTCATATTATTGTGACTTTGCAACGGCACGGAGAATAATCCTGGTGCAGGTGCCTCCGGCTCGCCTTTGTTCTATTTGTGTTTGGGACCATAGACTATGTTGATATTTATTAAAGTCCAAGGAAAAGACCCGTGAGATATCGTGGTGACTTTGGCCACTAGGGAAAAGACTTGTGAAATATCATGTGACTCTAGTGCTCAACGGATAGGGAAAAGACTTGTGAAATACCCTGTGACCCTATTTCGGATCGGCTTAGGGAAAAGGTCCCAGGCGCCATCCTGTGGTGACTCTAAGTACGGTGTTGGATCCAACGAGCAAAGCCCTGAGAAAATATTTGGCATTTGGAAATTAGTAATTATGGTTCTCACTTTGGTTCATACTTTTGTTATCGTTGTTCGTTGTTCGGATATTATTGGATTCATTGTTTGGTATAATTATTGTGGTGATTCGATTATTGTTGTTGCTATTCGTTAATCCGTTATTCATCTTGTGGATACTATTTGTTGAGTTGTTGATCTCTTTGTTCAATATTCGGTTTGTTGATAGTATTCGTTGAACCATCGATCTCTATTATTAATTTGAAACCATTTCTTTGAAGCCCACAATAATCTTTTGTTGAAAGTATGCCACTTTGTATTACCCTTAGCATGCTTAACTACTCACTGAGCTCGTCAGCTGATGGATTTATTCCACATTATTTTTCAGGTTAGTTCATGGAGCATTATAGTGGACTCTGCGGCGTTGTCGGGACCTTGTGTTTGGACCTCTAGGGCATTTGCATTTTTATTTCTTTTATCGTGTCAAACCGCTTCCGCACTTTTATTTATTAGCTTCCGCACTTTTATTAATTGGCAGTTCGTTGTGGAATTTGGAGATTTAAAAATATCAGATATTGTGTCGTTTGCTATGGAAAAATATTGGTTTGGAATTGCGCATTTTATTGTAATAAAAAAATCCAGCTTTTCTTTATTTGTTTCAAGTTGGTAAAATATTTTATTGAGGCTTCGTGTTCCATGATTGTTACATGGTTCACGGCCGGTCATGCTCCCGGATTTGGGGCGTGACAATGTTTAGAATCGAAAGCCTAGAAATCTCGAGCGGTTCCAAGTAGACTAGAACATAGGCCATGCAACCCTCCGAGACTTGGCTCCGGCGATGGGGGTTTTGGCCTGTTGAGGGAAGAAAACCCAAAACCCATTAAAGGGTATGTGTGTGAGAGAGAGAGAGAGAGAGAGAGAGAGAGAGAGAGAGAGAGAGAGGGGGGGGAGGGGGAAGGCGTGATGAACTGCTATGAAAGAGTTGTTGTGGAGGAGTTGTTGTTGAGGAGCCGTTATGGAGGAGGACACGAGGAGGGAGGCATGGCCATAGAGTGGGGGTTCTTTGGTGTGGGTCGTAGGGAGTTGGAGTGAGAAGATAGAGAGAGTGTGTGAGATGCAGCTTAAATATTTGTTTTCAACATCTTTTTAACCGATGTAAGAGGTTAACAGGAGAGATGAGTTGGTGGGTAGGAGAGAGAGTGCAATGGATCCAAGGGTTGTGATTAAAAGAGGAGATCCAAGGGTCAAAAAAGAAATTGGGGCATAATGCCCCAATACCACTTTGGGGCATGGTAGCTAGATCGCACACACAAACACACAGATAATTGAGAAGAGATTTTGTACTCCTCTCTTTCACTCCTTTTTTGTCTTTATCTCTGTGAAATCATAGAAATATCCTTCACCTGTGAAAGGTGAGTAAATAAGCAAAGGTAGTTTGGTAACATGTAGATAAAAAAAAGAAAAAGAAAGAAAAGAATGCAAGTGAATAAAAGGGATGCAAAAATCATTTCCGTTATAAATTCTATGCATCACATGGTTTACCCCTTGTTTTGGGGGGAATTACGTGTTAGCGGTGGTTGGGCAAACAATTCACAAGTGATGGATAGGTTTTTTGAAATTAAGAAGTGATGAGAAGGAAAAGAATTATTCCGAATACATGGTTTTGAAAACACACTCAGACAAAACTACCCCCTTCTCATGTCCAAATATCCCTCTCTTTGCTCTTCGATCGTCTCCCTCTCTCTCTGTTGCATAAGAGTGGGCGAGTTGCTAGATTTCAACTAAAGTTCGCGTGAAGCGATAGGATTAAGTTTGATTTTTATTTCCATTGTTCAAGTTCGTTTAGACGATTGGTAGAGCATCTCTAAGGTTTGTTAATTCCCTAAATTTCCTTTATTTTAGTTGTAATTTCGGTGGATTGTAATTTTCTTGCTTGTAAGCTTCACAAATGTTACGCAACAAAAGAAATTAAAAAAGTTGTATGCGATTGTTATTAAGTGTTTCGAGAGGCCAGTCACCTTTGTTGACAATAACTTGATTAGTGCTTATGTTAAGAGTGGGTGGTTTAACTGACGCACACAATGTGTTTGATAAAATGTCGTAATGAAATGTTATATCTTGGACTGCTATTCTTAATGCGTATGTGGGGTTTGGGTTAGATGATGAAGCCTTATGGGTGTTGAAGGACTGCTATTCTTAACTCATCAAGTTTATTTGCAGTTGTTATATAGTTTCAGCCCACCTCCACCATTCTGCAATTCCTTATATGGTTTTTGGCCATCTAGTCCACACATAAAGTTTGTACTTCCTTTCTAGCTGGTCTAGGTGGGACATGAGTTTTACTCCAGTTTACTAGCACTTCTCTTTGATTTGAACATGAGTTTTGTGCTGCATTGATTTCATGTGCAGATATCTTTATGATGGCATGTTCAAAGAGCCAAGCTAGGAAATCAGTAGTACGACCTCTCAAGGTGAAGGTGAAGAAGGTTGGTATAGTTCATGAGGAAATTTGTCCAAAAAAATTCCAACGGAAATCAAGTGGTTTCGCTCTTTATGTGTGAGTTTTAATAGATTTATATTTTATGTCCTTTGTTATCCTCCTTACCTATTGACCACCTAATCCTTGGTTAGATGTAGGAAGGATATGACTGAAGGTTTAAATGATTCATTTGGAAAAGACAATATTATAAAATAACCAGAGGTTAGGATTGATGGATGGAAATAATTTGTATTGTTTTTATTAGTACAATTTTTTAATGTTGTCCATGATATTCATTTCCTATGTAGGTGATGGCAGCCATGTCAGAATGGTGGCATGAGGGATTGTGGCGAAAACACTGTGACAAAACCTATAAGGGATCGAACGATGAGGAAGAGAATGATGATGAGGAAGAGAATGATGATGAGTGTGACAACCCAGATCCTCAAGCACCACTACCACCTCCAATAATCAAAGTGTTAACCAAATACTACAATCTGCCATTAATTCAAGACTTATAACTCCACCACCAACAACCCGTTATGCCATCCTTACCTTTGCAACCTGCAACACAAATCCCCCAGGAAGTATACAATACAACGAGAATAGAAATACTCACAATAAATGAAACCAACCAAATAGCGACACGGAGTCAACAATAGGCCACATAATACGACCTCATAACAGGTCCTCCTCAGTATGTGACTGGCCTCACTTGCCACACCCAGCCTATAATGAGGCTTCTCTGGCGGTTAGCATAGTAGGCAACTTCACTCGATCAATGGCACCTAGCCCCCATACATAACACATAACTCAACTTATACAATGAATTTAGATGATTCAATAAATAGGATAACGATTGAGTAGAATACAAAGACAGGCCAAAGGAATACTCCGGAGAATTTAGAGCATATTATATACTTCCTGGCTTGGGTACCTTTACTAATATTGCCACTGCAACATGCACACTCCACCGTGAACAACCTACTGAAATTGCTACGTTAAGCATAATCGCGATCGCCGGACCGATTGCTTCATTTCTCGACTTCTTCTTTGTCTACAAAGCCAGCACCATCAAAACTCACTTCTTTCCTTTAAAAGACCAAATGACTTTTCATATATATAGGAGTAGACACATGTCCACCCTTAAATATTTTGTTTTGTTCAAAGTCTTCTTATTACTCCTTCTTCATCCTACACGTTGCTAGGTACATGTAAATATACTTCTATTCTTTCTTGGATTTATCTTTGTCCCAATAAAAGGATTCGGTCCTATCAAAATGATTTGATTCCACTTAAATATAGTGTATTTTACGGGTGCTACAATGAGGAAGTGAAGGAAGTGAGCAAACAAGAGGCCAACAATTGTCCGCCCCCTCCAAAGAAGAAGAAGATTAAAGGGGAGAGTAAAAAGAAGAAGAAAGTGCATATGTCAATATAAGGCAAACAATTGACCACCCAATACTTGCTATTAAGAATTGCATTATTAGTGCTCTTGCATGTCCTAGTTTGGGAAAAACTTTCTTATATTCTTTGTTCAAGTTGAGTGCAGTATATATGTGGGCTCCTCGATTGGTGAGCCCGTGCGCGAGAGTTGCCACCCGGATTTTTGAGATGGACGATTCGAGAAACCGAGGGTTTTGATTTAAGCAAAAGGAAAGGCTTTTAGTCTACCGAAAAACATTGAGATTTTTGGGTACAGGGGCCATGTTACGAATGGAAAAGGTTTTGTTGAAAAGCACCCTACTCGCCCGGTTGAACCGGTCTCTACTTAGTATTTTCAAAGGGAAAAACTTTAAATATCTTTTGAAAGATTAACTCTTTAATAAGCACGTAGGGGAAATGGACATGGGATTGAATATATCATATTGATGTGCTTGTGATGCTTCTTGTACAATGAATGATAATGGATGATGTGCATAAATGAAATGACACATTATTTACAGACTTCCTTGACCACAAGCAGCACTGCACGGTATATCATATTATGCCGCACGATTTTATGATATACCGTGCGGTTGACTTTCCCTACTGTCAGTCCACCATTATTGCTCAAATGCTTGTGCGGTGTATTAGCTACAACGTATGGTGTTACTCAAAACATCATACAGTGTGACCTTGCATTCTTTTCAGAACATCTTTGTATTTTCAGATTGAAACTAGCCATGGACCTTGGTACCTTTCTTGTTGTTTCAAAATCTCTTTTTGATGCATTTGATCATCATGGATGATCATAAAAACCTTATTTTGGCAGGCCAAAGACATGGTTTTTGGATAAACTACATTCTGAGATACACAGCGAGTGAATGTGATCAAGACAGTCAGAACAAATAACTACATATATTACAATACCGTGCGGGGGACCCCACTAAAGCATACAGTGTAATATTACATCGTACAATTTAGTGGGTCTAGTATAGTAGTTGGTTTTAGTTTCTGAAAATAGTTTTTGAGTCGGTACTTAACCAAAAGGGTCAAGTATGACTAGAGAAAGTCCCCTCAGGGCCAAGACTGAACTTTGCCAAAGGAAACTTGCCTTTACCTTCGGGTTGAGCTTGAACGAGGAACGAATGAGCATAGATGGGTTGTGGATGAGTGCAAATATGGGTGAGTGAGTGTGGATGGTTGAAGAGCTTGAGGTATTGGAGTGGTAGAGCTCCAAATTTAGTAGAAAACTAAGCTTTGAAAGAGGAGAAGGAGGGAATGTCCTTACCGGATTCAGCGCCAGCTTGATCTGAGGCAAAAGGCGACTGTGGAGGTTCTGGTGGACGTTGTCTTACCTTTTCTTTCACCCTTTTGTCCTTTACTATTACCAGGAGTTCTAGGGGACTCGTGAGGTGACTGATGCAAGCCCTTATTCATCTGTGCTAGCGCATGGAAGCTACCGAAAGTGGCTTAGGAGGGACATTGTTGCAAGGGCAAGGGCCTGAAGAAACTAACTTGCCCCTACTACTATGATCATGGAATAAATTGTGGACCCGCTTTATCTATTATGTTGCACTTTTATTTTTGAGAGTTATGCTCAGCCCTATGTACTAGAAGCAATAATTTAAATAAAAGTGAGTTATGAAGGGTTTCCCCTTTCTTGATTTCATATTTTGAGTTCTTGCAACTTGGATTTTTATTTTGATGGAATATGTGACCGGGCCTTAAAGCAAGGCTGCCTACGTATCCTTCTTGCAAAGGAATCAGGTCATGACGTAGTTCAGGGTAGGGTTCACTCTAGTTTTGACACTCCTTTTTGCGCTCTAAATTTTGCCTAGTACCGCCCTTTCAGGTTTTCGGTCTAGCGAGCTCTTTCATTATTACCTATTTATTTTTGCCTAGGCTGCCATTGCGGGTTTTTAACCTTGTAGGCTTTTACTCTAACTTTTGCCTGGAACTGGTTGCCCTTGCAACTTTCAGTCCAGCGAGCTTCTCTCAAGGGTAATAGCGCTTAAGTTGATTCAAGTTGACCAGCGTTGAAAACTCATTTCCATCTAAATCAATAAGCTGCGAAGCTCCTTCAGATAGGATAGTTTTAATAATGTATGGCCCTGACCATTTAGGTCGAAACTTCCCTCGTGGATGAAAGACTGGTGGCCAGATTTCCTTCAAAACCATGTCACTTTCTGCCAAGTCCCTTGGTTTCACCTTCCTGTTAAACGCATGCGCAATTCTCCGTTGGTATATCCTTGAATGTGGTAAAGAGCTCTTAGCCCTCATTCATCAAACAACATGAGTTCCTCAAACCTATTGCTTAACCATTTTGCTTCTTGAACCTCACACTCAATCATGGTTCGGAGAGATGGGACCTTTTGCTCAATGGGGAGCATAGCCTCCATACCGTAAACCAAAGAATAGGGGGTTGCTCTTGTTGGAGTACGTACAGATGTTCGATAGCTGCTTATGCCAATTCCTTGCGGATTCGACGATTTTCTCTAGAATGGTCTTGAAGGTTTTGTTTACTGCTTCCACGACCCCATTGGTTTGTGGCCGGTAAGTCATGGACTTATGCACTTGGATCTGAAACTCTTCTAAAACCTCTTTGGCTTGTCCCTTGAAGTGGACCCCATTGTCTGATACAATGCCTGAGGAACCCCATATCGATAAATGACATTTTGCTTGATGAAATGTGTAACTTGTACCGCAGTTAGGGTTGCATAGGAAGTAACTTCTACCCACTTTGTGAAATAATCAATAGCAACTAGAATGAATTTATGACCGTTGGACTGTGCTGGTGTGATTCTTCCAATAACATCAATCCCCCACACTGAGAATGGCCAAGGAAAAGTCATCGGATGCAATTCTGATGGCAGAACATGCATGAGGTTGGCATGGATCTAGCACTTGTGGCATCGCCGCACGTATTCTATACACTCTGTTTCCATGGTGGACCAAAAGTATCATTGTCTTAGAATTTTCTTAGTGAGCGTTATGCTATTCATATGAGGACCACAAACCCCCTCATGAATTTCCTTCATTACCCTTTTAGCTTCTTCTCCGTGGATATAAAGCTTGTGCATTTCGCAATGGGATCTCTGATATAGATTCCCTTCGCAAATTATGTACTGAGCTGCCAGCCTTTGGAGAGCTACGCGATCCTTCTTGCTTGCTTCGGGAGGATATTCTCCTCTTTCCACGAATCTCTAGATGTCATAGTACCAAGGGTGGCTGTCGTCAGATTCATCAATAACCATGACATGCTGGTACACTAGTGAATCCCTTTGTTCAATCACAATAGGTCTTAGTTTCACACCGATAGTAATTTCGACCATGGATGCCAATGTGGCGAGAGCATCTGCAAATTGATTCTTAAGCCTCAGCACATGGGTAAAAGTCACCTTATTGAAATGAGGAATGAGGTCTTCAAGGTCTTGGTGGTATGGCTTCAGCTTTTCCTCCTTGACTTTCCAATCACCGTTAGCCTGTGACACAACCAGGTTAGAATCCTTTACTACTTCCAATTTCTCCATGCCGATTTTGATGGCTGCTTCCATGCCAACAATGCAAGCCTAGTACTTTGCCTGATTATTGGTGACTTCAAAGTTTAACTTGAAAGCGAGCGGAATGTGAGATCCATCGGGTGAGATTAACAACACACCAATTCCAAACCCTTTCTGATTGGCAGTTCCATCGAAGTATAATTTCCAAACATCCTCGATTATGGTCATCAGATCTTCGTTAGGGAACTTGAATTCAGTATCTTCGCCTCCCTCAACAGGATGGTCGGCCAAGAATTTCATGATAGCCTTTCCTTTTACTGACTTCCTAGTGACATATTTGAGCTCGAATTCAGCTAGTATGAGTGGCCATCGTGCCAGTTTCCTAGTGAGAGCTAGTTTCTCAAATAGGTATTTCAGAGGGTCCATTCAAGAAATCAACATTACTAGGTATGCCAGCATGTAACGTCTTAGTTTCTTAGAAGCCCAAACAAGTGCCCAGCATGTCTTTTCCAACGGAGTGTAGCGTTCTTCGCATCCAACCATCTTTTTGCTTAGATAGTAAATGGCCCTTTCAACCCTATTGTCTCATTCTTGTGTCAGCATACACCTCATTGCAGATGGAGTGATGGACAAGTATTGGATAAAAGGTTTTCCGGATACGGGCGGTGTTAGTTTAGGTGGATTTTGCAGATAAGTTCGGATTGCTTCAAAAGCTTTCTGGCATTTGTCATCCCATTTGAAGGGCACTCCTTTCTTGAGTAGGCAAAATATTGGCTCACAGGACAATGTCAGCTTGGCGATAAACCAACTTATAAACTGCACTTTTCCAAGAAAGCTTCTTATATCTTTCTCAGGGTGATGGATCCAAGGCCTCCCGAGCAGCAGATTGAAGGAAGCAGGGATGCTCAGCACATGAAACTCGACTTTAGTCTGGTAGGCACCGAAAGTCATTGGGAGCACGAGAGTGCCAACTACATCCCGGCGAGTATTATCATATGCCCAGACTTTGACGTCAGACGGGGAGAAATCTTTGTTCTTGTATCCTAGGCAATAGGCAACTCAGAGTAGGCAGACATTGATTGCAGAGCCATTATCGACTAGGATTATTGGAACCCATTTACCATGGCATTTCAGAGTGACATGCAATGGTTTGTTGTGATCAGTTCCTTCGGCAGGCAAGTCTCAGTCGGTGAAGCTAATGGCATGCTTGATGGGAAAGGTTTTGATTAGCGTTACAAGCTCATCTGGGGTTATGTCAGAGGGAACTTTTAAGTGAGAGAGTGCTTGGATGAGTCCTTCACGGCGGCGAGTAGAATGAACAAGCACATCCCAAACAGACATCTTAGCTTGGGTCTGTTCGAGTTGTCGCTTTATCATTCTTTCAAGGTTTTTCTCGGGACGGGAAGGTTCTTTGGTTGGTGGAGCAAAAGGTTGGAAAACATTCTTGGTTGGTGAGGAAGGTTCTTTGGCTGGTGGAGCTACAGGGTTGGAGGATTCTCCAATTTGGAGGTTAGGGGGTTGGTAAACATGACCACTTCTTGTCAAATGGTCGATCTGGCGAAATTTCTGTTCGTCACTCCACAAGTCAATAGGAGCTTTATGCTTGCAGCCAATGGTAGTTCTTTGGAGATTCTCGGTCAAATCAACAATGACTAAGTCTTCCCAGAGATCTTCGAGTTTCCATTGTTCAGTTTCCATCACTGCTCGGTTTACTATCCATTCTTCATTTCCCTACTTGCATGTTGACCACTTCCGAGTCTACCCATGGGTTTGGCCTAGTCTCTGCTTCCCAAAAGAATGGTTGTGGCTCATCCTCCCATAAGTTCATGGGGGATTCAGGCTGCAGCATAGAGACATTGACATCTTAAGGGAAAGTAACAGATGGCTCTAATTCTTCCTCACCCACGATGTAGTCTTATGGGTCAAACTCATTGCTTGCCACCTCCTCCTCCCTTGGTTGTGGATTCTATGGATTGAGGTTTACATTACTGTAAAGATCGTCAATAATGTGGTCATTGAAATGGGAGAAATCAGGGCGAAGTGGAGCAAGTTCTGGCCATTCATAAGTGATCCTTTCAGGCTGGTAGTCCTTGGCATTTATCATAGGCAAGGAGAACATGTTGTAAGGGTCATCCCTTGCTAGAAGCTGGTACATATCCGGGACCGGATCCCATTCCCATTCAGGAGCTGTTTGGGGAGTTTCATAGTTCTCCTGTTGGTTTTCAAACATCATGTACAAGGAGAGTCTGTCTAGAGGGTCAGCTCGAATGTTTTCCCAATCAACTTCCCATGGGGGTTTAAAGGGTGGCTCAACAGCTCCTTGAAAGTTGGCAGCTTCAAACTCCTCCCAGTCAGAGATTAGGTTTCCCCATGTATTCTCCCATTACCGAAAAAAGCAAAGGGCAGTTTCCTCAGGGATTTTGACAACAGGTTTTGGTTTGGTCTCGGAAATGATGAAGAGAGTAAGGTCAAAGTTTTAAGGGGTTGAATCATTTGTGAGGGTGATTTGGTTAATGAGGAAGGTGTTTTTATGCTGTGGCAAGGGATTTGAGACGTTGTTTGGCTTATCTGGTGGTGGAGCTTTAACAACCTTATTGTTAATGAGGTTTTGAATCTCATGACGAAGGCGGATACAATTATCTGTGGTATGACCAGGCATCTAGTGATAGTCACAGTAGACGTTGTGATTGAGGTTTGGTGGTAGAGTTTGTGGTAGCGGGAGTACTTTCAGGACTCCAAATTCAATAAGCTTTTTGAGCAAGGCGAATCTAGGGGTGCTGAATTGGGTGAAGGTTTGGTTCTGGAATTTTGGTTTTTCGGTGATTTGGTTTACCTCTACCGGTTTAGCAGAAGAGGTCTCAGTTTGATTGGCATTTCCGAAAAGGGCATTGTTGTTTCCAGAGTACGCCTTTTTATTCTTTGAACTTAACTCCTTTTCCAAAGTTCCATCTCTCAAAGCTTCCTCCATTGCCAGTCCAGAGTCATAGAAGGTTTTAAAGTTTGGGGCTGCCTGAGAGAGAACCATGTATGGTGCAAAGGAACTTGGCAAGTTCTTGGTGATAATTCCGATTTGTTCTTTCAAGTTTGGCTTGTTCTGCTTTTCTGCGGCCTTGGCTCTCCAACGCTTCACATAGTTAGCACAGCTTTCCTTGTCACCCATCTTGGTACTTTCTAGCTCCCTCGTGGTCATTTTTAAGTCCACATTGAAATCATATTATGCAACAAAAGCTATCCCAATATCCTCCCAGGTCCTTTTCTTAGATGGTTCGAGGGTAAGAAACCATTGTAGTGCTGGTCCAGATAATCACTCATGAAACAGCTATGCCATGGCTTCCTTTTCAATTCCTCGCATGGTGAGAGATCCAACATATCCCTATAGGTGAGCCTTTGGATCAGTGGTACCATCGAACTTTGCAAAGTCTATGCCTTTGAACTTTTCTGGCAATTTGACATTTGGTAACAAGCATAGTTTGCTCATGTCTATCTCCCCTTTTCCAAGTCTTTCAATTTTCTGAACGGACTCTTCCAGCTTACTGATTTTGGCAACGAGGGTAGCCATGTTAGGATCCGCAGTTGGGGTTTCTTCTTTAGGTTGTTCAGATTGTGGGGGAAGCCTGGTTTGCAGCTTGTCGCTGATTTCTTGCATGGTCTCCGTCATCATGAGTATTTCTTTCTGCATTGAAGTAACAGAAGTTTTGAGCTACGCATTGACGTTGGCAATGGACTGTCCAGAGCTGTCATATTTTGCCTGATTTCTTCCATTCCATTTCCTTGGGTAGCCATTGGTAAAGGATCTTTGAGTGGTATTGTTGTTAGTGGTTCTTGCAATGTTTCTACTAATGGTTGCCCCTCCTGCAGTACCTTAACCTTATACACTTGAGTTTCTTCCACAGTGTCTGTGTAAACCAATCTTCTGAGCAGACGAAACCAATTGGGTACAGACTCTTCTTGTATTCGACCAATGTTTCAGAACTGGCAATGAAGCAAAAAGGAGTGACTCAAAACTAATCATGGAAGATCACCCCACCATCTGCATGCCTCCTAGAAGCTAAACATTCAGAGATTTTTGATAATTCGGGTAGATACTATCAAGCAAGTTAAATCCCACCAAATTGGAGGAATCATAGCCAAAGCAATATGATTACTGGAATCCAGATACGCACACTTTTAAGGCTAGTTTTGGACCAAGGGAGCCGTTCGGGCACGACAAACACCAGAGCTATCCCAAACTCCATGGATTTAAGGTCTCCTAGACCGACCGGCGAAAAAGGTTTTATTTTAAGGTTGCAACAGTCTTCAGAGCTTTTCTTTTCCGAGCGAATCATTTGTTAGAACATCGAATTCCAAGAGATGTCAAAATGAACCAAGTATTCAACTAATTCTTATTCAAAGTTTCGATTTTAGACTTGGAATAACTTAGAAGAGATGTCATGATACTATGGTGCCATTAATCGGGATGGTGTAAGTGACATGGCATGGCATCACTGGATAGCTTTTAAACATTTTTCATTGAATCTTTGATTAAGCATTAGTTAAGGACTTAGTAAATTCTGATTTCCCAAGGTCTCATTGTCTTAAGGACTCATGAAGTTTAGACAATGTACACGAAGGTGTACGACTCTTCATTGGGTGTTTGCAACCTTTGAAAAACGAAGCGTCCTAACGGAATCCATCATCTAGCCTGCATGAATGCCATGTATGTACAGAAAAAATATGCACATAAACAGAGTATATCACATAAGTCCTAACCATGGGTCCCTATCCTAGTTTGGATGGTTCTATGGTTATGTACAAGAGCGAAAGGCTGGTTTTGGTTTAAAAGGGTTCCTCGGACTAGAGCCAAGATGTACCTCCCATTGTCAAGTGTATTGTGAGACAATGGTCGAACGGTACGATGGCTCATCATGGTTGAGGGTTGCTAGGTATTCTCGGAGAGCTTATCACTAGCAAGCCGGGCAAGGTTGCCAAAACACACTAGTGGGGTTGTGCAGTGCAAAATGTACAGGATAAAAGCTTAATATTCCAAAAGATATTTAAAATTTTCCCCTTTGAAAATGCCTTTCAAGCTTGGCCCTCTCAATTATTCAACTCTTTGGAAAATAAAAGTAAGTTCCAAAGTTTTGAATAACTATTTCCTCCCCAACAGAGTCGCCATTGTGGGCTCCCCGACCTGTGCGCTCACGCGCGAGAGTCACCACTCGGATTTTTGAGATAGATAATCCGAGAAACCAAAGGTTTTGATTTGAGCAAAAGGAAAGGATTTTAGTCAATCGAAAAACATTGAGATTTTTTCGGGACCATTTTACGAATGGGGAAGGTTTTGTTGAAAAACACTCCACTCGCCCTGTTGAACCGGTCTCTACTTAGTGTTTTCAAAGGGGAAAACTTTAAATATCTTTTCTTTTGGAAGAATAACTCTTTAATAAACATGTAGGGGAAAGGGACATGAGATTGAATATATCATATTGATGTGCTTGTGATGCTTCCTGTACAATGAACGATAATGGATGATTTGCATAATTGAAATGACACATTATTTACAGATTGCCTTGACCACAAGCAGCACTGCATGGTATATCATATTATGTAGCACGATTTTATGATATACCATGCGGTGCACTTTCCCTACTGTCAGTCCACCATTATTGCTCAAATGCTCGCGCGGTGTATTAGCTACAACGTACGATGTTACTCAAAACATCATACAGTGTGACCTTGCATTCTTTTCAAAAAATCTTTGTATTTTCAGACTGAAACCAGCCATGGACCTTGGCACCTTTCTTGTTGTTTCAAAAACTCTTTTTGATGCACTTGATCATCATGGATGATCATAAAAACGTTATTTTGGCAGGTCAAAGACATGGTTTTTGGATAAACTACATTATGAGATACACTAGTATCAACATCTGTGTAATATTAGCAGACCCAATAGCGAGTGAATGAGATCAAGACAGTCAGAATGAATAACTACATATATTACAATACCGTTCGGGGGACCCTATTAAAGCGTACGGTGTAATATTACACTGTACGGTTTATTTGGGTCCAGTACAATAGCTGGTTTTAGTTTTTGAAAATAGTGTTTGAGTCAGTACTTAACCAAAAGGGTCAAGTATGACTGGAGAAAGTCCCCTTAGGGCCTAGACTGAACTTGGCCCAAGGAAATTTGCCTTTACCTTCGGTTTTGAGCTTGAACGAGGAATGAATGAGCGTAGATGGGTTGTGGATGAGTGCGGATATGAGTGAATGAGTGTGGATGATTGAAGAGCTTGAGGTATTGGAGTGGTAGAGCTCCTAAGTTAGTAGAAAACTAAGCTTTGAAAGAAGAGGATGAGGGAATGTTTGGTAGAGAGAGAGATGCCTATAGAATGTTAGTGATAACTTTCTCTAGACTTTTAAGGAGAAAGTGGGTGTGAGAGGGGAAATGCTCAGAAAATGGAGTGTGTGGAGTCCCTTTCTCTTAAGAGGAGAGGTGTATTTATAGGCAAGATCCAATGATTATCAATGCAAATGGGGGAGGTGACTTCTAGGCCGACTAGAAGTGTATTCCTTGCCAAGTCGACTTTGAGCTGTGGCTCAAATGAGCATGGCCGACAGCTTTCTGAGCCAGTCAGAACTTTTCCTAAAATGCCGTGCGGTGTAAAAGTGTTCTATGTGGTATTCCAGGTTCAATCCTGAGCTTTTGGGCTTTTCTGGGTTGTGGGAGTACACATTCAAGCTATCGAAGGTTTTGTTTCCTTTATTTCATCATCGGGGAATTTAAAGAACATTAGAGCCTGGATTGGGGTGTCTACAATATATTCATGTGTAGACACCCCAATCTGGGCTTCCAGATTAGTTTACTTACGATATTTGATTCCCCGATGATGAATTGGATCAAGAACACCCCGGGAATGATAAGTGTTTGAGCTTTGAGTGTTTGAAAAACTCTTGAACCTAACCTAATCTGAGCCACTTCAAAAGGCCAAAAACCTTACTGAAACGCACTGCTCCTAGATCCTCGCGCGACGGTCAAACTGCCAGGTGGTGGTTAATAGTTAAAGTTTGACCGTTGACCATCGTGTGCCAGGGCGCACCCTCGCATGACAGATTGACTCCATCACGCGCCAGACCAAACTGCCGCCAACTTTTCTTGAGAAGGAAACCTGGCCACTAATGCACCTTCAGCCAGGCTTGTGGACTGGCTGAACTCCTCTGTTTGTGGCCCATACCTACCTCATCTCTCCCTATAAATACCCCCATGGTTCATCCATTAAAAGGGTTACAATTTTAAAAGGTTACAAATTTTACACATCTTGTCCATAACCTTGCCTTCTTCTTTGCAAACCAAAGAGATACAAGGGCACCCAAGAACATAGCTTGTTCTTCCCCCTCCAAACACCTCAATCAAACCTCAAAGCTCAACCACCCATTCAAACTCAATCTAGGTATAACATACCTACTGTTTTTCTATTCTGATCCCTGAAGGGGGCTGACAGGGCCAAGGCTGGTAATCAATACCAGTCCTGGTCCTAAAGCTAGCAAGGTTTCAAAAACCGTCATGGTACGAACCAGCGCACGATGGTCCCACTCTCGTGCGCGATGGACCGCGTGGGGATTGGTGTCCTACTGTTTTGTGTATTTATTTACATATAGATCACTCTGCAAGCATGTAAAAAACTAGTTTATTGCTTTCCTTAGTAAAAACTGTGAGCTTTGTAGTTAATTTGCATTTCTGCTGTCTTGGAGTACCCCTGGGATCATTCTGGACATGTACCAGGACCCAGAAACATATAAACCAAACACTGGTTAAAAGGCTTAGACAATCGCGCGCCAGGGCGCATCCCTCGCGCGCCGGAGCGCACCATCGAGCGCCTAAGCGCACCGTCGCGCGCCAGAGTGAGATAAGCGCGCGATAGTCTGCCTTTGACCAGTGAGTGGCCTTGCATGGGTAACTTGGCTTTAGGCTATTATTTTGTCTCCACACTGTTTATGGGGTGTTTTGTTAATTTGTAGGGCTCTTTCAGCCTTTAAACTGCTTAGAACTGCATGTCAACTGCTATATAGACTCCTTGGTTTGTCTTGGGTGTGCACTGGTCCTTCCAGAGCCTAGATGGTTTGAGAATAAGAGCTGTGGGTTTGAGCTCACTAGCGCGCGCGTGTCTTGGAGTCACGCGCGCAGGAGTGAACATCATGCAGTGACTTGTTCAGTGCATGCTGATTTCTTCCTGCGCACGTCATTCCAAAACATGGGCTTCCAGTTTGTTTGAACTCCCACAGCAGTCTGTTCTCATCCTATACTAACTGCTCATCCATGCTATCTATCACATCTTGCAAAGTGTTACGGTCTTAATCCCCATTAAACTGTTCCCCCGCCTTAATTGGCTAAAGAATTGATTAATCAAACAGAATCTCAAATGTTTTCGCAAATGCCTAAGTAGAGACTGATCTCCGGATTGGGCGAGAGGGGTGCCTTAAAACCCTTCCCCTCTCGTAACCTGGCTCCCGAACGCAGATATGGTTATGACGGACTGGGGCCTTCACCTTTTTCAAAATAAACAGCGCATCAAGCGTTTCAAGTTCGGTTCCTTGGGTGTCGGACCTTCAAACCCAAGTGGCGACTCTGAATTGAGCACTCGTCTGCCAAAAAAGCGCACTCATTGATCCGTCCTATTTTTTCGGGCACGCTGCCCACATCGTGCTTTACTTCTAACCATTTAGAGATCAATTGCTTGTCCTTATAACCATGTCTTCAGCACATACCACAAGTTTGACGTCACCATGGTTTGGATTTCTTCTGTCTAAATACCGTATTGAGCATTATTTACGACAATCTAATTGTAGAACACTTAGTGGGAGAAATAAATATGGTTAATTGTCCCCTCATGACATTTGTTGACTTGGTGAGATTGTCCGAGTCTAGCATGAGCTAGCAATTCTCCTCTTTACATTTGCTATAATAATGATAGTGTCATTTGCTGTACATGAGAATATATTTGACTTGCCGGATGGCTGAATTTTTACTCCAAATATAAAGGAAGAGTGGAAGATTGGACATTTGTGAATATAATGAAAGTCATTATGGCCATTGAGTATAATGTAATTCTTCCTTCCCTTTTTTCTATTTAGGAAAATGTGCCATAATGTTTGATGCAAACCCTAATGTACTAAATACAAATCCCATGATTGTTTTAACATCTGAATGCTGCATACCAACAATTGTCCACCCAATACTTGTTATGTTTGCTACCTAGGTGGTAATGAAATTACTAGCATGGTAATAAATTTTTCATGTTTATACTTACAGTCTTTTGTAAATACGAGGTGTTCCCCAAGAACGTTCGTTTCTTTGATTTTTGTAGTTTGACTAAAGATCAAGTTGATGCAATCAAAAATTTTAATCCATTTCATACTCTACTCAATGTCAAATGTGCACATCTGCATAAAGCCTTTGTTATGCGGTTGGTGCAACATTTTAATACTGACAATTGCAGCATTGAATTGAGGAGGGGCGTAGTTTCCCAATTACTGAAGATGTTGTGGCAAGAGTTTTGGGAATGCCGATTGGGGACACACACATGTGCCCACTGAATGCCTTGAGTCACATAGACATAAAATTTAGGAGGACTTTGAAGGATGTTTTAAGGGCATTGATATATTTAGATTGGAAAATGTGATTCAGGAAAGGACGACTGATTGGAAGTTTCAAAGGGCTTATATGCTATTTGTTTTGGGATGCTTGTTGTGCCCCACAACCAAGGACGTTGCTGGGAGTAGATTGTTCCCGGGGGTGGCTGACGACATCATTGAAACTTTAAAGACTTACAAGTGGCCTGCCTTTGTCTTGGATTGGTTGGTTAATGAGATTCGAAATTACAAGGATAGGGCAAGCAAATGTCATGGACGGTCCGAGAAAGGACTTGGTGGTAGTTTGTTCGTTTTAATGGTATGTATACTTAAATTTTCTATCAAATTGTATTTAACCCTTTTAATAACAATATTATGGTTTATGTAGGAAGTTAAAAACTAAGACTTATTTGTTTTGCAGGTCATATACTTCGACCTAAATCCGCCGAATGTTAACATTGGTAAGGAACCTCAACCTCCGATTGCCAAGGAATTGATGGATATTCGAATTAAGAAAGAGCCGGAGGATAACCCAATTAAGGATTCCATTTTTTCTTAGTTTCCTCCCCATCATTTGAGGAATCAAGAGATGGTATTGGCTTAGTTTCCATATTTCCTAGATTGATGGATTTTTTTATATTGCCAACATTAGTTTCCACATAAGCTCATATTTTGCTTTATCTTCTACCATTTCAGCGCTTCATTAAAATGTACAAAGACTTAATGCATCAATTTGTTGTTAACACGAAAAGCTTGCATGAAATGGATGCTTCTATGACTGAGTCGAACAATGGAAGCCTTGTTCGTGGAAGCCCTAATGGTACCTCTGAACATGGTTCGTTGCCTGATATGTCACCCTCAATCTCGCCTCAAGATGGTCCATGACAACAAAATGCAGGGCCCGAAATTGCTCAAAATGAAGGTCATTTGCCACCAATTCATGAAAATTTCCAAGTGGGTTAGATTGAGGAGAGGGAGGTGGGGGACAATTCAAAACTCAGAGATTATTCGACGTGCTACAAGCGAAAGCAAGAACCAATCTCGACTAATCCAACAAAGAGAAGATGTCGAAGAAATGTGAAACTGAGCCAATGTATTCAATCTCCTTATGTTTCACAACCTTCCGTTAGGATAACAAAATTTACGCAAGAGGAAAATTCAGTCGTGGACTATCTTATTAGGAGAGCGGAAAATGATTCAAGGTATCTTTATCTTTTTCAGGGACATAACATATCACTTGTAAAAACCATCAGATAGATTTATAAAACCATGCTATCTTTGGCAAGTAAGTATACTACTCCCTTTGTCCCGATTTGTTTATTCTCTTTTTGACTTGTACATGTCCCAAATTGATTGTCAAATTTCAAAATCAATGGATGAGATTATGTAAATTTTCAAATCAATGGATTAGATTTGGTTCTCTTAATAATTTGAAAACTTGAAATTGGACAAACAAATTGGGACAGAAGGAGTAAGAAATTATTTTGGGGCAGCAGTGAGGTTTGATCCATATTGAAGGGGCAAAATGGCCTCTTACTTGCAAGGAAGTTTGTGAGTCATTTCAACCGAGGGGCCTTGTGTCTAATATGGTATGTTACATTTGTGTCATAGCGTTGCCTAATTGTTGTACGCGAGACTACATGTACGTTATGTTCTATTATATTTTCAGGGAAAAACATATTACAGAACTAGAACAAGAACCACATTTCATACAAACCAACACACCTCTGTAAAGGGACAACCATTTAGTTAGCTAAAATATAGGTCAAGACAATAGTCTGATGCATACATTGAAACACAGAGAGCAACATACATTCTTACAAGGACCAACATTAGTTAACTTAGGTGTGGTCTCAAAATACAGACATAACACAAACATTACATATCAAATTGTATCACCAAAACTATCACTTTCGTTCATATAAAGTGATTCTTCCTCTTCCACAATTCGATCTCTTTCCATCTCATAAAACTTTGTCTCGACTCTAGTAAAATCCATCCTAAGGTGCTCAAAGTCACTTTGCAGAAGGGAAAAAAGTCGAAAGGAGAATGTTTTCATTATCATTATAGTTATAGAATTCATCTAGCTAGTTATTTAACAACAAATCATCAACACTCATTGCCATTTGTTGATAGGAGAATGAAAGACCCATAATATCCTACGTCTAAATGCACGAGATGTATTACTTTTTTGTCTTCAACAGTTTATCGAGCACTTGTTATGCATGACAAAATGGGTACCTAAAACCTAATAAGGTCAGACCACTCACTCATACACTGAAAAGAACAAGTTCTGCCTTTGTCTTAAGTTGCTTACCAACAGAGAGACAAGGACGAAATGAGAGCAAGCTACAAAAAAAAAAAAAAAAAAAAATTGAAACACCCAAAACCTTACCAGATGCGTACGATTCCAACGTACGACGATGAACTTGCTTGGAGAAGGAGAAGATGCTGCTTCTTCCTCTTTGGTGGAATGGAGAGATTAAGTTACAATGGAACAGAGAGATGAAGTGAGAGAGGAAGAAGAGGTGAGGGAGAAGAGGTGAACGGAGGAAAGTAGAAGCAGAACTCTACCTTTGTTGTTGAGGGGAGTACAAATGAAGGGATGAAATGAAACGGTGGGTGGGGATTGGGGATTTAGGGTTTGTTTCATTGAGGGGCGTAATAGTCATTTTGGGTGGCCTTTTCCATGTATTGGAATTTTTTTTTTCTCCTTTTCATATTTAGATGAATTTGATAAAAACCTATCCATCATTTGTGAATTGTTTGGCCCAACCACCGCTGAAATGTAATTCCCCTTTTGTGTTCACATGTATGGGGAAAAAAAAATAACTTGACCCATTCTTTGAGGAAGAAATTAAATAGGCATCCTATTTGGAGGACTTATTTAGGTGCTCATCCTAGTGGTTTTGAATACTTATATTACCATCCTCAAATTGTCATGTTACCCTATTGTACCCCTTTCTATATATTGATATAATATAATTTTCTTTAATTATCTTGCCCCCACCCTCCATTTCATGGATTAGGATCTGAAAATCCCATTTCAAACCAATTACTAATTTAATATGTTCCTATTTTAGAGGAACTCGTCCAAATCCAATACTGGGCCACCGTTCTTCAACTCCACTTTGGCAACCCTCTTCCTCAATATTATCTCCATCACTGGTAACCATCCATCTCTCTCTCTCCCTCTCTCTGGCCATGTTTCTCTTTCAAGCAAAAAAAGAGAGAGAAAATCTTGTACCGGCAATTATGGCCGCAGTTGCCATGGCCGATCACCTCCACCGTCTCTGATCAACCTCACCATCACCGTCAACCCCATAGCTGCTGACCAACACCGTCAAACCCATCATCCATTCAGATCTCTATCTCTCTTGATTGATGACCACCATCACCACGAGGTTGTTCCAGAGGATCAAGAGCGATGCCCGTGCTGGTGTTGGTTTTTGCATCAAGCAAGAGAAAAAAAGAAAGAGAGAGAAAAGCTCGTATTGGTAGCCATGGCCGCCGCCATGGCCTTCACCATCCTCACCTACGGAAGCGACAGATAGGATTCTTCACGATGTCATTTTAGGAGGATCGTTTTCGAGGATCAAGAGGCGGAGGCAAGCGGTGTGGGGTTTTGTGTTTGTCGTGTCCCCAGTGACTCCCCATCACCACCAATCAGACCTCTCCCTTTTTATTGGGTAATCAATATGGATCCAAATGTTGTCATGTTTCTAGCCGATAAAAAAAAATGTTATCATGTTTGTTCATAGTATTTGCAAATTCATCATGTTCAGTAGTGTTATGCAAATAAGGATTCCGTTGCCGGAATATCAATTTTAGGTATCATGTTTTTCGATTTCTGTCATGTTTGTGAATTGATGATGTTTTATTCATCTACCTCGATTGAAACCTACACTTCTTAAAACTTGTCATATTTTCTGATTTTTGTCATGTTTTTTATTTGATCATGTTTTGTTCATCTACCTCGATCGAAACCTACACTTCTCGAAACTTGCCATTTTTTCCATTTTGTCATGTTTTTTAATTGATCTTGTTTTGTTCATCTACCTCGATTAGGTTTTGCCATGTTTTGTGAATTGATCATATTTTGCCATATTTTTTGGCTTACACATTCGTTTTTGTAAGAGTTGTGTTTTCTTTTTAGATTTTAGGGGAATGAAATATGAGAGAGAAGATTAGGAGAGAGAAAAAATTCAAAAGATTAGGTGAGAGAAATGTTTGATAGGGGAGAGAGAATTGAGATAATTAGAAAAGATTAAAAAAAGATTTAAAAAATTAGGAGAAATAAAGGGTAATTTAGGATTTAATTGAATTTAAAGATGAAAAGATAAGTATTTAAATATATTAGGATGAACACTTAAATAAGTAGGATAAAAAAAAATGGTTAATTAAGTTTCCCTTTGGGCTACTGCTAAAGAGAAAAAAAAATCCCAATAAGCCAAAAAAAAGAAGGGAACAGCAGAAGAAAAATGCTAAACCAACAAATGGGCTGAAGGCCAGAGAGAGAGAGAGAGAGAGAGAGAGAGATCTGAAGATGGGGGCGGTGACTACGGCGGTGGTAGCAATAGCGGGGCTAATTCTGGGATGGATTGCGATTGAAATAGCGTGCAAGCCCTGCCTCGACAAGGGCCGTCAAGCTATCGACCGAAATCTTAATCCGGACTACGATCCCGACGACGCAGAAGAAATCAACAACAACATTCGTGCCCCTCTCAATCCAAACCCTTCTGATGATTCTGATTTAACAACTTCCACTACTACTTCACCTCCCACTGCCGGCAAGGCCGTCTGATTTGTGGGCGGTGTTTGTTTTCCTCCTCCTCTAAAAGAACACTGAAGTGGGTTTTCTGAGTTTGTCTCGATTTCTTTTATTCTGTTATATTAGGGTGTTTGTTTTCCTGGAAAATAGCAGCAGTACTGATGAGTCGGTAGCTCTGATTTAATTTTGAATTTGAATTGATTGTATCTTGTTGATCTCATCGCTGAGTCAAGTCTTTCGTTATTCTTGGTACTGCAAGCACCCTTCACAGCATCTCCGACCCAACTACTCTAGTTTAGAGAATGAAGTCACTCCAATCCAACCCATCTCAATTTTGTCACTAAAATTGATACTCCTTGGTTCACCCCACATGGGGAGACCTTTCCAGAAAATGGTTAAAATGCATTAACTTCCAACATCTATATATAGATGCAATTCATAAAAA
Source organism: Rhododendron ovatum (assembly GCA_019656835.1). Classification (NCBI taxonomy): domain Eukaryota; kingdom Viridiplantae; phylum Streptophyta; class Magnoliopsida; order Ericales; family Ericaceae; genus Rhododendron; species Rhododendron ovatum. The sequence goes on along the minus strand of CM033798.1, from coordinate 30,596,205 downwards.
TTGGTGTGGTTGAAAATATATGGACAATACCTTCATAATGAGATTAATGTTTGATATATGAAACTAGAGTTATAGTCTAAGATTTACGCGGTAGAGTTGTGTTTTGAAAAGGAATGAAGGTGGCCGGCCGATCATAAAAATTGAAGGAATGAAGTTATGAAGGTGTAATGGAAAACGGAGATCGAGTTGTTGGAATGTGCAAGAATGCCCTGAAAATGCATTCCCTTATTGGTAGTACTATCTTCTTCTTTTTCTTTTTTTCTTTGTTTTCCGGACAACAGAATGTTGGTAATTTGATTCTGTTGGATAACTAATAGGAGTGGATCACTGTCCTATTACCTTAAATCCACGCTCAAACCAATGAATGACCTCACACTCTCAGAAGTTAAACCCAGAAGGATACCTTTTGTTGGCGATGTTTGTTTTCCTGCAAAAGGGAAAAGGATTTTTGTGGTTTGTAGCTTTAATATACGGTTGGAATGGCTTTAGCAGCTACACATTGCTGATCTGAATATTATGTCTACTTGAATGATTGATTGAAGAAGGTTTCAAGGCCTGCAGAGGAGATCCTAAACATAGAGATGGAGATGCTCTGATTTAACGTGTAACAGCATGGACTAATGTGATGAACCCATTGACATAATCTAATTAATTGTGTCGATCATTTTTCTTTTTATCTGCATGTCCGGATTAGGTTGTGTGCATCTCGACTAATCTGAGGCTCTGAATTTAACGAGCGGACAAAACCCTCCAAGAATCCCAAGGTTTGAAATATTTGGCCTCCCGTAAATTTAATCATGCAAATTCAGGGAGGACACGTACTTATTGCTGTGCACTTGGTCAAACCATGCAAATCGATCATTGAGATCTTTGATGGGTGGAATTTAATTAAATTAGGGGTTTTTACTTGTAGGTTCAGAAAAAACACAAAAATGCACCGTTAAGTATTTCTGAAATAACATGCACTTTTCTATCCTTAAAGGTAATTTTCTCATTTAATTACTACGGTGAATGTATTTATGCATCCTCCCCTCTCTTCCCGTGGCTCCTCATCAAGCTTCTTCCGTGGCTCCTCTTTTATGTGCTCTCTTTAGTCTCGGGAACAAAACAAAATTTATTGAGTGCTTCCTCATCCTTCCATGTAAAGCAAAAAGATTTAGAATTCCATCGAAGTTAGGCCCAGTTCTTCTTGTACTTCTTCCGTCTCCTTTTTAATGTCCAGCATTCTAATTTGGACTATCCCTTAATAAATGTCTATTTTGTAAAGTTAGTGGATAAAAATGGATACATTTTTCATTTTGCCCCTTAAAGTAGATTTTATTTTGAAAAATTAGTGAGTAAAAGTGTAATGATGATGTTTTCATAGAGGGTAAGTAGGGAAAGTGAATGTAAAAGTTAATATGAAATGTGTAATGATGATATTTTTTTAATAAGTAGGAATTACGAAGCGAGACACTTAAAAAGGGACGGATGAGTATATTTTTGCTTTGGGTTTTCTTTCCGGTATTATTTACTGTCCGTAATTTATTGTTTAATTTTGTCATATTATGGAGAGTTCATTGGATTACCCCAATTTCTGTACTGAGAATGCAATTTTGCTATTTAATCATCGAATGCTGATGTATATTTATTTGCAATTACTCGCCTGATGGAACTCTCTATTTTATGTTTTGTTTTGCATAAAAATCCAATTTAGAATATAGTTTTCTATTCGAGTTTATTTGAGTGAGCCACGAGCATTAAAATGTTATTGAGTTGGATTCAAATGGTGTTGGTAGTTGACTTTAGGCACGTATCAATTAACAATACAAGGGAAGCTTTCTTCTTTCTTTCATTAATAAAAAACTAAAAATCCATTTATTTGACATACCCAGCGAACTTCCAGATCGCAAGTTCGAGTTACAATAATTTACACGTGCATCCAACTACAACAAAAATACGACAGTGACTTACTGTACACATATCCTGACAAGAGAATTCATACGCATCCAACCTCTTCAAGGGCGATGCAATTTTCCGCGTAATCTACAAGAAAAAAGATGGTAAAAAAAGATGGTCTAGGCAAGGTAGTTGTATATCTGAGGGTTATTTTTGTCCCGCTCAAGGTACTCCCGATCAATGAGGCTCTCGATCCTTTTCTTCAAGTCAGCTGGCTTTATCGGAAACTTGAGCTGGGTCACCACAACAAAAACAATTTCAGCAGACACATAAACATTACACTTCAACCTCATCCGTAGGTTGTTTTTGGATATTTGATTTGTAGGGGAGAAAAAAATGAATGTCAAAAGTGACTCAAATAAATCTATTTCTTTCCCCCTTCATCCCCACCAATCAAAAATCCAAACACAACCCAAAACGGGAAGATTTCTTAATCTTCCATTAAATGCCCAGGCTACAAAATGTTTTCTGTATTCACCAAATCGAAGCTTACTTAATACTAGAACAGTTCTTATAAGTTACTTACCAAAAAAAAAAACAGTTCTTATAAGTTCCAAATCATGAGAAGAAGGCATAAGGATTCAATTGATCAATACTGAGACGTAAAATATGTGTATTTTATGGGGCAGCATCACCTAGGCCGTTCAGAATTGAATCTGCATTTCTTAATGTTTCTTAAATGTCATGCATGATAAGCCCTAGAAAGTGTTGATATCAGGGCTTATCTCTCTCATTTTTTGTCACACATTCATGCATTTCATTGCTAAATTTGTTGATTTCGTGCGAGGGTGTTGTGTTTATAAGTTACAGGCAATTCACATGAAAAGGACGTGTTTTGACGCCGTGGATTAACTCTAAGGGTAGCCATACACCCGAGGCCACGTGGCACCCTGCCACCGAGTCCCAAGAATGATGAAAAGCAGCATTGGAAGGTGTGCCGGACATCGGAAGGCCAAAGGACATGCATAGGGTGAAGAAACAAAGAAATATCAAAACTGACCAGGTGGTACCAGTACTTGAAAATCTCAGTACCTGTACCCAGTGACCAATAGCGTTGCAAAAAGCTCCAAACTGAACTGATACCAGTACCACAAAAATGCAGTACCTGTACCAATTGGGATTTTCTGTAGAAACTTAGGGGTATTTAGGACTTTTGTAACTTGGTTTTTAGGGGCTATAAATACTTTCAAGCCTGATTTCACTAGGTTATCTGTTACTCGTGCACTCTCTCTCTCTACCTCCATTAATAGAGCTCTCACCTCTCTCCTCATTCATGTCTAGAGCAAGGTTTTTAGGTACGATCCGTTTAGATTCGAAGCTTTTCGCGTTCAATAAAGTTGTAAGGAATTCTCTCCTCTTCAAGGATCTTGTGTTTATTTCAAGTTTAATCAATATTTAGTATTTGCCTTATGTTTACCCTTGCTCATTTCGTATCTCCTTTCAATATGTGCGGGTAGTGTAGCAAGGTTACGTTGTGAGATGATTAACATCCCGTAAACAAGAGTATTACTTGTTCTTCTCTCTTCAATCTTCATTTTCTGAGTTTAAGCTTGTGCTAGGGGTATTTTTATGTATCAAAACTTGGGGGTGTTAATCTCTTTGATCTTATGTAGGTAAGGGTAATGCTACTTGTCTCATGTGATACTTGGAGCTATGTCCTCCCGAGGATTTGTCAAAATGTCTTGAAAACCCTCGTCATGCTTAAACACTTTAGTTAAAAAGAGGAGGAACAAGTTTACTTTTGAGTTATGGGTGTCAGTTATCCCTAAACCTAGCCTTTAGTTTTAATCTCCAGTTAAAAAGCCATAGTTAGGTTAAGTAGCCATTTACTAAATCTCTCAGTTGGCCGTCTCAACGCCAAACTTGGTTAGCGGTCCTAACGCTACAATCTCTTTAGCAAACTTCTGAACGAGTTATGGACGCGCTCCCTGTGGATTCGACCCCGGACTTCCGGGTATTATGCTTTCAACCGACCTAGCCCTACGCTTGGGGTATTCTTATTGCAACACACTTTAAGGTCGCAAGCATTTTTGGCGCTGTTGCATGGAAGCGCTTTCTTTTATAACTTATTTTGGAGGTTCGCCAAATCATTGTAAGTATCTCGCTTTATTTTACTTTGCGTGATTTGTACTTAATCTAGTGGATACCTCTAACCTGAGCTTCTCAAATGTGAGGTTTAACGAAGCTAGAGTAAGTACAGATTACATTTTTCTTTTATTGTCTTTTCTTATCGAGGCGGCGGCATAGCCTCTCTTGTCTGTTTACTTTATTCTTGTTATCCATTGTTTCTCGAGAAGGGATTTTAAGTGTATGTGTGGTCATCGTGGTGTCTTTCGAAGTTCGATTTCTAAAAGGCTTCACGGCATTTTCTCCTCCTCGACCCAAAACTCCTCGTCGAGTTCGAGCTAGGACATCACCACCCGTAAAAACTCATTTTTCTGTAAGAACCCCTCCTCGAGAAAGAATGGCCGGAAACGGTGGTGAAGATATCCCGCCGGTTGTGCCCGAAAGGGCTATGAGTGACTATATGAATCTGGCCCGTACTACTCCGCGCCCCACTATAGTCCTTCTAGCTGCAACTGAGGCGAATACTTTCACCGTGAAAATGCATCACATTAACAAGATGCCATCGTTTTATGGAAAGGACACAGAATGCCCGTACACTCATATGCGGGCATTCGAGAAGTTGGTATCCACAATAGCGTCCACACCCACTTAGCTTGAGTCCGCAAAGCTAAAACTCTTCCCATTTTCTGTGAAAGACAAAGCCAAGATTTGGTTGAATAACATGAGACCCCAATCTTTGGCAAATTGGGCAGATTCATCAAAAGCTTTTTACATGAAAATTTTCTCCCCACATCTCATGAAGGACCTCCTTCATCAGATTTAAACGTTTAAACAAAAAGAGGGGGAATCATTTTACTAATATTGGGAGAGGTATAAGGATTTGCTAAACTCCATCCCACATCATGGCTTCGCAGTTTTTCAAATGGTCAAGTGTTTGTTGAAGAGATGCACCCCAAGCACTCGACTTCTTATGGATAGCATGTGTGTGGGTGGAGTCATGGCTAAAACTCCTGATGCGGTGTGGGACTATTTTGAGGAATTGGCCGAAAAAACACAAAATTGGCATTGCTCGGACCCCTCTGAAAGAAATGTGGTTAATCCGGTTCCGAGCAATTTTGAAAAATTTCATTTGAGTGAGCAAAGTGACCTAGCACGTAAGGTCGCTCAGCTTTGTCATCAAATTGAAACTCTGCAACAGCATAAAGTTGCCGTGGCCTCCGTGGCCAAGGCGGAGGAAATTTGTGTTTTATGTGAAATTGCAGGTCATGCTACGGGAGATTGCCAAATGCTCCCCGCCGTTAAGGATATTCTCCAAGGAACCGGACAAGTGGAAGTCAATGCCGTTAATCAACGGCCTGACCTTTATTCCCAAACTTATAATGTGGCGTGGAAGATGCACCCAAATTTCTGGTGGAGCGATTCTCAACCTCCTGACCCTCCACAAGTTCCACCGCCTCAACAACACCAAGCTTTCCGGCCTTCTCAATCTCCAGGAGCACCAAGGTTTTCCCAAAATCAACAACCTCCGGGGTTTTCACCACCGGGACCTCCTCATGGGCCAAATCAATTTCAACCTCAAAAGCGATCGTTGGAGGAAACTATGTCATTTTTCATGCAAAGCCAAACGACCATCAACGAGCAAAACACACAAATGCTTGGGGAACTCAAAGATCAAATGGCAAAGTTGACCAACTCGGTGGGGATGCTCCAACAAGAGAAGGGAAAACTTCCGACTCATCCTCAGGTGAATCCGCAAGGACAAAATTATGTGGCGAGCTCTTCAATGCTTAGTCCCGAGCAAGCCAAATCTATTACAACTTTGAGGAGTGGCAAGGAGATCGACAAGGCCATTCCTTCCAAGCCCATCAAGCTTCCGGGAACACAAATTATCTTGCAAGCTCCGGATCCACCTATTGACTCACCAACCTCGGAGCCTTCTCCCATTGGTGAGCATCCTGCAAAGTCACAAGTGGAAGAGCCAAAGGCCCCCGTCTCCCAAATTCCGGCTCCTTTTCCCCAAAGATTGAAGGCATCGGCCCATGCCAATACTAATGCCGAGATCTATGAGCTTTTCAAGCAAGTGAGAATCAATATCCCGTTGGTGGATGCGGTCAAGCAAATTCCCACATATGCCAAGTTCCTCAAAGACTTGTGCACTCAAAAGCATAACTTGAATGTTCAAAAGAAGGTTTTCTTGACAGAACAAGCGAGCTCTATCATCCAAACCAATGTGGCTCCAAAGTACAAAGATCCAGGTTGTCCAACCATTTCAATCACTATCGGGGGTACGAAAATTGAGAAAGCCCTCCTCGACTTAGGAGCTAGTGTGAACTTGCTTCCATACTCCGTTTACGAGCAACTTGGATTGGGGGAGATAAGGCCTACGCCGGTGACACTTCAATTGGCCGATAGAAGCATCCGAGTTCCACGAGGGATGGTGGAGGATGTACTTGTGCAATTGGACAACTTTATTTATCCCGTGGACTTCGTCGTCTTGGATACTTGCCCTGTACCTACCTCACAAGCATCACTGTCAACTCCGGTCATTCTTGGGCATCCATTCCTAGCCACGGCCGATGCCGTTATCCATTGCCGAAGTAGTTTGCTCAACCTTACTTTTGGCAACATGAAGATGGAAGTGAATGTGTTCAATATTAGGAGCCAAACGGGGGACGATGAGTGCATCCATGAAGTCAATCTTATCGATTCGTTGGTCCAAGATCATGTCGACACTATCTTGTGCAAGGATCCGTTGGAAGTATGCCTTACCGCCGAAAAAGCGACATTTCTAGACTCACCGGAGGTGGAGTATTTATGTTCTTTGCTTGATGTGGAAGATGTTTGTGGGACGGATTTATGGTCTCGAAAATTTGAAGAGTTGCCTCCTCTCGAGTGCAAGACCCTTCCCTCGAGTATTCAACCACCAAAGCTCGAGTTGAAGGCCCTCCCGGAAACATTGAAATATGCCTTTTTAGGTGAAAATGAAACCTACCCGGTGGTGATCTCCTCCTCTCTCGACGGCTTGCAAGAATCCCAACTCCTTGAGCTTCTTAAGCGGCATACCAAGGCCATCGGTTGGTCCATCGCGGATATTACAGGGATTGATGCTTCCATTTGTTCCCACCACATCGCCTTTGAGGACGACGTCAAACCATCCCGCCAACCCCAACGCCGGTTGAATCCCATTATGAAAGATGTTGTAAAGGCTGAGGTTTTAAAGCTTTTGGATGTGGGAATTATTTATCCTATTGCAAATAGTAAGTGGGTTAGCCCCATCCAAGTGGTCCCCAAGAAATCCGGTGTCACGGTAGTCCCCAACGCCAACAATGAATTGGTCCCTATTCGAGGCACCACCGGGTGGTGTGTATGTATTGACTATCGGAAGCTTAATGCTAGCACTCGGAAGGACCATTTCCCTCTTCCTTTCATTGATCAAATCTTGGAGCGGGTTGCGGGACATGCCTATTATTGCTTTCTTGACGGATACTCGGGATGCAACCAAATAGAGGCCGCCTTGCCCCATCAAGAGAAAACGACGTTCACTTTTCCATTTGGGACGTTCGCATATAGATGCATGCCATTCGGTTTGTGTAATGCGTCCGGAACCTTCTCACCGTGTATGATGGGCATATTCAGTGATATGATTGAAAAGATCGTCGAGGTGTTTATGGATTGATTTCTCGGTGTTCGGCGACTCATTTGAATCTTGCTTGGAAAATTTGGAGAAAGTGTTGGCAAGGTGTGAGGAGAAAAATTTGGTGCACAATTGGGAAAAATGCCATTTCATGGTAACTCATGGTATCGTTTTGGGCCACGTGGTATCGTCAAAGGGGATTGAAGTCGATAAGGCCAAGATTGATCTTATTGCCACCCTCCCGACCCCCAAATGTGTTAAGGACATTCGTTCTTTCCTTGGGCACGCCGGTTTCTACCGACGCTTTATCAAAGACTTAAGTGCCATATCTCAGCCGTTGTGCCACCTCCTCTCCAAGGACACCCCGTTTGAGTGGACCTCAGCGTGTGAGGAAGCTTTCAAGAAGTTGAAGTCAAGTCTCACTTCTCCTCCCATTGTACAAACACCAGATTGGAATTTGCCCTTTGAACTCGTGTGTGACGCTAGTGACTACGCGGTTGGGGCAGTTCTTGGGCAAAGAAAGGACAAAAATCCTTATGTTATCTACTATGCGAGCAAGACTCTAAACGAAGCTCAAATGAACTACTCCACCACGGAGAAAGAGTTGCTTGCCGTCGTCTTTGCCTTAGACAAATTCCGGTCATATTTGGTGGGATCTCCCATTACTATCTACACCGATCATGCCGCTTTGAAATACCTCTTCGTGAAGCAAGATGCGAAAGCACGTCTCATTCGGTGGATCTTATTGCTCCAAGAGTTCAATATCACAATCAAGGATAAGAAGAGGGTGGAGAATATGGTGGCAGATCATTTGTCCCGTCTTGAGTTCGAGGATCAATCCTCTAAGCTCCCAATTGTTGATACATTCCCGGATGAACAACTTTTTGCCGTTTCGAGTTGCCCTTGGTTTACCGACATCGTCAATTATCTTGTCACTGGACGAATTCCGGATCATTGGACCCCGCAAGAATGGAGGCTTTTTCTTAGTGAGGTGAAAAGATTTTTCTTTGATGATCCTTATCTTTTCAAATATTGTTCGGACCAAATTATCCGGCGATGTGTCCCCGACGAAGACCAACGGGGGATCCTAAACTTTTGTTACACCGAGGCGTGTGGTGGCCATTTCTCTCATAAAAAGACCACCGCCAAAATTCTCCAATATGGATTCTATTGGCCAAATCTTTACAAGGATGCTTATGCATTTTGCCGAGCCTGTGAGCAATGCCAAAAACTAGGTGCAGTGACTCGAAGGAACATGATGCCCCTCACCAATATCCTAGTTTTGGAGGTGTTTGATTGTTGGGGAATTGATTTTATGGGCCCATTCTCGGTTTCTTACGGGTTCCTCTATATTCTCTTGGAGGTGGACTATGTGTCCAAATGGGTTGAAGCCGTTGCTATGCGCACCAACAATCACGCAGTGGTGCTTGATTTTCTCAAGGAGCATATTTTATCACGGTTCAGAATGCCTTGGGCCATTATAAGCGATCAAGGCTCACACTTCTGCAATCGGCCTTTTGCGGCCCTCATGAAGAAGTATGGCATTACCCACAAGGTATCCACCGCCTATCATCCACAAACCAATGGTCAAGCCGAGCTCGCCAATCTTGAGGTAAAGCACATTTTGGAAAAAACCGTTAATCCGAACCGGAAAGATTGGTCACTTCGTTTGACCGATGCCTTGTGGGCATACCGGACCGCGTACAAGACCATGTTAGGCGCTTCGCCCTATCGGCTTGTCTATGGTAAGGCATGTTACCACCCGGTTAAGTTGGAACATAAGGCCTATTGGGCCATAAAATCTTTAAACTTTTGGTTGCCCGATGCCGGCGATCATCGTAAACTCCAACTAAACGAACTCGAGGAAATCTGGCGGGATGCGTATGATAACACCAACATTTATAAATCAAAAGTCAAAGAATTTCATGATAAGAATATACAAAGAAAGAATTTTGAAGTTGGGCAAAAAGTGGTGTTGTACAATTCCAAACTCCTTGTTTTTCCCGGGAAATTGCGATCTCGTTGGGAGGGGCCCTATGTTGTGCACAAATTTTTCCACACGGTGCCATTGAAGTCGTGAATCCCGCAAATGGTCATATTTTTAAAGCGAATGATCAACGTTTAAAACCGTTTATGGAAAACTTTGCGGTGGAGGACGCGGTGGAGGAGTTAGTCGATCCAGTTTATCCAGACGATCTGTTGGTTTGAAAAGTTCTTAAAAAAAAAAAAAAATTGTTTTCACGAGAAGCTCTTGCGTACTTCTGGACTTAATTGTTTAGAAGGCCCGGCCTCTTCGGAGGTACCCATCATTGACTTGGGTTTATAGCTTTGCACGCCGCTATCAAAACAAAGTTCGTGTTCCCAGCTCCGGTTAGTAAGGGCAATTTTTTTTGTGATCCGGTATAGCCACCCGTGCTTCGCTTAAGATGTTGTATAACTTGCTTTGCGACACCTTAAGTGAAACATGGGGAGAAAAGTAGTACTCGTTTAATCACGTGACGATTCGGTGGTTTAAATACTCGTTAATAATAATTTTTTGGTGCTGGGCTATCACGAGCAGGCGGTACTAATGTCTTTTGTCTATTGGAAGAGGTTCCGTTGACGAACGGTGACGATGACGCAAAATCCTCCAACTTGGTCGAGGTATTGAGTGATTGACATTCCACCCTGTCGGTACATTTTTGTTCTCTCTTTCCTATTTATTGTCTTTTGCATTGAGGACATTGCATATTTCAAGTTGGGGGGTAGATTATTTATGGTTTACGTTTTCGATTTTGCATAGAAAATTTTAAAATTTTTTGTGCAATTTTCCCTTGTATTTAGTGAATTCAAGTGCTAGATACTTAGATTATGCACAATTTTCCCTAATAATGGCAAGAGTCGTCCACCCCGTTGAATTTGATTATGTGTTGAATCAATATTGCATGCATATACGTGAACTTTGTTGAACAAATTGAGCTCCAAGGTGTGTCAAGCAGTGTGCATCACTTAGAGAGTTGAAATTCGTTTTGAAGCATGCCATGCTTGTTTGTCTCTTTTTCCGCACTTGCGTAAATAATATTCGTTTGTTCATACTTGAGTATTTTAGATATCTTTTATGCATCATATTGGAGTTGATTGGCGTACGTTGGAAATGATACAAGGCAATTTTTGCATGATAAAACCACAAATGTGCCCCCTCGTCCTAAATTGTTGAGCCGTAGTCCGAATCTCCATTTTTGCTCAAACTTAGGAAGCCGGTTGTTTAGAGGGATGTTGGGGACTGTTTTTCAATGTTTCAAGGTGGTTTGGAGGGTGCTACATGTGTTAGAAGTGGCTGAGAGTTGAAACGGTTGAAGCTGAAAAATTCTGGAAAAGTTGCAGTTGGTACCGGTACCCAATAATCTCAGTACGGGTACCGCCTGGGCAGTGGCGTGACGATTGGAAAAAAAATTTCGATGAGTACCAGTACACCAAATTTGCGGTACCTGTACTAACTGTGGATTTTTGAAAACTTTTGCATGTGATCAGGACTCTCCCTACCCCACTATAAATACAAAACCTTTCCTCTCTCCACCTCTTCGACCCCAGACGAAGCCCTAACAGCCCCAAACTCGATTTCTCTCTTAAAATCCCACCAAACCCACTCAAATCCCTCACATTCTACCATCAATCTCCAATTTCCAACCTAGAATCTTCAAGTTTCAAGCCCAAATTTGAAGGGGTTCACCGCTGGTCTCTCCTAGTAGTCTGAAATCGCCATTTACCAAGGTAATCCGAAAGCCCCTCTTCTCTCTCTCTAAAGTTCGAACCACCACCATCACCCGCTCCACCCCACGTTCGTCCCCTCACTCTCTCACCATACGAATCAATCCAAAGCCCAATTTTATTTTTTTTTCAAAACCCTAACTCTACCACCCCCAAATTTCCAAAACTTAGCCTTTATTTTGCATTTTCTCATGCTTTTGGGCTGTGATTGCTGCGATTGCTGTGTGGTATTGTTGATTGTTTGGGGCTGAGACTTCAGTTGAGTCCTCTGATTTCAGTGGTTTTAGAGGGTTGTGCTCACTGTGGTATTTTGTGTTTGGGCTGTGTTTGATGTGAAGTCCAGTTGTGCTCTGTTGTTGGTGGTAGTTGCTATGGTGAGATCCAAGCATACGGCAAAGGGAACAAGGAAAGCTCATTCGAGAGATTATAAGCGCCCCGTGACCCTCAGGACGGTGGACCCAGATGAGGTGGCTGAACGGGAGGCATAAGCAGAGGAGAGGAGTAAGAAACGAAAGTTAGATGAAGAAGAGAGGGCAAAACAGGACTGGATCGATTCAGTGCACAGGCGGAATTTCATTTGCGAGCGGCAACTCAAACAATCATCCTTCAAGGCGTCGCACCAAATCCATGAGGTAATTACAAACCAAGATCTTGGGCATTTCTTTAAAGTTTTGAAAGGTTTTGGGGCTGGCGTAGTTAGGGAGTTTTATGCGAATATAGAAGTTGATAGGCCAAATGAGATCATTAAATCTGTGGTTGGGTCGAAAACGGTGATTGTAAATCCTGATGTGATAGCACAGTACTTGAGCGAGTACCAACGGCCCGAACTGGATAAGATTACCTACCCAAAAGTAGGGCTGTAAACGAATCGAATCGAGCCGAATCTTGTTAAGTTTGGCTCGGGTTCGTTAAGGTATGAGTTCGGCTCGAGTTCGATTCGAGCCTGAACAACTTGGCTCGAGTTCGGCTCATTAAAATTTTCCAAGGCTCGGGTTCGGCTCGGTTGGGTTCGTTAAGGTACTAGTCTGGCTCGAGTTCGGCTTGGGTTCGATTGGAACTTGAACATCTTGGCTCGAATTTGGCTTGTTAAACTCAAGTGAATCGAGCCGAGCCAAATCTAAGCTCGAATTGAGCTCGTCAAGACTCAGGTTTGATTCGGCTTAGCTCATTAAATTTAAGCGAACCCAAACTCTCTCATTGATCGTATAGAATTTGGAAGAAAAATAAGTATTGAATTATATATACAACGTTAAATTTTTTTACATTTACAAATAGACCCCTATTGAATTATTAATTAAATTTATGTATAGGTTCGCGAACCTAACCAAGCCGAATACCGTTAGGCTCAGGTTCGGCTCATTTACGGAACGAGCCTAGAATTGAGGTTCAGGTTCAGTTCATTTAGCAGACGAATCGAACTCGAACAAGCTTTTACCGAATCGAGCCTCGAACAGTTCGCGAATGGCTCAATTCATTTACAGCCGTACCCAAAAGAGGCTTTCAAACTTGATTTTGATGAGCTGAAGAAAACCCTCTTTGATAACAAACTGGATGCCGTCCAGGACAGTAAGTTTGTGTGTGGGAAGCTCAATGATCTATTCCGACTAATTAATAAGGTTGTCCATCATAACCTCAATCCCCACAGTAAGGAACGGGCTCTCTCGGTCGACGATGCTCACTTAATTTATGTCTTTAGCAAGGAGGAAAAGGTAGATTGGGCCCGGCAAATCTTTAATGCCTTGGCTGATTTCCATGATAAGGGGCTTTCAATGCCAACATTCCATTTCCGGTGATGATAACCAGGCTTTGTGAGCAGGCTAAAGTTAAGTTCGACAAGGGGGATAAGCCAAATTTTTATGGGTGTCCTCAGGCAATAACTTGGGGTCAGAAAAGAAAAGCAAGTCCATGACCAAGCCTCCGCTCGCAGCGGGCATCTCTCAACCCATCACACTAAAAGGACCCGAAAGAAATGAACAATGGTGGGAGATTATGATGTGCCGTTTCGACACAATTCAAAAGGAACAAAGAGAGTTGAGGAAGGAAATGGAGAAAGAGACAAGGAGGAGGAAAAGAAAGAAAGGGAAGTTGATGAGAAAGATGGACTATGTGGCTGTTTGGATTGGGGAAACTTCGGGGAAGCCCTATGTCCCAACCCAAGAGGATGAAGAGTAGACCACGGATGAGGACGTGGAGGCTGCTGCTGCTACTGTTGCTGCGGGGGCAGGTTCTAGTAAGAAAAAGAGAGTTGCGATTCCATCACAATCAAACTCCGATGACGAGGAAGGGGATGACTATGAGGAGAGTGAGTAGTGTCACTGGTGAGTAGTAGTAGTTAGTAGTTTTATTTTTGTTTGTGTAGCTTTCGTTTTTGTTCGGCCAGCATGTGGCCAAGCCTTGGGTAGTGTAGGGAATGGTAGTGGCCAGGGGTAGTTGAAACCAAGCAAAAAGTTTTTTTTTGGCCATTACTCTTTTGTTTGTGTCCCTTCCATTTTGAAACCAAGGTCGTTATAAGCCCAAAAGTCCTTAGTTGATCTTGATGTACGCTCATCTAACTCTCTTTGGTGCATGATCGATATCTAATGCTAATTTAGTATGAAATTTCCGTTACCTTAGTTTGTTTGTGAATAATTCCTTAGCTCTCTTTGTCGGCGCTCTTTTGATTAGCATGCATAGCTTTTTGTCTCTTGCTATTGCAATTCTTGCTAGCGCTTATCATGGGATGTTGTTCTAGTTTATTACTTCGGGCAATTTCGTATCTGAGTTTGCTCTTTTGAGTCCTGGAATGGAAACTCAATGTGGACGTGTATTGCTTGGCCGATGGCATAATTTGTTCACCTTAGTTCATTGTATGCGTGTGCGTGGGTTGTATGTGATTAAGTTCGAAGGGGTGTTTGTCTGGACTCATGCCAAGTGTCGTTGAGCATAGTTGTCGTATCTTGTTTTAGGGGAACATTGCATAGCATTAGTTACATACTTTTGTTTAAGTTTGCTAGGGACTAGCAAAGTCCAAGTTGGGGGGTGTGATAAGCCCTAGAAAGTGTTGATATTAGGGCTTATCTCTCTCATTTTTTTGTCACACATCCATGCATTTCATTGCTAAATTCATTGATTTCGTGCAAGGGTGTTGTGTTTATAAGTTTCAGGCAATTCACATGAAAAAGACGTGTTTTGACACCGTGGATTAACTCTAAGGGTAGCCGTACACCCGAGGCCACGTGGCACCCTGCCACCGAGTCCTAAGAATGATGAAAAGTAGCATTGGAAGGTGTGTCGGACATCGGAAGGCCAAAGGACATGCATAGGGTGAAGAAACAAAGAAATATCAAAATTGTCCAGGTGGTACTGGTACTTGAAAATCTCAGTACCTGTGCCCAGTGACCAGTAGCATTGCAAAAAGCTCCAAACTGAACTGGTACCGATACCACAAAAATGCAGTACCTGTACCAACTGGGATTTTTTGCAGAATTTTGTACCCGACCAAGCAACAACTTAGGGGTATTTAAAACTTTCGTAACTCATTTTTTAGGGGCTATAAATACTTTCAAGCCTGATTTCACTAGGTTATCTTTTACTCTTGCACTTTCTCTCTCAACCTCCATTAATAGAGCTTTTACCTCTCTCCTCATCCATGTCTTGAGCAAGGTTTTTAGGTACGATACGTTTAAATTAGAAGCTTTTCGCCTTCATTAAAGTTGTAAGGAATTCTCTCCTCTTCAAGGATCTTGTGTTTATTTCAAGTTTAATCAATGTTTAGTATTTGCCTTATGTTTACCCTTGCTCATTTCGTATCTCCTTTCAATATGTGTGAGTAGTGTAGCAAGGTTAGGTTGTGAGATGATTAACATCTCGTAACCAAGGGCATTACTTGTTCTTCTCTCTTCAATCTTCATTTTCCGAGTTTAAGCTTATGCTAGGGGTATTTTTATGTATCAAAACTTGGGGGTGTTAATCTCTTTGATCTTGTGTAGGTAAAGGTAATGCTACTTGTCACATATGATATTTGGAGCTATGTCCTCCTGAGGGTTTGTCAAAATGTCTCAAAAACCCTAGTCATGGTTAAACACTTTAGTTAAAAAGAGGAGGAACAAGTTTACTTTTGAGTTATGGGTGTTAGTTATCCCTAAACCTAGCCTTTAATTTTAATCTCCAGTTAAAAAGCCGTAGTTAGGTTAAGTAGCCATTTACTAAATCTCTCACTTGGCTGTCTCAACGCCAAACTTGGTTAGCGGTCCTAATGCTACAATCTCTACTAAAGCAAACTTCCGAACGAGTTACAGACGCGCTCCCTGTGGATTCGACCCCGGATTTCCGGGTATTATGCTTTCAACCGACCTCGCCCTACGCTTGGGGTATTCTTATTGCAACACACTTTAAGGTCGGAAGCAATGCAACCACAACTCAAATAAACTCTAAGCCTCTAATGCAGACCTGAATTCTAAATAAACTTTTTTTTTTTCTTATTTCTTTTTCTTTTTGGGGAAAAAATAAACAAAAAGAAATTCAATCACCTGCTGGAAGAGTTCTGTGATCAAAAGTGTGTGACTTAGAACTTTCCTTGTCTTCATTATCCGAACGATGGCAGCATCAACCTGCAACATGACCATTACGATAAGATCATAGTCTGACTACTTGGCTTTGATTTAGAACATCCAACAGTGTTCCATTCATACTCCAATGAATATGGAGCATTTCAAATTAAAGAGAGACCTGATATTGACGGTCCTGGAACACTCTTTCAGTTGTGCTTGTGTTCTCTTCGACTGTTTCTTTCATCTGTATAGCATTTACCTGAACCCCCTCACATAAAGTTAGTTTGAGGACTAATACATCCGACGTAGGACCAAATTCCACCACTAAGTATGCTGAAATCGAGTGGCTCAAAGGGGAAAGACATTAAACAGACACAGAAAATATCAAAAGAACTTGGATCATGCCGTCTGCGATACTTTCCTGCCTAATTGCACTTTCGATTGCCGGCATTCTTACTAAATCACCGGAAAAATTACCTTTATACGGTACAGAGGAGCAGTAAATCCCTCATTGAACTCAAATGAATCATCATCCTCAACTTCCCTCCCTTTGGGCAACTGCATAGAAAGAGTTTCTCAAAAGGGGGGAAACAAATCCCAAAATTTCCAGCCAGGAAAAAGACTGAAACAACAATGTCCTGGTTTGACCACCTACCTTCTGAAGGACGCGAACTTTTCCACATGCAAGGGACTGCAAAGTCCTTCTCAACTCCTTATCCTCAATGCTAGTTGAATCCTTAATATCTTGAAAGCTGAGCGTTTGGGCATCGTTAAACAGCATCAAAACAACAGTCTGTAAGGCAACATCAGAAAAAACTCATATGAAATCGGAACACTTGCAATGTGAATGGGTTTCATTTGGTTGAAAGAAAAGCAAAAGCAATTAAGAAAACAGAAAAAAAGACAAGTACCTAATGAGACTAACCTGAAACAGTGAAACCGCCAGCTCCTTTTTACCTTTTGGGAATTCTGCTTTTAACACGCAGTGTCCTAATGAATTTTGCCACATTAATCGCCTTCCACTGTACTTGCTCAAGTAGAACTCCTTAAAAATGTCCTGCGAAAAAAGCAAAAACAAAAAAACATGCCAGGTAGTCCTATAAACAAGATAAACGATACCCAAAAGCTACTAGTCATCGGCTTGTGCAAAACCTGATACAAATTGAGTTCGTGCGGAAGCCGAACATCCATTGGTGGATACGTTGGCCAATACCTGCAGCAAGGCCAACCACATCCACTCTCAGATTCTCTCCACAATTTCAAGAGGAAACATTATCAACTTTCATTCCTGAACACTAAAGAATGAAACATACCCTGTTGTTAAAACATGTACGCTCATCTCAATCCCTGATGGGAGTTTTGTCCTGGCCTGGGATGATTGCTTGAAGGATTCATTAATCTCTTTTGACAACTCAATGTCCTGTAAAATAGTTATTGCTCAGTAGAAACTATAGAATAATGCCCTCTAATGAACTTGCTATAGGATTGCACACATGGGAGTCAAACCATTCTACCATAAATGAATGAAATACTAAGTTCATAAATGGTGTTCTTCTACAAACTAAGAAAGCTCATGCAGATATCCGTATATTCAACCCAATCTTTCCACCTATTTGAAAGACCCAACAAACAAGGTAAGGGAGGAAGAAATTATGCATGGTTGAAAATACCAACGAAAATTTTAACCGAAGAACCGAACGGACTGACTGAACCGAACAATTTTTTGTTTAATTCGGTTAGTTTTAGTTTTGAGTCGGTTCGGTTCAGTTTTGATTTTTTTGAAAATTTTGCAATTCGGTTGCGTTTTGGTTTATTGGTAAAGAAAACGGAAATGGACCGAACCGAACCAAAACAACTCTGCCACTTTTTTCTTGCCCAACCCAGCCCAGTAGCTGATCCATTCTACTAGTGGTCCATCCTTTCTCCAATTGGTCCAGGCCCAAATAACAATAAAACCCTACATCAAATACACCGCCTCTTTCATCCTAGGGTCCCCCACATCTCTCTCTATCTTACCTCACTCTCTTTCCAGCGAGAGGCTTGCTCTCTCTCACTCTCGCACCGGCGATTCCACATGCCCACATAAATCTCTTTGAACAGAGAACATATATCACCATCCCCGTTGTTCAACGAAGGACGTAAATCTGTTTTTGTGTGGCTCAAGTTGCCTCGCTGAAGTTTCCTCCTCAGTTCTAGAGTTCTCTGCCGAGTTCTCGGCGCCAAGTTCATGGTTTGATCTTTCAGTTTTCATTTGAAAAATCCAAATCGTCAAAACCGATTAAACCGATCGGACCGAACCGATTTAACCCCCACCAAACCGACTGGTTTTCTCCCTCAATCGGTCGGCATTGGTTTCAGCTTTTCATAAACTGAAACTGACCAATAGGCGAAAAACTGACCAAACCAAACCAAGTATGGGCTCTTCATTGGTTTATGCATCGAACTCACTAATAAGTGGAAAAGCAGCCACAACCATATACAGGTTCTTGGAGGTGATAATTGACCAATGAAGGACAAGTGCTAACACTAGCCGCACGTGGGACCCCTGACTCGCATCCCACAGAATCCAAAACATAGCGATCACAACGAAACAAAGTGCACTTGTGAGAAACAAAGAGGAAGGAATCACTTAATAAACACCAAGAGCCACAGATACACATACAGACATGACGCGACACGGGCTTGCAATCGCGTTGTTTCTCCAAAAAAATGGGTCACAGACGCTAGGGGCATGTAAAAATAAAATCATTTTGTATCACTAATGTTTCTTATGTATTCATATAGAAGTCAAAGACTCAAATACATTAGTTCTACTTCTACCAAATTAAGATAGAGAAAACACATATACTACTACCTTGTTTAGATACAAATCAAGGTTCACTCTTCATGACTAAACAAACATAGAAATTCTAGACTCTGGGCCAGTTATTAAAAAATATGTTTTAACCTGCTAATGTATTCTTAACCTGTCTGCATAGTGTCCCCGCCGGGCACGAAAGCGTCCATAATGTGTCCGACTAAGACAATATACTCCCTCTGTCCCTAATTATTGGTCCAATTTTGTGCTTTTGTTGCTCCAAAAAGAATGTCCCTCTTCAAAAGTTACGAGGCGGAAGTTAGTGAATTTACCCTTTTACCATTTCCTTTCCAAATGAATAGAAATATAAAAAAAAGAAACCATGTAATCTTGATGTTTTCTTTCCTTCTCAAAGATAAAAGGGGAAGTCAAAATACACAAAGTATAAGGGAAAATGTCCCCTTTAATAAGTTGGAAACCCCAAAATAGACAAAATAGTTGGGACAGAGGTAGTAATAAAAAAAATGGGAAGGGTGTTAAGGCATGTTCGATAAGTGTCAGAAGAGTGTATTGTCGTGTTGTGTCAAGTCGTGTCTGAGTTGGACACAGATATGTGAGGCCTGTATACATGACCGTGCTTCTTAGACTGACTATAAAGAGTCTTGCCCAAAAGACTCCAAAAGTCTAGCTCAAAGACCAATGATCGAACCAAAGGCCGAATTTGGGCGTTGGACAAAGTACGATATGTAACTAAGGTGAGCACGTCAAGGAACACTAAAGCCAATAGCTATGAAGCATGAATTCTTCATTTTGGGTCAACATTTTGTTTTCTTTGGCATTCTATTTTGAGATGTCTCAAATTGCTCTCTTTGAAAAGGCAAAGAAAATGAATGTGGAAATTTTCATAAACTAACACTCATAATTGATATTAAAGGGTAAATTAACAAAACCACCCCTGAGGTTTCTAAAAAATATAGATTGCCCCCTCACGTTTGGGAAAATACAAATACTCCTTGTCTCATAACAAATTACTCCCTTGTCGTGATGTAACCGTGAGGAACTCCAAAGGAATTTGTCTAACATCATCAAACCCTAATTACAGTGGACCAACCTAACTTTTTTTAGCCTGTGAAAGGCTATTTTCACACCTATGCAGCCTTTCACAAGCTACAAAAGGACAGTGTTGTCCATTTTAATTAGGATTTCATGAGGTAAGATAGATTCCGTTGAATTTTCCAGCAACTACATCACAACAATGGAGTAATTTCCAATCAGATAGGGGTTATTTTGTAATTTCCCAAATGTGAGAGGGCAATCTATAATTTGCAAAAACTTTTGAGGGAAGTTTTAGTAATTTACCCTTGATTAGAAGTAGTTTTAAAGGTAGAGAATAAGAGGTAATGTGGGAAAGCTCATTGAAATTTCCAAGGAACATGCAATTAAAAAGTTGACTTCCCTTACAAAGCAAACAATATAAGACAGAGGGAGTATTTATTCTACGAAATAAGTTGGATACAATATCCAAGACCAACAGATAAAGTACGGAAATGGATACACATTTACTCAGGCTTGAATCCGTCTAACCTAGAACTATTAATTTCCTCATTTTTGTACATGTGGTTTCACCTTTGGCCTCAATGATGAAGTTATGGGAAACCAATAGTGACCAAAGAAATCAGGTTAAACAAAAAATTTTAGAGTTCATGAGTGAAAAATGTGCAAATTTAAACAAAATCTGAAATATAAGTGACAAATTGAAAGAGTCTAAATTTAAGGGGCAAAATGAAACACCATAAAATCTTTTGGCATGAAGTGCCAATAGCTCTAGACTTCCCGCAAAAGAAAAATTAATCATTACTACATCAAATCATTAAAATATATAGATAGGCCAATGATCGCATCCCCACGTCCGAGTCCATATTGTATCCACCAATATCTCATATCTGCATCAGTGCTTCGTAAAATCCATTTCATACAACCTCTGGATTAGTTCCAGGATGGACTATGAGTAAACAATGTTAACATCCTTGTGATCCGAATCTTACCTTTATAACAGATACATCGGTTCAAATGCCATGAGTAACTTGCATGATTAGCTAGGTTTGAAGTTTCCAGTATTTTAAAACATACCATCCAGGAGTTATTCTAGCTTATTTCTTCATCCATTACATGTAAGAGAAATACAACTGTCATACAAGTCGAGCAATGGCATTTCAGTTTAAAAACAGCTTGGGAGACGGATGTCCATAAAAATTATGAAGAACGAAGCCACTCTTTTCCTTTCAGTTTCAGTTTAAACATAAAAGCTAACACATTTAACAATACACATACCTTGAACATTCCTTCAAGTTTGTTGGTAAATTGGCTACCACACTCAGTTTTCAACTGTAAGAATGAGGAAACTTCTTAATACGATTACCAGATGAAGTAATTCTTAATATGTAAGATTCATATGTGCAGAATTATAAATCAATGACACTTGACTAAATGCCAAGAGGGGGAGCTTCCTTCACCTTTGAAATCATGGACTTCTCTGCATCAATGGAAGCAGTCTTTCCCAAGAGTAGTCTTTTTGCAAGATCCTTCTTATAGAATGCTTCAAACACATCCTTACCCTAAGGAAATAGAATATGCCATGTTAACTAAATAAATTTTACCGTTTGGGAGGAGGACAATATTCAAACTCGCAACCCAAATATTTCATTTGATACTGTGCCACATCACTTTCACCGTTGTGCTAATTTGTTAATTAAGTAAGATTCAGTTTGATGATAAAACAAGAGCAACCAAGTTCTTAGGAAACTAAAATCATGAAACTATATGGATAGGAAAAACACTGACTATTTAAGAAAAGAACATGGAAAACGCATCTGGGTTACCTGTATAAACCTGAACAGAACCAAGACTTTATCAAGTGTACCCTCCAATTCCTCTTCAGATGTACCTTTATTACCAGCACGAAGTCTCTCGTCCAAAAACTTCGCAATTAGTTCAGCGGGCCGGTTCTATAAACATAAAATACAAAAAATTATGTTATTTTCCAGATCGGAAAGTCAGCAGTGATGGGTAACTAGTATGCAACTGAACGGTGAGAATTTTGTCCAAATTTCCAAGGGTGTCCAATATAAAGATACATTGTTTGTTTATCATTGAACAACCCTTTTCAATCCCGTATCCCACCTAAGCCAATGTATTTTCTCACAAGCACCAACCCGTGCCTCTTCTTCCAAACCAGGAAAAAGGGATAGGGTTCAAGTATGTAGACATCAAATCTCTGCAAAGTCTAAATAGTCATTAAGACTTGGCCCACATTTACTGCAAATGTCATCATGCAACGATCATGTCCGAGCAGTTATTTCATCTAGAAAGTTAACTTAAATGACCAAGCTATGAATGCATAGATAAACAAAAATTAAATTTTATTTATATGAAGAAAGGCAGATGCTACATTTTTTTGCAACTACTGCAGCTTCCAAACTGGATGCAGGAGCAAAATTAAAAAGAATTAGAAGGAAAGATCATGAATCTCCAACAGAAAATACTACTTCTGGTAGCGTATGTCATAAGGATGATATACTGCTCAAGGACAAGAAAAATATAAGCCTTGAACTTCACCAACAACCCCATGTTTAATGAACTCTTCCAATCCTACTTTGACATTGCAGCTCATATACACCATCTTACTGGACTTACTGCCAGATCATAATGTTATCATCCCCATTACGTGGGTAACATGTAATCAACCACAGATTAGAAGTGAGGGAGAATATCTTTCTTGATCTGACCCGTTGATATCACTTAATAAGCCTATCTACTAAACACCTACTTCGGGCTTGATAGTTATTGATTGGCAGGGAATTGAGGAATTCAGTCTACTTCAACTTCCATGCCAACAGAGGAAAGTAAATCCTCACACCCAACAAGTACACAGACAGACATAGGCTTTCCCTCAAAAAAACAGACGCACAAAAGCCTCAAGATCCCATTGTACATCTTCACTGGTAAAGTTTCATTATTCCATTAGCCCACTTTATTCAACTAATCTCTTTTTTTTCAATTTTCAAATTTTCAATTAGGTGTAATGACAATTAGGGCTGCAAACGAACCGAGCTGCTCGTAGCTCGGCTCAAGATGAGCTTGTTCAAACTCGACTCGACGTAAAAACGAATGAACTCGAGCCTAATTCTTCAGCTCGTTGCTTAATGAGCCGAGCCCGAGCTTCTAAAAGCTTGGCTCGTATGGGCTTGCAAGCTACATATGTTTCTTACACACACACACACACACACATATATATATATATATATTCAATTTTGTTATACACCTATAAATATATGTATACTTACTTGCCACTTAGAATATTTTAAACTTGTTCCTCGGCAATCACGTATGATTGCCAAGTGTCAGACGGGCATGTGCAAGGCCTCTAGGCACATGAAGGTGGGAAATGAAGCATTTATACAAGAGGGAATACTTTGTGGATCTGGGTTTGTCGATGTGGGACAAACACAAATGAAGGGAAAGGAGAAGTTGCTAGTCCCACATCGGAAAGTTTGATACCTGTTGTACAAAACATCTTTAAGTACAACACCCAACCCAGTTCTTTCCAAGCCGTCCCCATGCACTGGCTAATCGAGTACGAGCGAGCCGAGCTCAAGCTTCAATACAGAGTTTCGAGCCGAGCTCAAGCCACGATTTAGTAGCTTGTCTCGAGTTCGAGCCGAGCTCGAGCCTTCCTTTTTCCTTGCGAGCCGAGCCCAAACATGCCAAAACTCGGCTCGGCTTGGCTCGATTGCAGCCCTAATGACAATACAAGGATATGATTTCAGAAGATGGATCCATGTAGCTGATGTCATAAACTGAGGAGGATTAGGTAATTACAGTAGATATTGACTTTGAAACAAAACCAAAAATCTGAATTGAGAAGATCATACTGACCTGTCGGAAATTAATCAGATGCTCAAATGCATCTTTAATAGTATTGCAAAATGCTTCATTCTTAGTAAAGCTTTCTTCCCATATAGTATCTAGAGAAGCCTTAAATTCCAAGAGGCAAGATACCATATCTTTGTCTTTCTCTTCATCCATGACAATGCCCTGCCCAGTTTTCCTGATATAAGAGCTAAGTGCCTGCCTTAACGATTCAACCGCATTCACTCTAGAGAAAAGTAAGTACACCCTCTGAAGATCTTCAATACGATTCCCATCCATCAGCATCATGAAACCCTGGACATATTAGAAAAACCAATAAGCAAGTCAAACAATGGAATTCTGATGAAGTGGCTGTGACAAGCAATAACGATACGAAGTATCAGCAAATGATAATTCCCACCTTATCAAGAATTGCAGTTATGTGGCGTTCAAGGAGTTGCCTTTCTGCAGTTGTTACCAGTGGCTTTCTTGTATTGGCATCCAGGTAGATTACACATCTTTCATGTTCTTCATGCAACCTTATCTGCAAGCAATGGCGGAGCCAGAAATTTTATTTGCTGGGTTCAACAATAAATACAACTTCAACATTTTTTTTTTTCCGTAAGAAACATGGACTAATAATTTATTTGCACTACAACAAAAAGTTTCCAACGTACATTGTCCCACTAACTGCGACGAGTTGTTTGCATTTCAAAACCTTCACAGTAGTTTTTCGTTATCAATGCAAGAAAGAGATGTCTTCCTATACGTCACTGTTGTACCCAAATGCAAAAGAAGAAAATTTGACACCCGTTAGGTATTTGATGAAACATTTCTGAATGTATTTTGTTTTTATCATTTGATCATTTTTGGGGTTTCAAATGGGTAATCCCGGGTGCCTATATTTTGTCATGAAAGTATGAGCTTCTAATGTTCTATACGTATTTTTTTTTAGTTTTTCGGTGCTTCATGGTATATTGTTAACTGAAAAGTCTCTGGTTAACTGGTTATTAAGTTGCTTCTATAAAATTTCTATTATTGTGATTACTAACTATTTTATTGTTGGGAGTTAGAAGAAAAACTGTCAAGTAGTTCTAAAAGTGTTGAGCTTAGTGAAGGGGAGTTTGAGGATGAAGTTGACGTTGAATAAAGTCTATCAATATCTGAAAGAGAATGCAGAGGAGCCGAAGGTTGGAACGTTATCTGATAATCTCGATGAGGTTGTAGCTTCCTACAGAAAATATGCAACAGAAACAGGTTTTGGTATGTCAGTAAGCACCTCTAGCAAAATGTAATGGGAGCTTAGGCATGTGACAGTTGCACAAGTGAAGGATAAAATCAAGCAAACTCCATCAATTGCATGCACAAATGAAAACAGATTGCAAAGCTAACATAAATGAATTATCTTAGCCGATGGGAAGTGGAAGTTGAACCATGTTATTCTTGATCATAACCATGGGGTGAGTCCGGGAAAAGCTATATTTCACAGATGCCACAGGATTATTAATTTTGGCTTGTGAAACGAAGGCTTAAAGTGAATCAGATAGGGTATTAGAATGAACAAAAGCTTCCATTCAATAGCCATTGGGGCGGGAGGATATATGAACTTGGAGTATCTAGAGAAAAGATTGCAGGAATTATATGCATAAAGTTAGATGTTTAGAGCTTGGGGAAGGAGATGCTATGGTAATGCATAATTACTTTTTTAAAATGCAAGTTGATAATTCAAACTTCTTTCACATGATAGATTTTGATGAGGATAATCAAGTAACGAACATATTTTAGGCATTCAAAGAGTTTGGCTATGTTCATTACATTTGATACAACATATTTGGTTAATAAATGTGTTAGACAGCTTGATATACATTGTCCGGCCATTTCCTAACAACTTAAACTTTTGGGACTACTGTACCTTAACATGGTATTAGCGGTAGAGATGTCTTGGGTTCAAGTCTCTTTGTTTGCATTTGTTCCTTGTTTGTATTCTGCTTCTCCCCTTCGTATTATGTTTCGCTCTATCTATGAAAAGTTGCATCTCCACATGTAAACAAGGTTGCACGTGAGAGAGGGTGTTAGATAGCTTAATATACATTGTTAGGCCCATTTTCCAACAACTTAAGCTTTGGGGACTACTGGACCATCGGTAACTTAACAATATGCCATGCCATTTGCTCCTTTTGTTGGGGTAAACCATCATGGTCAATCAACATTGCTAGGATGTGGATTGATTTCAAATGACAATATTGAGACTTTCATATGGTTATTTAAGTCCTGGCTTATGTGCATGTCAAAATGTCCTACGAGCGTACTTGGTATAGAACAAGACAGAGACAAAAAAAGCTACAGAGGTTGTTTTCCCAAACGCAAGGCACAGGTGGTGCTTGTGGCATATCCTCAAGAAGTTGTCGAAAAAGTTGAGAGGTTATAGCAATCAAGCCTTGTGTGCGTAATACAATTTACAATTCCTTAACAACAGAGGAATTGGAAGAGAATTAGCGCATATTAATTGAGAATTTTGAACTTGAACGCATTGAATGGTTACTTCTTTTGTATGAAGAGAGGCACCGGTGGGTACCTGCTTTTATAGAAGATGTATCTTGGGTACGTATGTCCACCACACAGACCGGGTGTTTGCGAAAAATTATTTTGACTGATTTTTAGATTCTAGCTTCTAAAAATCAGTTTAGAATGTTTGTCAAAAATTCTACATAACTGATTTTTAGAATCTACAGATTCTGAGAACCTGGCAAAGGAAAGAAATTCTCAAAATTCCAAAGCTGGGTTTGGGTAGCCTTTGGGATTCTGTAACACATAGATTCTCAAAAAAAGAATGAAATCCTCATAAACTCGCAGATGCACAGGTTTCCCAACTTCTTCTAAAATTTGGAATCTAAAATCTGTAGCAGAATCGAAAGCTCATATCTAAAATCTGTGTCGCAAACACAACCAGAGAAGTGAGAGCATTAATTTGTTGTTTGATGGATATGTCAACTCAAAGACTACTTTGACACAATTTGTTGGACACTATTGAGAGTGATTTGGCCAAAATGAGGACAATGAAGACTTTAATTCTTCTCAATTGTTCCTCCCTTGTATAAGTCCTTATGAGATGGAGAAACAATTTCAATGTGCTTACATAACGGCAAAATTTGAAGCCTTCCAACCGGATCAAATGGGAAAAATTCTTGTTATTTGTCTTTATCTAAAAAAAGCCTCGACATTTCGGAGTACAATATCTTCGAGGATGTTGCATTCAGAAAATGCCGTTGTCGTGCTACTTTTCATGCTTACTTTAATGAGGATATATGTCGAAGTCAATTGCGATTGCAATTGTCAATTATTCGAGTATAGGGAAATACTACTTTGCAGACATCAAATTATAGGTTCGTTCATAGACAGGTTGATCATGTACCAAGTAAATACATTTTGAAAAGATGGAGTAATAATGTCAAAAGGAGCCATACAAAAGTACCAATTACTTAAAGACAATTGGGCTGCTAAACCCGAAGCACTCCATCTTGATAAATTGGGTAATGCCATCTATGAAGTTGCTGAAATGGTTACCGATTTTGAGGATTGGAGTGACAATCTAACGGAAGGGCTGCGTAACTTAAAGATAGAATAGCATTATGGAAATGATGAGTAGTCAATATCATTTGACCTTGTGTCTGGATGGCGCCCTTGGAATTTCAAAAGGGAGCACAAAGGTACTTAATGTTAAATTGTTAGGGTTTTTTTTTGTTATGTATCCTTTACATAGGAGTATATTTGTACTTGTACCTTTGTCCATATATATATACAAAGTGTGAGAGAGAGAGACTCAATTTTGGTGGCTCTTCTTTTTCCGCAAAAGTTCACATGGTATCAGAGCATATACCTAGGAACTCCTGCCCTTTTTCTCATTGCCGATCGATCTCAGGACTGTCGCCGGACAGCAACTAACCTCCGGCGACCTTCTTTGACCCCAAATAGCTCCGTACTGCTCGGAGCTCCTCCTCCGACCTCAGATCTTGCATTCTGACCCACTTCCGACGTTACCCATACTCGCCGGAGCCTCGCCAGCCTTTTCCGACGTCGTCTGGTCTCACCAAAGCCTCGCCGGACCTCCGACAGCCCATTCAAGGTCAACCCAGTTCAGCCCAAGCCTCGTCCATCACTGACGAAGTTGACCCAGCATTCGCCTACTCTCGCCAGCACTTTCCGACCTCCGACGAGGATGAACCAACCTCCGGTGACTCTGCCGGACCTCCGGCAACTCTGTTTGCAGAAGTTTTTGGACTGGGTCAACCTTACTTTCAGGTATTTCGGCTCCTGACTTGAGTTTTTGAATTGTTTGGGCTCTGGGTTAGTGTACCTTGAACTATTTGAAGTTATTGGAGCCTTTGTTAGAGTTACCTTATCTCCTATTCAGCATTTGATCTGGTAGCTGCGTTTTGATCACCAACTTGTGGGTGTTGTAGCCTTTCATTGTTTCAGTTAATATGTCAGGGGATCCCAAACCTGCTTCCGCTAGTGTAAAGGATGACTTGAGTCGTATTGGGACTCTGGATAACTCTCCTCTAGATATTTGTCAAATTAAGTTCGATGGTACCAACTATTTGCTTTGTCTCGCTCTTTTACCTTGGCTATTACGGGCCGTGGCATGTCAAAATTCATTGTAGGCCCTGTTACACAACTAATAGATGCTGGACTAGAGCTTGAGATTTGGAAGTCACAAAATGCTTTGGCTATGGCTTGGTTATTCAACTCTATGTTACCTACTATTCGTCATACCTTCTTGCTCCTGGACACTCCATATACGGTTTGGACTACTGTAGCACAAACCTATTCCCGAAAGGGTAATGATGCTCAAGCCTTTTAGTTAAGGAAGAAACTTAGGGGATTGGATCAACACAATCGGTCCCTTGCTGAGTATTATGCTGAGTTGCGTGGAGTGTGGCAAGAGCTTGATTACTATCGGGCCTTTCAAGCTGTTTGCGCTGCTAATGCCACTACATAACACCAGATGGTGGAGAAGGAGCACATCTATGATTTTCTTGCTGGCCTTGACATAGAATATGATCCAATTCGAGTGCAGGTGCTAGGCCGGGTTCCTTTTCCTACTCTGGGGGAGGCCTATGCGTGTGTTCAACAGGAGGAGAGTAGAAGGAGTGCGATGGTCCATCCTTCTATTCCGGATTGCTCTTCCTTGATTGCTATTCCTCCTCCACGGGATGGTAAGTCTTCCCAAGGTCAGCTTGGTGATAAAAGTGGTTTTGTTGATAAAGAATTGCTCCGTTGTGACTATTGCAATAAAACCAGGCACACGAGAGAATTTTGTTGGAAGTTACATGGCCGTCCCTCTAGCGGGAAAGGCAGTGGGAAAGGTAGTGGGAAAGGTGGTGGTCCTGTGCGTTCTCATGCCCATGTTTTGGAGTCTACTGGTGACATGTTACCTGACCCTATTGGCACTCATTTGCAAGCTCCCATGCCGGGTCCTTCCCAAAGTGGTGGTGTTCTTTCTCAGGGGGAGTTACAGACTCTTAGGCGCCTAATGGCTAAGCTTGATTCTCCATCTGCCACGGCTTCTTCTTCCACTACATCCTCTTACTTTGCTCACATAGGTATCCCCGCTAGTGCATCTACTGCTTCTTCCTCTCTTCCTTGGATAATAGATTCAAGTGCCACCGATCATATGACAGGTTATTCATCCTTTTTTGACTCCTACTCTACATGTTCTGGTAAGGATAAAGTCAAAGTCGCTGATGGTTCCCTATCTGCTATTTCAGGGAAAGGTTCCATCCGCTATTCTCCAACCATTTCTCTTTCTTCAGTTCTCCATGTTACAAATTTTTCGACAAATCTTCTTTTTGTTAGTAGTCTTACCCACTCATTGAATTGCTCCGTGACTTTTTTTCCTACACATTGTGTCTTTCAGGAGCTGGATACGAGGAGAATGATTGGCAGTGGTCAAGCTCATGGTGGTCTATATTTTTTGGAGTCCGCATCTCGGTCCATCTTTTACACCCTTATCGTTGGGTCAAGCTCTTGCAATAGATACGAGTTCAGCTCTTCCTTTATTGCATTAGTGGCATCGTAGATTAGGTCACCCATCTTTTGGGATTTTAGAAAAACTTTTTCCTATTTTAACTAAGCAATGTAGTAGGAATCAATTTTTTTGTGAAGCGTGTGAGCTTGCTAAACACAAACGCTCTTTTTATGCTCCTGTTAATCAAAGAAGTGATTCTCCTTTTACGGTTATTCATTCTGATGTTTGGGGTCCTTTCCCGGTTACTTCTATTTCTGGTTATCGATGGTTTGTCACTTTTATTGACTGTTATTCTCGTGTCACTTGGGTGTATTTACTTCGGTCCAAAAATGAAGTGTTTTCATGCTTTAAATCTTTTCATCAGATGGTTCGTACTCAATTTGACACCAACATTAAAATCCTTCGTAGTGATAGTGGGACTGAGTACCTTGATGGGCAATTTCGAACATATCTTAGTGAGTATGGCATTCTTTTTCAAACAACTTATGTTGGCACTCCACAACAGAATGGGGTTGCTGAACGTAAAAATCGTCATCTTGCTGAGGTAGCCCGTTCTCTCTTGTTCACCATGAAAGTCCCAAAATTTATTGGGGCGAAGATGTTCTTACTGTAGCTTATCTTATCAATTGCATGCCATCCAGTGTTCTTCAATTTAAAATTCCTCTTGAGTTTCTTCCTCGTAGTTCTTCGGTTTCTTCCCTTCCACCCAGAGTTTTTGGTTGTGTGTGTTTTGTCCATGCTTCTAAACATCCTGGCGGCAAGTTATATCCTAAGGCTCGTAAATGCGTTTTCCTTGGCTATTCCCCTACCCAGAAGGGATATAAATGCTATGATCCTCACTCCCGTAAACATTTTGTTTCTATGGATGTTACTTTTTGGAAAACAACTTCTTTTTACCCCCTCTCCACTACATCTCTTCAGGGGGAGAATCATATGGAGGAAGAGATGTTGACATCCCATACTCAGGAGTCATGGTCTTACTTCCCAATACCTTGTTATGGTGAGGGGGAGAAGGAAAACTCTAGGGAAGAACCCATATCTGAAACAAGAGCAGAACATGACATAAGTGGCCAAGATGTTGACGATGGTAGACTTTACCAGTATAGGTTGCCTAATTTGCAAAAGTTTTCTCGACAGAAAAAGGGACAACCAGCCTTTGCAATACCACCTTGCCAATCACTATCACCTACTCCGGTTTCAAGTCCAGTTTCTGACTCTTCGGCCGACTCATCTGGTAATGAACCATCTCTTCTTGTTTCTAATAATCTTGATGCTCCTATTGCTCATAGAAAAAGAGTTAGACAGTGTACTCAACATCCCATCTCACAGTTTGTTTCATATGATTATTTATCTCCTCCGTATCGTGCATTTGTTTCCTCTCTCTCTTCCATATCTGTCCCACAGAGTTGGAAGGAAGCATTCATAATACCTAAGTGGAAAGAAGCTATGGTAGAGGAGATGACGGCTTTGAAAAAGAATGGCACCTGGGAACAAGTGTCTCCTCCGGAGGGAAAAAAATCAATGGGTTGTAAATGGGTGTTCACAGTGAAACATAAGGCAGATAGGACAGTTGAGAGGTACAAGGCGAGACTTGTTGCCAAGGGCTACACTCAGACATACGGAATTGATTATGAGAAAACCTTTGCTCCGGTAGCAAAGATGAACTCTATTCGAACCTTACTCTCTTGTGCTGCTATTTTGAATTGGCCTCTTCAACAATTCGATGTTAAAAATGCATTTCTTCTCGGTGATTTAGAAGAAGAAGTGTACATGGATATACCACCAAGTTTCTTTTCCTTTGCAACCGAAGGGAAGGTGTGTAGATTGAGAAAGGCCCTCTATGGATTGAAGCAGTCACCGAGAGCTTGGTTTGACAGATTTCTTAAAGCAATGTTGAGATTTGGTTACCACCAGAGTCATGCAGATCATACTATGTTCATCAAGGGAGGTAATGGCAAGATTGCTATTCTCATTGTCTATGTGGATGACTGGCAATGATGTAGAAGAAATACTCCATCTTAAGGCTTATCTTGCTCAAGAGTTTGAGATTAAGGATTTGAGGTCATTGAGATACTTTCTTGGGATGGAGGTGGCAAGATCTGATAAAGGTATCTTTGTCTCTCAAAGGAAGTATATCCTTGATCTCTTGGATGAAACGGGGATGTTAGGGTGCAAGCCTGCAGACTCACCTATTGAGGCTAATCATCATCTCAGTGGAGCTATTGGGGAGCATACAGATAAGGAAAGATATCAGAGGCTTGTGGGCCGCCTAATATACTTATCTCACACTAGACCAAATATTACATATGCCGTTGGACCTGTTAGCCAATTTATGCATGAGCCCCATAAAGTTCATCTGGATGCAGTCTATCGTATTTTGAGATATCTCAAATCAGCTCCAGGTAAAGGAATTTTGTTTTCCAATAATGGTCACTTGAGGTTAGAAGCATTTACTGATGCAGATTGGGCTGGTTCAGTGGATGATAGGCGCTCCACTTCTGGCTACTGCACCTTTTTTGGTGGGAATCTGGTTACTTAGCGCAGTAAGAAGCAGTTAGTGGTAGCTAGATCTAGTGCAGAAGCTGAATATAGGGCTATGGCTCATGGAGTGCATGAGCTTTTGTGGCTCCAAACCCTGTTGAAGGATTTGGGACTCTTTGACGATGGTCCTATGAAACTTTATTGTGACAACAAAGCGGCTATAAATATTGCTCATAATCCTGTGCAGCATGACAGAACGAAGCATATCGAGATTGATAGGCATTTCATCAAGGAAAAGTTGAGCAAGGGTTTGATATGTATGCCGTTTGTAAGGTCTGAGGACCAGTTAGCTGATATATTTACGAAAGGGCTTAGTAGTAAGATTTTTCACCCCATTGTGTTCAAGTTGGGCTTGATAGATATCTTTGCACCAATTTGAAGGGGAGTGTTGAATTGTTAGGGGTTTTTCTGTTATGTATCCTTTACATAGGGGTATATTTGTACTTGTACCTTTGTCCATATATATATAAAGAGTGTGAGAGAGCGAAACCCAATTTTGGTAGCTCTCCTTTTTCCCCAAAAGTTCACACTTAACTAGTTGATTGCCCACTCAAAGGGGCGCCCACCATACAAAAAGAAGCAATCTAAGATTGAGAAATGCAATGAGAAGAAAAACTCCTTCAAAAAGAAGGAACAAATCACATTGTGTAAGGCGAAGGTTGTATCTTTTGTGAATCATCTCTGCTTTTCATACGACTGCCATTATAATTTACTTAGTATTCTTGTTTTCCGTTTGTAGGAGCTTGACCATGGAAATATGCATGATACTGGTTCTCCAACGGAAGTAGTTGGAGTTGGAACACAAAAGTATGTAATAATCACTTCACGTATACAATTAAACTATTCCATGTTCCCTCCTCACTTAAACAGTACTGTTTTTAAATTGGTTTAATCTTTTTTGGGCCTCCATCGTCTTCATCATGGAGGGCAGACCAAGCGATCAAAGCTTTGTATCCCACTAGTTTCCTCGAAAAGTTGGAAATGCAATTGGAGATTCAAAAGTGAAAAGAAGCTGCAAATTTTTGGAGAAGCTTCAATATTTTTTGTGAAGTTACAAGATTAAATTTATTTTGGAGATGTGTGTGTGTGTTTTTTTTTTTTTTTGGAGAAGCTTCAATATATTTTTTGAAGAAGTTACAATATTATGTTTCTCGAGATGTATATGTTTTTTCTGGAGATCTATGTTTTGTTGGAGTATGACTAATTTGATACTTGAATAGAATATAGCTGACCATTTTATTGTGGTGGTTGTGATTTATACTGTTTTTTATTGGATTATTTTCACAAAATTAACTGTTAATAATGAAGTCCAGCTTTATTTTTATTTTCTCCGAAAAAAGAGAGTTAAAACTACTCTTTTATTTTGGGGAATGATCAGTTCGTGGCTAAAAATTCTCAGTACCTAAGAAGCACGGACACTTCTCCAAGCCTCACGTATCCGTCACGGACACGATACGACACTCTCCGGACACAAATTGGACATGCCTAAATACTTGTCTAATGATTTTATTATATTTCTTTCAATTAGGCACATTGTGGATGCTCTAGAACGTGTTGGCAACACTCTTGGAACATGCTAAAGACACATTAAAGGACAAATTAAAATGTCTCTGACGTTTATATGACATCATAACATACCTCTGTACTACAAACACTTAACATTTGATGTGTCTCTGACGTGTCCATGTCCTAATTTTCAGAGAAATGACTTGTCTGCGTGTCCATGTCGTTTTCGTATCCGTGTCCGTGCTTCTTAGCTCAGTTCACAGAGGGAGAGAGAGAGAGAGAGAGAGAGAGAGAGAGAGAGAGAGAGAGAAAGGACGGACTGGGGAGTACGTGGGAGTGTGCGCGTGGATGAGGTGAGGTAGTGTGTAGGTGAGCATCTGCTATTTTCTCAGAAGTTATGGGCCCATCTAATGCCAACTAGGATTGTTGTGCATTGTCTCATGTTGTGTTGTGATATTAGCAGGACTCATCTCCCAAAGATAACTCGTGATCAAGCTCTATTAAGTTATAAGAAGCCCAATCTGCGATGTCCTTCAGACAAAAAGGAAACAGTAAATGACAAAGCAGAAACTAGTCATACGTACGTTCACTTCAGTACTTGAAAGAACAAGTAAAAAGAAAATATCAAACCAGACCTCCACATGCTTCAAGTAGTCAGGGACATCAGATTGCTGCATGTATTTGACACCTTCAGCAGCATAAAATTCAGATGTCCGCTCAAGGAATGGCTTTTCAAAGCTCTCTGAGTAAATTCCCAAAGCAGTGAACATCTTCAAAAGATGGTTTAGGAGAGTTCTATCAACTGCTTCACCTAATCTGCAAGACCAAAAGAAGAATGCTGCAGGTAAATTATATGAAAAATAAGAACTTATTCTGACAAGATGTTTTCATGCTTTGAAAATAGGAATGATGTGTTAATGGCGATTGTTGTTTAGGAAGAAAGAGTGTGCAAGGTTGTAATTAACCCTCACACATATAATCTTTATTTATATTAAACAATAACTCCTTGCAAGACTTAGATAATCAATGTGGGACAATGTCAAATTCTAACAATATTCTAACACTCCCCCTCAAGCTAGAGAGTAGACATCAAAAAGTCCTAGCTTACTACATAACAACTCTAAGCGTGGTTTGAACAATGATTTAGTAAACATGCCAGCTAACTGAGCGCCGGTGGATACAATGTGAATTGCTGCCTGATAGTCACAGTATAGATTCATAGGAAGTTTCACCCCAAATCCGATTTCCTCAAGTAACGAGCGCACCCATACAATTTCACATGTCGTATGGGCCATTGCTCGATACTCTGCTTCTGCTTCTGCACTTGACCGCACAACCACTGTCTACTTCTTACTCTTCCAATTGACAAGATTTCCACCCAAGAAGACACAATACCCTGTAGTAGATCTTCTGTCAGATGGTCCACCTGACCAATCAGAATCGGTAAATGCCTCAATACGCAAGTGTCCATTAGTCCGATAGAACAAATCGAGCCCGGGATGTGCCTTAAGATACTTTGCAATTCTAACAATAGCTTCCCAATGTGGAAAACGAGGAGCAGACATAAACTGACTCACAATACTAACAGCAAACGAGATATCGGGGCGAGTAATGGTAACGTAGTTTAACTTACCAACCAAACGACGATACTGTTTAGGATTAGGAAGTAACTCCCCCTGATCCACACAAATTGACATTGGGATCCATAGGAGTCTCAACAAGCTTAGTCCCCAACAAACCAGTCTCCTTTAGAATATCCAACACATATTTCCGCTGAGATAAGCTAACACCATCTTTAGATCGCGCCACCTCAATACCCAAGAAGTATCGTAATTTTCCCAAGTCTTTGGTATGAAACTCGCGTTGTAAGGAATCTTTCAACTCACCAATGCCTTTCCTTCTGATAATCACCAGTAATGATAATATCATCCACATAGACAATTAGCAATACCTTGCCGCGATCTGATGTAAGAGAAAAGACCGAATGATCACACTAACATCGATGCATGCCAAATCGCAAGACAACATCACTGAACTTGCCAAACCAGGCTCTAGGAGACTGCTTGAGGCCATACAATGCTTTGCGAAGCCGACACACCTGATTAGTCTCCCCCTGAGCAACAAACCCTGGTGGTCGCTCCACATAAACTTCCTCCTGAAGATCCCCGTGAAGAGAAAATAACAAAGAGACAAAATAAAATTACAAAATTCTCTCTGCTTGGAAATCTTCATTAAATATACACAATTTACCAGGGCAAATTTCAATTTAAAGTTAACTACACATTGCTCAGGATACAACAAGTGGCATTGATACCAAACCAAACCGCCCTACATTTCAATCAATGGGGGGTTGGCTACATGAATTCATTTTATTCATTGATCTCCATCAAGGCATCGTGCTTCATTGTGTCCAACAAACTTAGATCCTTTTGAATTACCACCTCTAATGTCAATTTTGGTTTACCCATCCTCTTAGTGCTATCATCTGCCCTAACTACCGCACTTGGTGGTCTACCGTACTGCTGTAAAACCACCTTAACATATTTTCGCTCATCTTATCTTCTAGCAGTGCTACCCCAACCATTCCACCAAGGTTTTTGTGTGTACTTCTATTTCGCTAAGTATTAACACATCTGTTTCAACATTCTCATTTCCGCTACGCCGATTGTACTCATGTTGTCTTCATAGTCCAGCACCCTATTTCGTATAACATGGCTGGTCTTACAGCAATACGGTAGAATTTCTCCTTCAACATTATGGGTATCAACCCTCTGAAGCACTCCACCACTTGATCCATCCACTTGTACTCTTATGTGTTACATCATCCACAATCTCTAAATCCTTCCTAAAACGTTCACTTCTTGATAAATCCTGATTTTGTAGGGTCACTGTCAACACTAGTACTTTGACTAGTACTAAAATTACATTCCATGCACTCCGTTTTAATCTTTGACTCAAATACTTCTCCAAATTTTCTAATTTGGCATTAATAACTCTTGCGATCTCATCTACTAAGACAATATCATCCGCAAACTACATACAAATGGGATTGCATCCTGAATATATCTAGTCAATTCAGCCATAATGAAGACGAAGTGGGTAAGGGCTTAAAGCTAACTCTTGGTGTAATCCTACTATGATTAGAAATTGACTTGTTTCTCCTACTGGAGATCTGATAGTAACGATAGCAGCTTCATACATGTTTTCAACCACATGAACATAACCTTTTGTCACACCCTTTCTCTCCAACATCCACCATATAACGTCCCTAGGTTCCTTATCATATGTTTTTTCTTAAGTCTATGAAAACCATGGGAAGAACTTTCTCTATATACTTTTCGATGAATCTCCTTAACAAGTAAATTGCTTCCATAGTTGGTCCAGAAAAGATAAACCCAAACTGATTCTCCAATACCGTTGGCATCATTCTTAGGCATTCTTCAACAACTCTTTAACAAAACTTCATTCCATGGCTCATAAATAATACCTATGTATTTATTGCAACTTTAAATATCCTCTTTATTCGTTCATATAGGTACTAAGCTACTCTTTCTACATTCATCAGGCATCTTTCTAGTCAGAATAATATTGTCAACAATTTTGACAGACACCCCAACGTCACCAAGGAATGATTAGAAAAAACTGTAGCAGTCTCTATGTCGCGGTTTCCGGGTGTAACAATCGTAGCGTAATGGGAATCGTAATCGAAGATGTGCTTTTTAAAAATTTCCAACTAGATACGGAAAAATGATTGATTTCTGTGTTCTTGTTTTAAAATCAAATTGTTGAAGTTTAAAATGGTTCTTGTCTACTTATCTTTATTTTTTATAAATGATCTGATGTATTGCATATTTTTTGTTAACTTCAAGCTATTTTGAAAACCATTTTAGGTGTCCTAAATTTGTCCAGACTTAAATTTAATAATATTTAGTATAAATTTGCATCTTAATAAGAATGATGGGGCATATAGGATATAATTACGTACTACAAGCTAGTGAAACTACACAAATCAATTGGTCCAAAGTGTCTCACATGATGACATCCTAGTTAGTCGTTACTAATAGGAAAGTACATGTTAGAAGATTCACCACCAAAACAAGTGACGTGGAGGTTCTTGAAATTCCGGTAGGATTCGTTGCAAATACATATCTGGACAATGGCATGTTACTATCCTCTCTTTGTTGCCCTGCTTGGTGGTCCGGCTCGGGATATGGATGCATAGGATTATGACCATAGGACACATAAA
Organism: Rhododendron ovatum; assembly: GCA_019656835.1. NCBI lineage: Eukaryota > Viridiplantae > Streptophyta > Magnoliopsida > Ericales > Ericaceae > Rhododendron > Rhododendron ovatum. The sequence goes on along the minus strand of CM033798.1, from coordinate 30,558,264 downwards.
AACGAGGCAGATAAGGTAGCAATGGCTATCATTTGATTCGTAATCGTAGGATAGAAAATACCGAGGCAAGTAACAGTAGTTAACAGTAGTTGTGGTTGTCGATGAATTCATAACCATAAGAAGATGTGTCTTAATTCCACTTAGTAAAGTAGATTCCAAGGTGAACTAATGGTCCCTTTGACTCCTTTCCTCTTGATTTTGCAGAGATAGTGTTGAAAATAAGTAATTTTATGCATATTTTGTCGATAATGGTTGCAACGGTCGGTTACCAGTTACCACGGTTACGTAACAGCTGATACCATTACATACGACGATTCAAAGGCGATTTTCATTAACATTGCAAAATCGGTCAATGGCAATAACAAGACTCGGTACCAACTGATACCATTATGTAAAGGTCAATATGGTTACGAAAAACCAATATTTCAAACCATGCTACACATTTAATTGATTATCAAAGTACGTCTTCCATCTCATTCCATTGATCCTTCAGTTAAACCCAACAATCATAATCTTTTATGCACTTAAACTTGAGAAAAATCTTACATTTTATTCTATCTCCATTTGGCAATCCTTACAATCTAGTGTAGCATAGAAATCCACAAACAATCTCATCTTGGCTTCCCCCAAACTTTCTTAGACTCCATGCCGGGTTGTTTATAGCTCTTAAAAGTGTGGTCATTTCTATCCTTCTACCACATTTTAAAGCACTCTTTTCTAGCATTTACTATGGCTTGGACCTCGTAGGTCCACCACCAAGTCTCTTTCGAGGTGGGACTTACTCCCTCTCGACCTATGAAGCACTGAAACTCCTAGTCCCTAGAGGTCGCTGTATCCTTGTATTGGACACAGGGACACGCAGGGGCACGAATGGGCAGTATGGTTTTGGAGGGGGACATGCGGGGGTGGAAGTGTAATATTTTTTAATTTTTTCGGGGGTAAACATGTTATTAATCAAATGTTTGGGTTTTAATGAACCAAACCTATATAAACAACCCTAAATGATCAATAAAACACATACAAGGAGTCTGTCTCTCAATCGAAGCAGGAAACCCTAAAAATCTAGATCGACATCAATTGAACCCTACCATCCTTGAAGCCAAACCCCACCATCCTCTTTGTATAGATTTATGTACATATATATGTGTGTGTGTACTGTTATAATATCAGTACATAACAGTGTGTATCATACATTTAAAAATAAAGTATATATAGATCACTGTATATAAACAGTTACTGCATATATTCATGATACTTGTAAATACAGTTATTTATTTATTTATTTACTTTTGCCGTGTTCGTGCCCCCATTTTTTTAGAATTCCCGTGTCTCGTGTCCATACCAGTGGCTGTGTCCATATCTGTGCTCATGTCAATGCTACATAGCTCTCGACTCTTTAAGGAATGCTTGCAATATTCTTCCAATGTAGCCCGTCGTCGCATTCCACATTTCCTCGCAACTGTGTTCCAAATTCCATCTTGCTTCTTTTAACATCTTGTCTCTAAAAACCCCAGGTTCTCCCATTGTAATCTCCATCATTTAGTTCGTGGGTTTCTATCTCTTTCATCATTCCCCCTTGCCAACATCTTGGAGCGCGTTCGGTGTCATGGCATAGGCATATTTTAGACATCTTTCTATTCTTTGGTCGTATTAGCTTTTAGGAGTTCAGGGTAGTTTGTTCATCTTCAGACTTGCTGGATTCAGTTGCAGTTTGGCTCCATCCATTGTAACATGCGTTCATGGATCTTTATTGGTTACATTTCAGTAGGGGAATAATCATTTAATTGCTATTGCTCCTACGAAGTGGTTGACCTAAAAAATTATTCATGCTATTCCAGAATGCAAATTAGCTGTGCTATAAGTTCCCTTAGAAGGAAGCAACATGAGCTTGCTCTACTTTGTAGACAAGGTTAGTTTTTTACTTTCACTTAGGAGTTTGTGCCCAAGCGCACAATATTCATCATATTTAAAATTTTAAATCAACTTTGCAATGTTTATTGGATTGTGTGCGGGTGAGACAGATGTGGCCCTTATGACCCAACCAAAATTAGGTCGTCTGGAAATGTGTTTGGGTAATCTCTTGGAACATTTGTGAGGGTAAAGAATCTATTCTCTCTCCTTCCCAAACTCTAATTCTTTATGTTCACTCTCTCATCAAACTAACCACGTTATGACTACTCGATCTCTATTAACATTGCCCCCAAAACCCTTCTTTTGACTTCAAGACTATCTTATATCACTTAATCAACGATATTCCTTCTCAAACGTTGGAGCCTTTTTGTTTCAAGTATAAACATATTAAAAGAAACTGTTTTCAAAGGTCTCTAGGAGCAAAAAGTTGAAATACCTATACCTATCCAAATGCAACCTGCAATTTGCCACCCCAAACTTAAATAATTTTGGATGTCGTGCACCAATAACATCCAAAATTTCCTCTCTTACCAAATAAGGAAAGTGACTAATCTATTTTATCGCCTATTTGCGTGGTGACTTGTCCTCTCATTCTTGTTTTCTCATACCAAACATATCATAAAGAATCTCATGTAACTATCAAATACATTAAACTATAAAACTGACAGTTCAAGTCAAGAGATTTATACCTGGAACATATTTCCAAGGAAATGTGGATATTCAAGCAGATAAAATAGGAAAATTTCTTTAAAAATTGCAGCATCAAACAGTACAATGGTGATTATAAGGTTCCATAAAGTACTGACATTATAACATATGAGGTTCATTTGCCGTCACATGCTAATAGGAGTATTTCTATGTCGATGGTGGAATGCCTACTCATGTTGGACACATGGACACATAACCCTCATCCTCAATCAAAAATCGATTGTAAAACACAGATGCATAATGAATTTAGATGAAACCATGTAATAAAGGTCCATCTATAGGTGCTCAAGAGAGTAATCTTTTCTTTCTGGTAACCAATATTCTTGGGCGAGAGGACAGTCCTACACAAAGAGATAATAGAAGCTTCTTACATGGGTCTGCAATAACAAGCATATTAGCATAAATTTGGCCGCGCAAACAAGTATAATTCTATCAAAGTTGAAGTATAAAAATATTCAAGTTTCACCTTTCGCTCTCAATCATTTTTAGAAGGCCAAATACAGTTTTGTGCTCAACTTCTCCAGCTAGTGAAAGATGTTTACGGAAAAGCTGCAAGCCCATGTCCCACAAGGAGCGCATGCTTGGAGCTTGTTTCACATACGTTCTATCAAGATACAAGGCAACACCACGAATCATCAACATCTGGTCGCAGAAGTCCTGCCAGCATTTCTCAACAAGTGATAAGAAAACAACCAGATCTTCGCTTTGGCCAACTAAGGATAGTAGTGCACCAGATATATGTGCCTCACATTCTTTCTCGATTCGTTGATAAAGACTTCCCCCCATCTTGTGCAGGCAAAGGTCATTGACAGCCTAACAAAGATACAATGGTTCAATACATATTTGCACATAGTGATTATATCCAAAATAACGTGGGAAAATGAAGTGGTAGAATCCACCTGATAAAGCTTCTCCAAGTCACAAGGATTTGGCTGCTTCAAGAATATGGCACTGATAGCGGATTTCAATGTTGCCCATGTATTTTCTTCAAAATTTGCCGGCAGAGTGGGTTTAGCTGCAAAGATGGAAAGAGTAAACATAAGGTAAATAATATAGTACGCTATCTCCATAAATTTAGCAAGGATGAAAAATACTAACAAAACCATCAACACATTAAGCTCCATTTGGTGGACAAAAATAATTTCACCAAAAAGTTCAATCTCAGCAAACAATCAGGTAGCTGAACGGAAGTCCTGTAGAGTCATCTAGTGCACAAAGGTTATGAAGTCATGCGCCTACAACTCTCACTCTAGAACAACCCTACCGTCTTTGGACTTCAGACTTTCTGTGAAAAATGAAAGACCATGCATGACACATGTAATTGTGGTTCATTGATATCTCGCTAAGTGTTACAAATAGCCAGACGGAGGGAAAAAAATTGTCTAACCAATCTCAAGTAATAGGGACAAAACCTTGCTAAGTTGAGGATAAATATTTCAGGAAATACAGGACCATATTGCCACTGCTCAAGAGGCATCAAGATTCAATATGAATACAAAGCAACTATGACTCTAATCTGTAGAAAGAGTAAACTATTCATAACGGATGCAACTTTCAACGTCCCTCCCTTTCCCAGTTTCCTTCCTATTGCCCTTCTCACTCAACCAAGAGAAATGAGGGACAGGCAACTTCCTTTCAGCAGCAGTACTTACTTTTATCCATCCTACGAAGCACTAACACAGTGACACTTCTAGGAAGCTGCATGTCTATGTTTGACACTTTTCAAACACAGCACTACTACATCATAGACATGTCCATAATCGAGCAATACATATCAATATTGGGTAAAATTTGTATCAACACATCTGAAGCAGGATCCAAAATTGCCAAAACTGTCCAGTTACCATTCCTTCTACAAAAACTTGACATTTTATGCAAGGCAACTGACATGCTTTAGCTCTTTTACCAGACAGGAGCATAACTGTGAAGTAAAAATTATAGTCCAAAATAGTACACGTCTCAAAATGAACTTGTGAAGTTTGATCTCCCATGTCACTCGATACAGAAATTGAATGAACAAAGTTGTATAATTAACATAAATGATGTATCTGCATGAAAAACATTTCTCAATTGATGAGTGCTTCATGTGGCCACTGCGGCTGCAACCCTGCCTATCTTTTGAAGGATTCGCAACATCATTGTGTCCAAGTCACCCATATACAAAGTCTTGTGGTGTCAACGGCTATATTACATTGGCGATTGTAACACCCAAATTTTGAGTCAGAAAATAAAGACGAAAACATGATGAACAAAATAAATTTATTGGTATAATTGAAATAGGATTATAATCTTTGCCGTGATATCTAATCGAAGAAAATAACTCCTCTCGTTCTTCTCTTCAAAGTTTGGCCACTGAATCAAGGGCTTGACAGCTTGATGAATCAGTTGGTGGAATCTTTTCCAACTGTTGCAAAGAAGATGGTGATTTGAGTTGAATGTTCTTCATAACTTTGAAGCTTTAATCTGCAAATGAGTCTTGTTCGATGCAGACTCAAGAAATTTTAAAGGGCCTTCGCAATTTAATCTTCGAAGCTCTCAATTTTTTTAGGCTTGTGTGTGATTCATGAGTGTGATGGGAAAATATGATGGAGGCCACTTTATAAGAATGTGAGATGGAGAATTTAAGAAAAAATTAAAAGAGATAATTATTGTTTCATAGTTATCCTTCTTTCTGCTTATTTAAGTAAGAACTATATGTAAAGGGATATATATAATTTCCATATCCCCAAGTGGCTAATTTGATTGACCTAAATTGATAACATCATTCTGACACATGGCATTAGGTAATTTTGACTTGAGCTGTACGGACACTTGGCAATATGTGAGAGGCGATAATTGTGCCCTATTTGCTAAGGTCTTGCAACACGTCTCGACTTGTGCTAGGCTAAAATTTTACATGCCTACAGATGCCCCCTCGAGACTTACTCATGCGCAAAAGTGAGTGGGTCTTCAAAGCTTGGCCTAACTTGATGCCAAAAAGCTTGTGCGTTCAGTAACAACTTTGTTCTTGACATTTGATGTCAATTTGAATTTCAGAATCTCTTACTCATGAACTTCAAGAAAATTCTCTCATTGATGCTTGTCCCTTAGCTGCATCCAGCGGGCGGAAGCAAAGGCGCGAGTGCGAGGACAAGTAGAAGATCCAACAGTTAGGAGCATTCATGTGGAATGCATGTTATTTATTTTTTACATGGGGCAATGTTTAAAATTTATTAAACAATTGAAAACGGAGACTTGTTCCATTAATGTTTTCAAAGGAAATGTGATCCAACCCTAATACATAGACCAAATTCATAATAAATGGATAGATGAACTCCACACAACCAAGTAGGTGCATATACGGCCTAATTTAATAAATGAGCCCAAACAAACCCATCACTCTCCCTTCTGAGGGAGAGGTATTGACTTTTGAGTTCAAGTCCTCATGGAGGAGGTGCTCGGCTCCCTTTGTAACTACTAACTCTCTAACATCTACAAACATCCTATTGTCTGGTAAAAAAAACCCATCACTTATTCTATTAAATAAAGAAGCCAAGGAGCCCAAATACAAACCCCATCACTTCTATTAGTAAAGAAGCCCAACCCCATTATTTAACCCTACGTTCCATCTTCTTCTTCCTCTACTCTACTTCTGCTCTGATGATATGTTGCGGTCTTCTTAACCACACGCTCTGAGCATATCTGAATGAAAAATTGAACGATTGGATCAAGCACTTACCGTCTATGATACACGGATCCCTGTTTTTGGGCAAAGTACCCGTGTCGACACGACACGACACGGGTGTGGGTACGGGATCCCGTACTGGATTTGTCGGGAAAAATCGGACACGTTGCAGAGTAGACTTGGCTCACTGATGATGAAGAAGAAGACGACGAGGCAAGAAAAGATGAGGTAAGATGCGAACCTTGTTTCGTCGTCAAAAAATTTGAAAGATCGATGTGTGAAAGCCGCCGTCGGAGGAGGAGCAGTAGATCGTTGTCTTCGGAGGAGCAATGGATTGTCGTCATCATCGTCATCGAACCTCCTGCTGCAGAGAGAGAGAGAGAGAGAGAGAGAGAGAGATGTGGTTTTGACTTTTGAGAAACTGGTTTTGATCGATGTGGTTTTGACGAGTTCTTTGTTTCTGTATATCTTTATATTATATTATAGTACAGTATAGTATAAAGTATAAACTACACTAAGACCCTTTTTGTTTATCAACATAACAGTTAACCCCCTCAAATTTTTAACAGAACAATTATATAAACAACCATAAAAACATTCATTTTTTTAATAATTAGTTTTGTGCAAAGAAAAGAATATTTTTATGAGATAATTTTACATATATTTATATAAATAATATAAATATTTTTATTTATGTATAACTATTCAGCGGATCCCCGCACCCGTGTCCAAATTCAGATACATATCCCTGAATCCTCAATTTTCAGTTTTGAGGTGTCCGACCCTTAGATATGTACCCGCACCCAATTCACATACCCGTGTCCGTGTAACGTAGCTTACCGTTATCCAATTCAGCTAATTTTTTGCAGGGCCACTCGAAAATTTATTTAAATATTAATTACAGGCTTGGATCATTTGTGTGGGACCAGGAGTGGGCTCCACATGACGATCTGAGCAAAATCGGTACCTGCCTATAGTCGAATAATAAGCCAACAACCAGTTCTGAAGTGAATTCAACTCTATAAAAATAAAAACATTTCAACGAAACTGATTCCTGGTTTACAGAAACCTAGGCATGCATTTTGGGTGCATTCGGCTGTTCAAGCATCAGAATCATCCCATTTTCACGACACCTGAAATCAGAACTATAGAATCATCAATTGTTCTTTCTACGCAGGGGCGGAGGGACAGTGGGACAACTGAAGTCAGTTGACCCCACTGACCTCAAAATTTCCCTTACGTTTGATGTAATTTTCCTAGATATTTTATCGTTTTGCCCCCCATAGATGCTTGACTCTTGCCCCATTTTTTACTTTTCTACAGCTTTGCCCCCACATATGCTTGACTATTGGCTCAAAACCCCTCATAAAATTACAAAATCTACCTTTTGCTCTTTAGAGTTTTTTTTTTTTTTTTTATACCCTACAATATGCACATTTTTCTACTTTGCTCCAAAATTATCAATTTAACGATTTCATCCTCTCAACTATCATATTGTTAACTACTTGGTCCATTTGGTCGGGGAATGTCCAAATTTTGGTCGGGAAGGTTTCCCGACCAAAATTTGGACCTTTTCCACCCAAAATTTGGACATTTCCCGACCAAATGGACCAAGTAGGAAACAATATGATAGTTGAGGAGATAAAATCGTTAAATTGATAGTTTAGGGACGAAATAGAAAAAATGTGCATAGTTTAGGGAATAAAAACAAAAAATGTGCCTTTTTCTTTTTTATATTTTGCACATTCTCAAACACTCTCTCTCTCCATCAAAACCTGTGGCTTTAGTATTGTTGGTTCATAGAATGAAGTACATTACTTTTGGATCACCATATTAGTCTTCTTTTTTCGTAATAGCAAAAATAGACCATATATGAATTTTGGTTCTTGAGTAATTTTGACCCCACTTGTGCCTAATCCTGGCTCCGCCCCTATTTATACGCACCCCAAAGTTCAATGATAAGCTTCTGTAAAACTGAATATTCCTTGAAAAACAATAAGGTTCCTAGAATTGCAATGTTCTTACTAGAGAATTTCCTTCCTAACTTGCTTTAATGAATTTGTTTTTCAAGATGATGCATTGACACATCCACATGTATCGGTACAAGTTAATAACCTTTGTTGTTTCCTCTTTGATAAACCCACTCCATTTATCGTGGACTAAAGGGCATCTCCAATCCACCTCTATTCCTCCAAAATAGAGGATGGATGTGACACATTGAGGGGAGATTTCGTAATTTATTCCCTTTTATCTTCACTTTTTGTACTTTTTGGGAGAATCTTTGAGACCCCGTTCGTTTAAGGATTTTGGATTTTGGATTCTAATCATTACCCTATTTCTCTCCAATCATTACTCATTTTTCTCTCTATCTCTCTCCAATCATTACTCCTATTTCCAATTATTACTAGAGTTTGGAGGGATTTTGTCCTCCAAATTTACTTTTGGAGAGGGATTTTGTCCTCCCAAATTTACTTTTGGAGGACCATAATCGAAAAAGGACAATGGATCCCTCAAAGATTCTCCCAAAAAGTACAAAAAAGTGAAGAAAAAAGGGAATAAATTACAAAATCTCCCCTCAATGTGTCACATCCATCCTCTATTTTGAAGGAATAGAGGTGGATTGGAGATGCCCTAATTAGGTAATAGAAGCAAGTCCATGGGAAAAAATTGCTTTCCAAAGCATTATTCTTAAGTTCAGCCCATTCTGCATCAGACCGATAACTCCGACACATAACAAACTTATCCACATAGCCGTCTTAATAGATGTGCACTATCATCATAAGCTTTCTGTAAAACTCTTCCCTATTAGAATACAGACTCTAAATACCAAAGTGCCACTTCATATTATTTGATGATGTCCAACATAAGCATCCTGAAGCATGCAAAAATTTTGGTGCACGTTGTATTCTCTTAGTATGCTCCAGGGGCAAAGCACGCACTTGACACTAGGCATTATACAGGCTTCCTTGACCTCTTCAGATTAACATTTCTTGACCTCTTCAGTTTAACATAACCCTAAGAGGCTAAAAGAATTATACAGCCAAGAAGTATATGTATTGAACAATACGCGATAAACAAAACAAATTAAAGCAACAGAAAATATCAGTGTAATCAAGTAAATAATAACCACATTAAATTCATGCTCTAAATGTTGAGATTACCACCAGCCAATATACTCAGATTTAGCATCAAAAGCTAACAAGCTACTACTATCCAGATTGTTGTTAGGAATAATGGAGAATGTATATAAGGTGTTAATTAACCCGTAAATATATCTGCCAATTGAGCACCTATAGACACAAAAGGAGTAGCAATCACACCATCAACTAACTTTTCTCACACAAGGTGACAATCAACTTCAATGTGCTTAGTTCTCTCATGAAACATTGTATGTGATGCAATGTGGATTGCTGCTTGATTATTACAATACAAATTCATAGGCAATTGCACCCCGAATCCTATCTCCTCAAGAAATGAAGGCACCCATACAAGTTCACATGTCGTGTGAGCCATGGCTCTATATTCGGCTTTTGCACTAGACCGTGCAACTTCTGTATGCTTCTTACTAGATTTCCTCCAAGGAAGACAGAATATCTTGTAGTGGATCTCCGATCAGATGGTCCTGAATGAGTCTTAAAGATACTTCACAATTCTAATAATAGTTTCCCAATGTGGACAACGAGGAGCAGACATAAACTAACTCACAATACTAACTGCAAATGAGATATCAAGATGAGTTATGGTAAGATAGTTTAACTTACCAACCAAGAGACGATATTGATTAGGGTTAGAAAGTAACTACCCCTGGTCAACACAAAGCTTGACATTGGGATCCATGGGGTTTCAACAGGCTTAGTTCCCAACAAACCAATCTCCTTTAGAATATTCAACACATACTTTCGTTGAGATAAGTTAATACCATCTTTGGACCACGCCACCTTTATACCCAGAAAGTATCACAGTTTCCCCAAGTTCTTGGTATGAAATTGACGCTTTAGAAAATCTTTCAACTCCCCAATCCCTTTCTGATCATCTCCTGTAATGATAATATCACATCCACATAAACAATCAACAATATTTTCCCTTGTTCAAATGTGAGATGGAATACAGAGTGATCAGATTGACAACGATGCATCGAAATCGCAAAACAGCATCACTAAACTTCCCACACCAAGCTCGAGGGGCTACTTAAGACCATATAGTGCTTTGCAAAGACGACATACCTGATTACCCTCCCCCTAAGCAACAAACCCATATGGTTGCTCCATATAAACTTCCTCCTGGAAACCCCATGAAGAAAGGCATTTTTAACATGCAACTGTAATAAAACCCAACCAAGATTTTGGCCATAAGGGAGATAAGAAGAGAACCAAACTTGGCAATTGGAGAATAAGTCTCAACATAATCAATACATAAGTCTGAGTATATCCCTTAGCAACCAGATGAGCTTTGTGATGCTCAACAGACCCATCATGATGATATTTGACCGTAAAGACCAACCGACAACCAACAATAGACTTTCCTAGCGGAAGAGGAACCAACTCCCAAGTTCCATTTTTATGGAGAGCATACATCTTAGCCTCCATTGCTGTCCGCCACTCGGGCAAAGAAAGGGCCTCTTGTACAGTGTTAGGTACATACATAGAGGAAACTGACGAAGTGAAAACTCGAAGAGTAGTAGATGAGTGATCCTAGGAGACGTAGTGAGAAATGGGATGGGTAGTACAGATACGAGTACCTTTAAGGAGAACAACAGAAGACCAGGTGATTGTGGAGGTTGGAGGTGGGGGTGGAGCCGGATCTTGGGACGGAGGAGGCATGGTGGCTGATACTTGTGGGGCTGTTAATACTTGTTGCCAACGAACATACGTTTCACTAGAGAACCAGATGGTACATAAACAGGAAATATAGACTCAATCTCAGGAAGGTCAACTAGAGTACAGTGACCCGAGTAAAAAGGCAGTGGCTCATTAAACGTAACATCAGCACAAACAAAATGAGGATGTAGAGATGGTGAGTAACACTTACACCCTTTCTGAGTGCGCGAGTACCCCAGGAAAATACATCGAATCGTAGATCAAGTTTGTCTCGATCAGGATCCAGAGCATGAACATATAACAGTGCACCCGAACACCTAAGGGGTAATGATTGGAGAGGGCGACCAGAAAATAAAACCGTACGGGGTATCTGACCGCCTAGGACGCTAGATGGCATACAATTGATCAAGTAACATGCTGTAAGAACAGCATAACTCCAATAAGACTTAAGAACTTGCATTTGAATTAACATTGCATGCATAACCTCTGATAAATGCCTAATCTTGCGCTCAACAACTCCATTTTATTATGGAGTCTTGAGCGCAAGAAGATTGGCGAATTGTACCATGATCATCAAAAAACTTAGAAAGAGCATTATGAAAATATTCACGTGCATTTGCCAGAAAGAAATATACCAATGCAAGTATCAAATTGAGTTTTGATTTCCATATGAAATGACTTAAAAATAGAAGACAACTTTGACCATTCTTTCATGAGATAAAGATACGTGACACGAGAGTAATCATCAACAAAGATAACATAATACTGAAAGCCACAAACATTAGGAACACACATCGAACCCCAAATATCATAATGAACTAAGGGAAAAGGATGGGACACACGACTCTCAACCCTCGGATAAACAGACACTCTATGATATTTACTAAACTCACAGACTTCATAGGGCAGAACATCAACATGGCTACATGAAGGTCCTAGCCGTTTAAGGTTCTGAAATGATGGATGACCAAGACGACAATGATGTTGATAAGGGTGACACCGAAGACTGAAGGGCAACAGAGCTAGTGTGAACATTGTCGGTAAAGCAATACAAGACACCACATTCAGAACCACCACCTATTTTCCTCCCCGTCTTGAGATCTTGAAACAAAACACACAACCATCAGGGAAGAATGTGACAGAGCAATTTCAAGATTTGGTAAGTTTACTAACAGACATAAGGTTTAATAGAAAGCGAGAAACATGCAATACCGAATCCAAAGTTGGTGAAGAAGTGACATGAACAGAACCTAAACCGGTAATATCAGTGGAAAAGCCATCAGTTAAGGTAACACAGATGGTTTATCAATAGACCGATGGCCAAAGAGAATAGTAGAAGTACTAGTCATGTCATGCGATTAGATGCACCAGAATCAATAACCTAAAGAATAGAAGAAAAGGAAGATGCAATACACGCAATGGAAGAACCTGAGTTAGCGTAGCAATGGAAGAACCTATCTGAAGTGACATAAGGCGTTGATACTCCTCCGCGGAAATAGTCACCATGTCATCAGTACAGTGAGTCCTAGTGAGATGAAGGCCGACCATGAAGAGCATAACAATACTCCATCGTATGACGTTTTCCCCCACAATTAGTACACAATCTGGAACCATGTCCTCGACTGTGGCCACCACCCCCTCACATGCGACCCCAACAACTAATCCATAACCACCATGACCAAAATCACGACCACCAAAAAACATGGTCAAAAAACCGACCACGGTACCAAGAATCACGGCCACGGCCACGACCAGGGCCACAGCTGAATGAAGAACCAAAACCACCAGAGATAGTGGAAGCAGAATCAGATTTCATTGCAAACATATCACCGTGCAATGAGAGGCAACCATCAGATCAACCAACCAATATTCCACCAACTACCGACCAATAAATAACTAAACAGTGGCAACCACCAATCTAACAACCAACTACGAACTAGATGCAAAAGTAGATCCCATTGCATGGAATCCAAACAACCAACCGTCAAACCGCTGTGACTACCAACTAATCAACAACCAACAATAAACTACCAAGTAGTGCATTAATAATCAACCACCAGGCCCATCAATAGACGAAGAGGACCTCTAAACCAAACTCAGACAGTAAAACAGGGTAACCAAGTAATCCACCATTAACAAAAACCGGAATATGTGACTGAACAGAGGTTGAAATCCAAGTTGAGCGAAAAGAACAACTGACAAGCAGCCTTCAAACTCCAAAGTGTTCATGTATTACCTTTGAGAATTCCGAAAAACAAAGAAACAACTTCGCCATACCCAAAATAAATGCAAAACCTTGCTGATTGATTGCAGTGACCACTGAAGAGAGTCTGACGAGGACTGTAGAAGGTCCAGTGATGGCTGCCAGAGGCAGACGAATGCCAACAAGAGGTTTCCGAGCATTGTCGAGGGGTTTTAGGGGCTGGGTCTTGATTTTCGAGGGTTTTGGAGGCCGAAATAAACTGGGTACAGAGTTTGGAGGATCGTTTTAGGGTTTTCAATGAATATCAGGTCATTTCGATCCTGATTGAGGAGTTTTTTCAACCTGTATTGTGGGTATTTCGAACTGTAGCTCTGTTCTAAATGGCGGCCGCTGAGGCCGCCTAGGCGCTTGGAGGTACCCTGCCGCCACGCCAATACCCCTTGGCGTTTGATTTGGCGCCCAGGGAGGTTTGACGGTGTTTGGCGGCTGCCTATGCTGCCTTGGCGGTCTCGGCGGCATCATCGACGTCTTTGGAGGCCTTTGGCGGCCTAAAATGTATAGTATTAAACTAATGTAGATCAAGTTTTGGAAGGGTATGGAGGAGAAGAGTTAAAGAAAGGAGATGAACTTTTAACTTGGCATTAGGGATCTCTGATCTTGTTTATTTCTACTTATTGTCTTATTCAACTTATTTGCTAGTTGCTACTACTTAATTTCATTTGGGTTTGTACATTAAACTTTGTATTATGGTTATGTAGAACTTTGAACTTGTATTATGGATACATAGAATATAGTTTGATTGGATAATGGTTTGTTAAAAAAAAAAAAAAAAACGCCGATTTGCTTGGCGGCGCCTAGGCGGCTTGGCGCTTGGAGGTGGGTCTCCGCCCTACTAGCGCCAAGCGCCATTTAGAACATTGAACTGTAGTAGGGTTTCAAACTGTATTGTGGATTTATAGGATCGTAGGGTAGGCTAGGGTGCCGACAGGTGGTGGGTGAGTGGCGACTTAGGTTTCGAGTAGTGTGAAGGTTTCGATTTAGGGTTTTTAGTGGTGTGAGGTGGCGGCAGGTGGTGGAGATTTAGGGTTGGATGGCAGAAGGTGATGGGTGGCATTAGGATTGGCGGCTGTAATGGTTAGGGTTAGTTTTAGGATATACCATGTAGTTAGGAATAATGGAGAAAGTGTATAGAATAATTAATTATTAACCCTACCACACACAGTCCTTATTTATATTGTGAGAATTACAACGACTCAACTAACCAATGTGGGACTAATAGAAGCCTGACTATATTCTAACATAGATCATGCAGACTCTATATCCAAGTGAACCACACTAAAGCAAACAACTAACGGATGAAATGACCAGTAAAAGATGAATCTTTACTCAGCATTAAACCGCAAAAGCCAATGTCAACAGAATAGATGAGAACGTGAGGGGTAAGAATGGGAAATCAATCAAAGCCTTATCGATTTATCAATAACCAATAAAAAAATGAAAGCTATCTCAAGCATTAGTCAGTGTATTGAATAGGGGGGACAATAAACTTGTGTAATGGATGTCCAGATGACCAATGAATTCACTTCAAATGTACAACAACATTGTCTAATTTAGCTCACGTTAAACAATCAAAAATTCAAAAACAGTATTATCCAGATCAAGCAAACCCTATATCGAAGTGAACAACGCTCAAACAAACACTAAACAGATGCAAACCAATCCATAAGGCTGACAGATGCAGATTGCAAACGTATGGCGTTAACATTTATTATTAGTCAATGAGCTAGGCTCAAAGCTTAGATAATGATTTCAATATTCAGTTTTGGGGGCGTTAGAGCATCCGCAATGTAATAATCAAAACTTGTCACGTCAGCTTTTGATTATTCATTTAGAGGGTTGCTAAAGTTAGCAATGTGAAGTACCACATTGTTACTTTTGATTATTCAAATGCCCAAATTTGATTATTGGTTAGGAGGTTACTAACTTTGATTATTACAATGTGAGCACTTTTTTAAGCATACATTGCTAACTTTAGCAATTCTTAGGGTGATGGATTCAGAATAAAGGATATTCCAATTAAAATACAACCTTTTGTTTTCACCTCTAATCCAATCCATCTTTCACTACATTTCCACACAAGTCACCTAAAGCTCAACCACTTACATATTCTACTAGTAACCTATTTTATCTGAGACCCAAATCTTTCTAAACGGAGGCTTTGAAATTGAGGGGACGTATGTTTACAGAAGAAAGGAAATGAGCGAACCTTTGAGGAGCTTAATGACGAGCTTCTTGACGGGTTGGGGAGGCGTGGCCTTCTTTCGAGACAAATTGGCCGTGACGGCGCTGGAGGCGGCGATATTGGAATCTTGTTCGATCGAAGAATCGAGATCGGTGTCGAAGTGGATGTGGTGGTGAGGGGGTTGTTGGTGGTGGTGGAGGCCGTTCTTGTTGTCGAGAGAAGAAGCGACGGCTTGGGACTTGGCCTTTTTCATCGCCGGGAAATGAGCGGAAGGCGGGCGCTTGTTGTTAATGTTGGTGGTGGTGTTGGTGGTGCTGCTGCTGCTGGGATTGGGATGAGACATACAGAAAGTGACCAATAGCTCATTACGGGAGGAAGAGAAACCCGAAATATGACCAAGTGGAAATTTAAGGAAAAGAAGCAGCTACAGAAAAGAGAGAGAGAGAGAGAGAGAGAGAGAGAGAGATTACACTCAACTTTATTATAGGGTATCGTTTCCCTAATCGGAATGGTTTCAAGACATGTCTTCTTCTTCTTCTTTTTATTATGGATATGGAAATATATCTAACACACATCTAACATTAGGGCATGTTCCCAACAAAAAAAAAACTATGAGCAGAGACAATTCGCAGAGAATCACGCAGAGACAAATGCGTTTGACCCCATTTCGGGTCTCAAAAAAATCTAGAAAAATATCTATAAATTTTTGAATATTATTTTATGGGGCCCTGTAAAAAATCGGCTCCAGTGGATATCGGTAAGTATTACTTTTTAATTCGTAAGGGCGAACTGAGCAATTTCGCTCATATGAATCAAAAAATAATACTTACCGATATCCACTGGAGCTGATTTTTTACAGGGCCCCATAAAATAATATTCAAAAATTTATGGATATTTTTCTAGATTTTTTTGGCACCCGAAATGAGGCCAAACGCGTTTGTCTCTGCGTGGTTCTCTGCGAATTGTCTCTGCTGTTAGCAGAGCTCTGTTTGCAAAAGCTTTTGATACAGATTTTAAGATTTTAGATAATAGTTTCACATCTGCTGCAGCAGATCAAAAAATTTCGATTCCAATAAAAACAAATAAGCATGTTTATAATAATTGTGAAATTATGATTAAGCTATAATCGAAACAAGTACTACTATTTATTGCAATAAATTGATAATCAACCTTTTTTTCAAACCGCTCTTTACCTCATAACACGAACAAGAATCCTATGCAACTGAGTTGACCCAATTTGTTGAAATCTCCTAAAATCTAGGACGAAAAATACATCAAAACCAGTTGCTCTAGAATCATATTTTAGTTTCTTTTTCAACTTCTAGGAATTCCAAGAATCTCAGTAATTTTTATAAGAATCTTTTACAAACACTAACAATAATTTTTTAAAAGTTAAAATCTCAAAATCAAATCATTTCTAAATTCCTACATTACATTAAACAATGGTTGGCTGGAAAAGGAAAAGGCTACGGCATTTAATCTATTACCGTTGAATTTAAGAAAAGAAGTACACAAAAGGCATTTGAAATTTGTGAAATGTTACCGATAAAAATTTGGCGAAGGAATTGATGTTCGCAAATTCTCCCTTGATTTGATGAAATATTTGGTTGTCTCTTGCTTTCGTATCAATCTGACCGCTGGAGTCACATTTTATTAATTTTTTATCAAATCTGAATTCGATGAAACATTTGATGAAGAGTTGGGGATGCCCTAAACACTCATTTAGTCAAACTTTAAGAACAACTTATTTTTGGGATTCTTCTTGGATTGGATTCATATGTTACAGTACCGTCTAAATTAATTCCATCATTTTTATTTAAATATGAAATTTTAAATGTTGTGGTTACCTTTAGGAAGCAGAATGCGGACAATACAGTGTAGGCCTGTCAATAGGCCAGATATGACAGATCTGGATATGATCCAAATCCGTTAAGACTCGAATCTGATAGTGGCAATCCGAATCCGAAAAATTCGGATCCGATCTGAAAACTTTTGTATTTCAAAAATTTTAACAAAAAAAATATATTTTTCAAAATTTCCAAAAAAAATTAAAAAAATTAAAAATAAATATACAACTCCTTAAACATTTTTTTTTCAAAATAAAAAATTTACTATTTTAAAAAAAAATTAAAAATAAAGTTCGGATTCCGATTGATAACAGATTTAATCCGATCTAATCTGAATTCATTTCGATCCGTATTTGGATTACCGGATTGGGATCATTAGATAATCGAATCGACGTTATCGTATTCGGATCGGATCTGGTCCATTGACAGGCCTAGTATCAACCAAAATTTGTCATTATTGTCATTTGCTCAAAAATAGTCCATTCAAGACAAGCGGCGTGGTAAGTACCATATACGCTCATACATTTGACATGGGTTCAAAACTCAATACCTACAATTAACAAAGCTGACTTTTCACCCATAAAACCACATTCGAGGAACAATGTAAAGGAAGAAGAAGCTCTCTCTCTCTCTTTGAAGTTCAACTTAATGTTGCCAATTTCGTTTTGTACCGACCCGTATCGAACATAAAACAGTACACATAAGTAGGTGTTCAGTACCGCATCAAATACCAGCTTGTACTAGGCATACCAGATGATACTCAGTGGTGGAGGCAATTAGAGGGAGGTGGCACGCGGCACCCCCAATTGTATTTTTAAAAAAATTACTTATAAAAAATTTAAATATAAATACTATATTCCTTGTGAATTACCAAATTAACTTTGATATGCCATTTTTGGTAAATCACCTTATTAATAGAATTCAAATAGGCCAAATCATCAACTTTGCTTGATTCGCCTCTATCTTCTAAGACAACTAATCTTGTCTTTATATCATAAAATTCTTGAGCAACTTTATTCTGAAAGGTTTTCAACGACCTAATTTCTGCTTTCAGAGTGTTGATTTCACTCTTTAATTCAGGAATAGTAACAAGTTTAAAATTGTCCACCTACTCTAATCTATCAAGAACAATTTTTAAACTGTAATTTTCATTAGGAAGCTGGGGTTTTTCATCCTCTTCCTCCTTCATTGGAGATATACAAGTTTCTATTATTTTTATTTTGAGTTGAGGATCATCAATTTGATCAATGACCTCTAAAAGCCCCTGCTGTTTCTTAGTAAGAACATTAATACTGAGACCATTCATTTCAACTATTGCATTCCAATAGTCGTCAGAAGTTGAACACTCAATACCATTGCAATTGCAATCATTAGTGATTTCTTCCTCTTCTGAAGTAGAAGAGGTATCTTCATTTCAGGGAGATCATTTATTTGATCTTCTAAATCAGAATCACTAGAATCAATTAAAAGTTTGTAAAGAGTTTGTTTTAACCCTTCATCTAATTGAAGTTCTTCTAATTTCTTTTTAGTCTTGCATTTATTCGCATAGTGTCCGATTTTGCCACATTTAAAACATTTGGCAGTGATCTTCTTATTACTCTTTTTATTTTTCTGCTTCCTAGCAGTATTCTTTGTATTTTTTGAGCTTGATTGCTCATCTCTATCCTTCTGTTTCTTTTTGCCATATTTCTTTTTAGAATATTTGCAAGTGGTCTTATTACTACTCTTATTCTTTTGAGGTTTTGTATATTGGGGTAAATCATAACCAAATTGATCACAAAACTGTCCTAACTCTTGTTTTCCAGTTAGGTTTTGTTTTTTCAATTGGTTATGCAACTTTATGTCATTGCATAAAGTCAATCCTTCCTGTATTATTATGGATATAAGCTGGCCATACGTATATCTATCATAGTTGATAGTTGAACCATTATTTTGGTCTCGCAATTTTTTCCTTATTTTCTCCGCAAAGAAATAGGGTAAGCCATCAACAAATTTTGACTTCCAATGCTCACTATTAGCATCAATTCTTTGCATAACCTTGGCAAGAAACACATCTTTATACCAACGAAAATGAGTTAACGTTGGACACTTTAAATTTTGAAGCAGTTCTCTACTTCTTTCTCATTGGTTATCCCAATGACCAACAAAATGTAAAATTATGGACTGGACCAGAGTATAAACCGCATCTTCTTTTACCTCTCCAATCTCATTGGTCTTTACAGCATTTAAAATTTCTTGTCGTTGGTTTGGGGTCAAAATATTATCCCACTAACCTTTAATCATACCAGTGAATCCAACTGTGATCCAACCAGCAACTTCTTTATCTTCATTTTTATTATTAGTACATATTGTGCTATACATCATCATTTGATGTACAACTCCAAAAATTTGATATTCAGTCATACCATCTATGTTCCATTCATAGATAGTCCTGCCACTATAAGACATCTGTTTTTGAAAACCAGATTCTTCATATAACATGTCTTGTGGAGTATGTCTAGGATAATAATACCTATCTGCTCCTCCATAAGGAAATTTTTGGGGATATTGGATTTTATTAATAGTCTCATGCTGAGACTGAAGGAGAGAATTTTCTAATTCTACCACTTCTTGATGAGACATCTCCTGCTCCTCAGTAAGAACATTAAGAGTCAAACCCTTAAATCTCTTCTGTAATTCTTTGAGTAAGTCAGAATTTTTATTAGGATTAGTGAGATTAAAACCAGTTATCGGTAATGGTGGCCGAATATTTGATGGTGAAACACCATCCTCATGTTTATTGGTCTTGGGACTTGTACGTTTAATTTCTTCCCTAGTTTGAGCTAATTGCTCTTCCATTCTAATCTGTTGGTCACCGATTGTATTAAGACGGGCATTAGTATGATTGTTTTGTTTATAAACTTTCCCATTTGGATATGTGCTTGTAGGTCTGACAAAAGCAGCAGTTTCCAAAGGTGAATCAGACTCAGAATTGCCCTCAATTGACAAAGGTATTGTTGGAGGATGTACTGCTCTAATAACAGTTCCTGACATAGACCTCCAATTCCTATGATAATCCTGTATAACATTTATGGACCTATCACATTCTGTCCAATACCTCCCATAAAACCATTGAGTAAAGGGTATGATTTTTTGTTGGCGTTCAAGCCAATCATAAAATTCCTTTTTGAATTTTTGTAATTGATTGGCATCATATTTAGCAAAGTACCAACTCCTAAATTCTTGATATTTAGGTTGTTGAAACTCTTTATTAATCTCTTTTCTAAGCTCAGGCCCTATTATCATTATTAATAGTAAATGCCATCTCACTAGCAGTAGGTGATTCTACCGTATTATTGTTTTGAGTATAAACTCCATGAGGTATCTGGTTTTGGGAAATTCTCATCCCAACCAAATTCTCATCCTCAACTGGGTGATGAGATTCTGGGATTTCAGATGTCGAATGTCGACTAGTATTTGGAATACTAATTCTATAAGGAGTTTGACTATTCCTAGAACTCAAACTTCTTGTAAATCCATTAACCTGTGAATTCCTAAAATTTAAGAAAACAGTCCCATCATTATCTTGAACTATTTGTTCAATTCTATTGATAATGGGTCTAGGAGGGACAGCATTAGGGATAGTCCAGCTATCAGGGAAGGTAATTTCCTCCCAATTAATCAACCTATTTGTAGCAACATTAGAGGTCAACATATTAGATTCGATCAAAACAGTCTGATCAGCAGGACGCATCATTCGCACCCTAGGATTCATGGTATTCATAACTTTATAGTAAATTCTATAAATCACAGCAATTACTTCAGATCCAGGCAAGAAATCATAACCTCTAGTCTGGATTCTACAGTTCAAAGCTTCTCCTATGTTTCTATCAGTAAGAGATAGAGATAAGTCATGAAAAGCATTAAAATAAACAGAACCATGACTTAAACTGGTCTCAATTGCCCCCATGATTGAGGATCTCCAATTATTACACCTACCATCACGCAAAGTGACTTGCAAACAGGTGTCCATTCCAAGTAAAGTTAAAGGTTTAAGGGCAATTTGCACTAAACCAATATGAACATACCTATAATTATGCATATGTGCAAGTAGATCAGTACGATCCATAAGATTTATTATCTTATCATTTGATTCCAAACTTTCTGTTCTTTCAACAGTTTTTATTGCCATACTACTTTTTAATTCAAACATTCCATGTCTGTATATAACTGAATGACGAACTGGAGGAATAGTCTAGTGATTCAATTGTTCTTGCACATTGGCATATTCTATTAATTCAGAATTTTTTATTCTTTCATTATCAGAACGAAACAGTCTTCTCATTATGAGATGATTTTGTTAGTGCTCACATAATCCATTTTATCATAATCAAGCCTTTTTTTTTTAAATGGAAGAAGACATTCCTGATAGCACGTCTGTCAACGATTTACCGGAGCAAGGCCAAATCACCCTTCCCGGGTCCTCATGGCCAGACAAATCCGAACGCGACTTGGGTGATGTCCCACTACCATAAATGTTTTCTCACATTTAATTTTAGGGTTTAAAATTTTATTTAAAAAGGCTTTATCATGATATCATGGCTTATGCTTACACTAACAGTATGATTAAGCCATATTCATGGCTCTGATACCAAATAAAGGCACAAATACAATTATGCAAAAGAATCGAAACAAGGGAATAAGGGAATAAGGGACTAACCTTTTATTAAGGGAAAGAGATTGCAAATATGACAAGAGGGAGAGAGAGACAGAGAGCTTGGTTTTTAGAGTGAGAGGGCAAAACCAAAAACCTGCCTTAACAAAGAAAGACGCATCCTTTATATAGAGGACTCTACAGTATACAAACAGTAAAATAAAATTATTACAACCTTAAGTGAAAACTTTGCTGGGCTGGGTACTCACTGGGCCCCATCAACACAAAAATCTTCACCGGAAGTTGAAAATTACTTCTTGATTGAGTGCCTTCGAAATTACTCCATAATTGAGCCTTCTATTGAACCTTATCTTCTAAGTCTCCATTATTGAGACTTCAATCGAAAGCAAGCATTATAAATGCTTCTCTTTTCCTTTGCGGGAGGACAGTTGTTCAGCCATCATCTCTGTCATGCTGTCTGTCACGACCCGCCCTTTAATACAAATAAACTCTACAATACACTACTTTTTATACACATCCAGGCCCCGTTCTCTCAATATACAAATTACAATACCAAAATAAAGTACCTCGCAATTCAAGTTCTTACAACCCACAATAAAATTTTACAAGTCTAACCAGCCAAAAACAATACAAATATTCCATTACGCTCTTAAATAAAAGACTAGAACATATCCCATGATTCTTAAGCCTTCGGATCCATCTCGAAACCTGAAAAATTTGGGTTGCAACAACATGAGCCACAGCTCGAGCAGGAAATATGCTAAATGAAAAGATATGAACATGCAAAGCTTGATATACAAAATATACTCTTTTTATATACAAGTATTGAAAAGTTTTCTTGCTTATTTCTTCTTCAATATTTACGAGGAAGTTAAAAAAAATCCCAATTCATAGTCAAACTAACACAACAAAATAATCTATGCATTATATTAAGTGTTTTCAATTTTCCCTTCCCTTAAAATACTCAAAAGGATGCTATTAAACCACGAACTCAAATCAAGTCCCGAATAAAGAAAATTACCCATAAAAATCGATACGGAAAATAACAAAGCTCATAATAGAATAGCCAACCAAATTGAATATCAAATTTACTCAACACCGAGACATAATATTATATGAGTTGCTCACCGACGCAATCACCAACCAACCGTGCTAGACGTCTCCAGCACATGCACTTTACGGGCTACTAACCCGAAGGACGAAGCAACCTACCCCGCGCGGGTTTACGGACTTTCACCGACGGCGTCAAAATTGACCCAGTAGGTTTACGGACTTTCACCGACGGCGTCACAATTGACCCGAGTTCCCCGGTGACCCAACTCAAAATCCCAAAACTATCATATTCTAAAATATCTCAAATACTTGGCTTTAAAGCCCAAATCAACTAAAATTCCTCGAATACTCACCCAAATCCGTCAACTTCAACTAATATAAAATATACCCGATATATTCTCCATAAACACAAAAAAATTATTCCAAACAGCTCACATATATGCAACGAGTATACAAAATCATATATCAACAAGTCCCTCTCCTTAGCCTGCTAATTGCATTGGGTAAAAATAATCCACCTGTTACAAAACAAAAATTGCCCATTTAAGTTACAATCTTTTCATCAAACACATGGTGTGCGTGTCCATAACTAGCACTTGTCCTAGTATCACTTAAAATGCATGCATTTCCACTTTAAAAAAAAACCCCATACCAATCAAGATCAAAAATACAAAAAACTAGTATAATTTCGTACATAGCCACGAACAACATTACCAATCTCTGACCTAACCTCGTGTACAGTGAATATAACAAAATACATAAACTAGGGTTTACTCTATTAATCGATTAACTCTAACCAAAGCTCAAATTAAGTGCACACCAAAGCATATACACACCCATATTTAATCACTTGGCATAAATCCTACCTCAAAGAGAGAAATCCCCAAATTGATGAAATCCCGAAATTTGACCAATTGAAATTTTGTTCAGATAGATGCGTAGCCCTTTGTCCGTAGATCACGTTTCCTTCTTGCCTTTTTGCGAGATTCACGAGCCTTGACCTTCGATTTTGGTGTTGAAGCATGAGGGTTTTTGAGAGAGAAAAGCAAAGAAAAAAAAAACAGAGAGGAGACGCAAGAAAAGGAAAAAGGAGAAATGAGGAATCGGTCATCTGATCCGATTTTTTTTGATTTTTAAGTGTAGTTATTACACTACACCCCCTCTACTAGCATTCTCTCTCAAGACCTACTTAACCACAATTCTAATTATAACTCTATGTGCTATAAAAATAAATCTTAACCAATCTTGAAAGCTATCCGACATAGGTCCCCCAACACTCTCGCCCTATGGCCCACGGACTTGGGTCCGCATAACCAACATACGTCTACATATATAAAACAAAATTCACAGTGCACAAAATTATCTAATTATAATTCCACGTAACCACATCATAAATAAATAAATTAAAATTAGGGACGGGTCTCTACAATCTCTCCACCTTAAGGAATTTCGTCCCCGAAATTCACCACGCACATCAAGAAGAAAACAAGATGGATACTTCAAACGCACTTCGGATTCCAATTCCCATATAGCTTCTTTAACTCCAAGACAATGCCACATCACCTTGAGAAAAGAAATGTTGTTCTCACACAAGATTCGGATTCGATTGTCTAGAATTTTCGCTGGTCGCTCTCCACAAAAGTTGTCATCCTCAATCTGTGTAGTTCTTGTGGTGACTTCGGGCGGTAATCATTCGTCGTCAAATTGAAGTAACCTTCTCGGTGGTCTCTCGCACTAAGTTTGGCCCTTAACCATTGTCTTCCCAGTTGGTCCAACAAATCAGCGATCTCTGTAGAAGCTTGCACATGGTGCCATCCCGATGCTCAATTGATAACCATTATCACAGGCGAACTCTACTAAAGGCAAGTAATCCTCAAAAATCTCAAAACAAATCTAATACTGTAGCTCATAGCACAATATAGCAAACACCACAATTCTAATTCAGGGCTCGACATAACCGACTGTATGACACTCAAATGATGTGAAAGTTTTCAGTTCAAACAAGATTTATAGGATGAAGTTAGGACATCAAAGTCGAAGGATCCAATCAGGACAAACAATGGCGGGAAAACTAAGCTAGATGTCAAACTTGAAGTCGCGTCGGCCGAACGCACCTCAAATTAAACATCCGAGCTTCGTTGCCCAAAAAAGCTCAAGAATACAAAGAGATTATAAGATACCAGCCATTGGAATGAACACGTCAAAACTCAAGGAAGTCAACGCAATGATCTCCATATACTAGCTCTTGAACATCCAAAGGATTTGAATAGGAATAATTAACCATGATCTTTCTACAGCTTCACAAGTCAAAGAAAATAATTTTTTTTTCCAGTAAATGAAATGCTCTAGCATAGGAGACGAGTACAAGGTAAACTAAATGTTTGAGCCAAAGAGAGATAACACGGTAAGGTAGAAACAAGGCAATTAAAAAGAAATAAGGCCAAACTAACAATGAGTAACACTCCAAACAAGTTGTATCTGAACAGAGAGATGGCATTAGATTTTGACACCAGGGAAAGCAACAAAATCTGAACATGATAGCACCATTTTTTTTTTTTTTGACATTATTGGATATGGCACGATCAAATTGGACTCGAATAAGTGGCAGCAGCAATACTAGAACTTGAGTGAGGTTGCCAACAGCAAACACCAACAACTTTAATAGAAAAGCCAAAACTGACTAACGAAATTGATACCAAGTGCTGCAACATCAACAGAAGAACCAAAGCACAGGGGCAAGAAGCATATGCCAGTACTAGAGCCATCAACAATAGTAATAGATGCACTATAGGACACTGAGATAGCAGAGATCGAAATACCCTCGTATAATCCAAGGAATGGCAATATAGCAACCAATAGGGTAGCCAAAACCAAGCCAGAATACACAGAGATACAACAGGCCTCAAACCAAGGAAAGTAGATATAGACACAAAACCAAGACAAGAATCAAGTGAACCAAGAATAAGGGATATTATGAAGGCTGGTAATTAAGGATATCGAGCATGTCACCCAGCATGTAAACAAGTAGTATCCAACCGAGTAATTTCACTTGACACATAGATAACTTATGTTATTCACTTACACATAAGAACGTATACACACAATCACATAAAAAAAATTATTTGTCCAAAGCACGACATAACGATCCCAATAAGGTTAAGCCTTTCGCCACGGTCCTAAGGTATTCAAACCTAAGACTCCAAGCACATAACCCAAAAACACAAGTTAACAATAAGCACATACCCCATCTAACTTAATGAAAGGAGACGCCCAAATGAGGCTAAATCTCTTCCCACGGTTCCTAGGTATTCAACCCTACAGCTCTGATACCATTCTGTCACGACCCGCCCTTTAATACAAATAAACTCTACAATACACTACTTTCTATACACATCCAGGCCCCGTTCTCTCAATATACAAATTACAATACCAAAATAAAGTACCTCGCAATTCAAGTTCTTACAACCCACAATAAAATTTTACAAGTCTAACCAGCCAAAAAAAATACAAATATTCCATTACGCTCTTAAATAAAAGACTAGAACATATCCCATGATTCTTAAGCCTTCGGATCCATCTCGAAACCTGAAAAATTTGGGTTGCAACAACATGAGCCACAGCTCGAGCAGGAAATATGCTAAATGAAAAGATATGAACATGCAAAGCTTGATATACAAAATATACTCTTTTTATATACAAGTATTGAAAAGTTTTCTTGCTTCTTTCTTCTTCAATATTTACGAGGAAGTTAAAAAAAATCCCAATTCATAGTCAAACTAACACAACAAAATAATCTATGCATTATATTAAGTGTTTTCAATTTTCCCTTCCCTTAAAATACTCAAAAGGATGCTATTAAACCACGAACTCAAATCAAGTCCCGAATAAAGAAAATTACCCATAAAAGTCGATACGGAAAATAACAAAGCTCATAATAGAATAGCCAACCAAATTGAATATCAAATTTACTCAACACCGAGACATAATATTATATGAGTTGCTCACCGATGCAATCACCAACCAACCGTGCTAGACGTCTCCAGCACATGCACTTTACGGGCTACTAACCCGAAGGACGAAGCAACCTACCCCGCGCGGGTTTACGGACTTTCACCGACGGCGTCAAAATTGACCCAGTAGGTTTACGGACTTTCACCGACGGCGTCACAATTGACCCGAGTTCCCCGGTGACCCAACTCAAAATCCCAAAACTATCATATTCTAAAATATCTCAAATACTTGGCTTTAAAGCCCAAATCAACTAAAATTCCTCGAATACTCACCCAAATCCGTCAACTTCAACTAATATAAAATATACCCGATATATTCTCCACAAACACAAAAAAATTATTCCAAACAGCTCACATATATGCAACGAGTATACAAAATCATATATCAACAAGTCCCTCTCCTTAGCCTGCTAATTGCATTGGGTAAAAATAATCCACCTGTTACAAAACAAAAATTGCCCATTTAAGTTACAATCTTTTCATCAAACACATGGTGTGCATGTCCATAACTAGCACTTGTCCTAGTATCACTTAAAATGCATGCATTTCCACTTTAAAAAAAAACCCCATACCAATCAAGATCAAAAATACAAAAAACTAGTATAATTTCGTACATAGCCACGAACAACATTACCAATCTTTGACCTAACCTCGTGTACAGTGAATATAACCAAATACATAAACTAGGGTTTACTCTATTAATCGATTAACTCTAACCAAAGCTCAAATTAAGTGCACACCAAGGCATATACACACCCATATTTAATCACTTAGCATAAATCCTACCTCAAAGAGAGAAATCCCCAAATTGATGAAATCCCGAAATTTGACCAATTGAAATTTTGTTCAGATAGATGCGTAGCCCTTTGTCCGTAGATCACGTTTCCTTCTTGCCTTTTTGAGAGATTCACGAGCCTTGACCTTCGATTTTGGTATTGAAGCATGAGGGTTTTTGAGAGAGAAAAGCAAAGAAAAAAAAACAGAGAGGAGACGCAAGAAAAGGAAAAAGGAGAAATGAGGAATCGGTCCTCTGATCCGATTTTTTTTGATTTTTAAGTGTAGTTATTACACTACAGCCCCCTCTACTTACTAGCATTCTCTCTCAAGACCTACTTAACCACAATTCTAATTATAACTCTATGTGCTATAAAAATAAATCTTAACCAATCTTGAAAGCTATCCGACATAGGTCCCCCAACACTCTCGCCCTATGGCCCACGGACTCGGGCCCGCATAACCAACATACGTCTACATATATAAAACAAAATTCACAGCGCACAAAATTATCTAATTATAATTCCACGTAACCACATCATAAATAAATAAATTAAAATTAGGGACGGGTCTCTACACTGTCCCAAAAGTCACCTAAAGTAGGTGCTTGTGTAGTGTCATCCTCGTAGGGGTCTTGAGATTCCCCTGCTAAACATGTGAATGGATTATTATCGTCCTCATTACTTTTTGCTGATGCCATTGATTCATCATCAGCTATTTGAGGAGCCTAGACTGTTTGTAAGAATTGATCTTTCATAAAGTCCATGGTCTTGATTACAACTTCGTCATTTGTTAAATCTGGATTTTTTGCCCTGATTTGAGCCGAAATTTCTAAGAAAGGATTCTTAATAGAATGCCGTCTCTTCTGTTGGACTTGCTTGGTTAATTCTTGATTCTTCAATTTGATTGTTAACATCTGCTCGTCCAATTGGAGTCCCTTCCACCATTTGTGTTGAAAGAATCGCTCTAAAATTGGAAATTCGGAATTATCTGTAGCTATTTGAATATCCCATTTCCAAATCCATGGAGTTCCACAGATTGCCATAGCTTGAAGAAATAATTTTCCCTTGGGAATATTTGGACCCCATAATTGGGATTGTAACTACATAAAGGACTCAATTTCCTTTCAAAATTCTGATGGTAAATAACCAGGTTGTGGACCAAATTTGTTCCACCAAGTAATAAACCAATTTGGAAATTCATTTTGTCCAATAGTGTTTGGACATATTTTGAAAAACCATGAATGCTTTCTTTTCAGATTTTGGTAATAGAAAGTTTTGGTCCATGCCTCAATATAATCCTAATAATTGTAATGGACTATTGATATTCCATTTTCATTTTTTATGGACAAGGATTTTGCCCTTTGTGGGTGAATTCCCCATTTGTGTACTGGAATAATCTTCTTGATTATGGCTTTGCTATAAATTACGGGTCCATTTTTCGGACCAGTTCTCTCATAAGTGTGGGAAAATTCCACTGAATCGGATTGTGAGAGCATTGCCTCATAAAAAGACCGATATTTGCCTTCAGGGACTGGATAACTCATTATAT
Source organism: Rhododendron ovatum (assembly GCA_019656835.1). Lineage (NCBI taxonomy): Eukaryota > Viridiplantae > Streptophyta > Magnoliopsida > Ericales > Ericaceae > Rhododendron > Rhododendron ovatum. The sequence goes on along the minus strand of CM033798.1, from coordinate 30,528,830 downwards.
CCATATATCGGGACTTTATTTCCCAGGGATCATCTTTCCATTGTTCATCCTGGGATTCTTGGATCATGATCGTCTCAGTTATTTCTGAGGTTCTGAAAACTTCTTCTGATTGAACTACCTCTGCCATTGAAGGTGATGAAGTGGAGGCTGAATTCACCTCTTGAAGGGATGGAAATTGCAATTTTTGAGCCTTTAAGTAGGCTTCCACGTCTGCTTGGGTCACCCTTGGATGACCCCTGCCTCGAGGAGAATTCCCTCGACCACGTCCTTGATCTGGTGGTCTGTTCATTCTGCAAAATTAAGCAGTAGATAAAATTGTTAGCTCCATTTGAAGCCTCTGAATTGATAACTGGAGTAATTCTATTTCCCAGTCTTCATCATCATCAGATCCATTTTGTTGATAATGCTGAAGCAGTGCTTCTCTGGCATGTATCCATCACATTATATGGCTACGAGTATGAGGCCATTTTAAAATTGTCATTTCAACAAGAGTGTTGAAAACGGCTCTTTGTAATTTCAAATATTGCTGAAATATTGTTCTTTGCAAAACAAAATTATTGTGATTCATCCCTGCAAAAATTCACGGGTAAGAAAATCAGGTAAAGAATTATTTTCTCCTTTGATATATTCAATATCAAAATCAAAGGCAGATAGTTCAGACTGCCATCTGGCAAAAATTTGTTTTGAAGCAAGATTTTTAATATCCTGTTTCAACACTTGTTTGGCTGCACTGCAATCAACCCAAAGTAAAAATTGTTGATTGAGTAAATCATCTTGAAATTTATTTATGCATTTAATGATAGAAAGAATTTCTTTCTTTATAGTGCTATAATTAGCTTGAGCATTTTTAAACAAACCAGAAGTGAATCTTACCAGTTCTTCTTTATTAGAATTGATATTGTATTGTTTCAAGATACCTCCATATCCCATATTTGAGGCATCTGTTTCTACAATTTTCTTCCATTCTGGATTAGTGATTGCTAGGCAGGGCAATTGTTTTGCTTTTAATTTAATCTTTCGAACAGCCCTAGTATGCTGTTCAAACCAAGGAGAAGGATTCTTCTTAAATCTATCATATAAAGGTGCAGAATCCTGTGCCAATTCTTTATAATAGTCTCCTATATAATTAAGACTCCCAAGAAATCTCTGTAATTGGATTTTATCCTTAATTTCATCTGGAAATTTAGAAGCAAATTCTATACTCCTATCAATAGGGATAATCTTTCCTTGGTGAATATTGTGTCCTAAGAACCTAACCTTAGTTTAAAATAATTTCATCTTAGGAGCAGAAACAACCAATCCATTTCTTTTAATTACATCTTTGAAAATTCTAAGATGTTTAACATGCTGGTCTATGTTCTCAGAAAATATTAGAACATCATCAATATAACAAATTGCAAAATCAACATATGAATAAAAAATATCATTCATAATATTTTGGAATTCTGAAGGTGCATTCTTCAAACCAAAAGGCATTACATTCCATTCATAATGACCAAATGGAACAGCAAAAGCTGTTTTATAACGATCAGATTCCCGTATTTGAATCTGCCAGTATCCAGATTTCAAATCAAATTTGGAAAAAATGACTGCTTTATTCAGTCGATCCAACAAGTCTTTTTTATTAGGGATGGGATACCTAATCCACATTAAAACTTCATTTAATGGTTTGTAATTAATAACCAATCTAGGAACACCTCGTCTACAGATGATTCCGAATTTCCAATTTTATAGCGATTCTTTCAACACAAATGGTGGAAGGGACTCCAATTGGACGAGCAGATGTTAACAATCAAATTGGAGAATCAAAGAATTAACCAAGCAAGTCCAACAGAAGAGACGGCCTTCTATTAAGAATCCTTTCTTAGAAATTTCGGCTCAAATCAGGGCAAAAAATCCAGATTTAACAAATGACGAAGTTGTAATCAAGACCATGGACTTTATGAAAGATCAATTCTTACAAACAGTCCAGGCTCCTCAAATAGCTGATGATGAATCAATGGCATCAGCAAAAAGTAATGAGGACGATAGTAATCCATTCACATGTTTAGCAGGGGAATCTCAAGACCCCTACGAGGATGACACTACACAAGCACCTACTTTAGGTGACTTTTGGGATAGCATGACAGAGATGATGGTTGAACAACTGTCCTCCCGCAAAGGAAAGGAGAAGCATCAATAATACTTGCTTTCGGTTGAAGTCTCAATAATGGAGACTTAGAAGATAAGGTTCAATAGAAGGCTCAATTATGGAGTAATTTCGAAGGCACTCAATCAAGGAGTAATTTTCAACTTCCGGTGAAGATTTTTGTGTTGATGGGGCCCAGTGAGTACCCAACAAAGTTTTCACTTAAGGTTGTAATAATTTCATTTTACTGTTTGTATGTTGTAGAGTCATCTATATAAAGGACGCGTCTTTCTTTGTTAAGGCAGGTTTTTGGTTTTGCCCTCTCACTTTAAAAACCAAGCTCTCTGTCTCTCTTAAATATAAATATGTTAATAAGGAAATGCAGCTTTATGATTTGGTATGGTGGTAAAGCCTTATGTTGTCCTACCCAATCGTTGGGGTTCGAATCCATGCGGCACCATTTGGATTATTTTTCTTTTTTCTTTCTGTGTTCCCTAAATCCCTCTCTCAATTTTTTGCATAGATCTTCATAAAATTTATATTTTTCCCACTAATTGAAAAACACACATGACCCATTTGGACACTAAATTCTTACAATGTTTTTTTTTTAAACTAACTTGGTTTGATCGACTAGGTATTTACCAGTATGCAATACTTTGTATAAATATTGTAAGAATTGCAATTTAGAGAAGGGAATTGATATCCATGCTCCCTTTTTGTTATCCATATTCCCTTTTTATTTTTTAGTGTTGAAAATGTATGTATTCTTTTTGCTAAAAGACCGAAAAGGGCATGTGAATAACAAAAAAGGGAGTGTGAATATAAATTTCCTTTAGAGAATCGCCTATTTTAATCAAGGAAAATTAATATTGTAATGTCTTGTATTTGTATTTGTATACCATAAGAGAGTTTAAGCAACCATTTATTTCTTTTTCAAAAAAAAAAAACCCACGACAATACATAATTATATGACATTACACTTAAATTTGTGTCTTTATATTTTTCTGCACAATATGTAAGTAGATTTTTATTGAACGGTGCCACCCCTATAACCAAATCCTGGCTCCGCCACTACCTTGCTTATACCAGAATCTCAGCCGGTATGAAAAAAATTGTGTATTTTTTCTTTTGGTTAAAAAATGCTTGAATTTTAAGATAATTCAACAAAACTTGGAGTCTATAATATGTTAATCATCTTAATTCTAATTTTAAGGCATATCAAAGTGTTCGAATTTATTTTATACCTCTACCTTGAGGTTTTTTTTTACATGTATTAAAGTTACATAAAAAATATTTTACGGTCAATCCGGAATGATACCAAGATATATATCATTACCAGTACGTATCGTCCCAATAGAGAAAACGGTACGCTTGCCGGTGCGGGATTGATAACTTTGGTTCAACTCATATGAGTTCCTTGTTGCCAAATCACAAGAAGAGTAGGGAAAAGGGATTGTTAGCCCAAAGGTTTATATGAAATACCTTATTGATTTTAATAATAACAAAATATATTATATTGGAATTGAAATGTAATGACCTACCCTAACTGACCTGTTAAATATTCGCTTAATCACGTGGCTCAAAAGGTTAATCTCAAGTTATACAGTAGCTGATGGGCCTTTACTTATAAATCATTTTCATTTCTCAAACTTTTCCGATGTGAGACTTGCCCAAGGGGTGGGTTGTCACATGAAATATAATTAGTGTTATCTTATTTGATACTGATTTCAATAAATGTTTACTTTGAAGGATTTAATTGAGCTTTGCACGAAAAGATTATTATACCAAATTACTATCTTCAATAGTCAAGATAAATTAACAAGAGAAAAATTAAGGACAAATCTTCTCCTAATTTAATTGGCTAGAAAATACTTATAAGAGTATCCACAATGGCATAACCAAAAGTGCTAAGTTTTTAAGGTTAACAATGTTAGTGCAAAATATGGCTCACAATGCTATAATCAAACTTAGCAACCTACTTAGAAATAATCAAATTTTGGACTTTGGATAACCAAAACGAGCAACCTTTTGCTAATAACCAAATTTAATGAATCTCACATTCTCAATCAAATACACACATCATTACAAAAAAATGTTCTATCTCTTCCATTTTCCCTTCTCTCTCTCTCTTTTTCTTTTTCAACAATGTTTTCAAAAAAAAAATTTTACTTAAAACTTTTTTTAAAAACTATTTTCCCCCAAAAATTGTTTTTAACTGTTTTTAAAAAACATTTTTATACAAAAAAAAATTTCTTTTTTTGAAAAATTGTTTTGTTTAAGAAAATGTTTTTTTTCAAAACCTTTTCTTATATAAAAACTATTTTTTCAAAAACCGTAGTTACCCAAGAGTTGTTTTTCTTAAAACAGTTTTTCTTTTTTTTCTTTTTTTAAATTTTAAAACAGTTCAAAAATTATTTTCTATTTCTAATAAATATTGTTTATTAGTCTCAAAATTATTTTTGGAAAAAACTATTTCTATGTTCACAGTTATTGTAGGGAGGTATCCCCGAACAAGTGCAAATAAGAGCCGTACACTTGGTATAAGAAAGGGCGTGGTTAGCACGATCGGTTGTACCGCCGGCAAGGGCGGAGAACGGCGATATGGGTCATTGGCACGAGAAGTCATTGGTCCAGATAGTCTGCTTGGCATGTGAAAGACATGAGAAGTCATTCATATAGGTATTTGATGAAGATCAGTGACATGAGAGGTCACTGATCCATATGGACTGTTCGACAATGAAGTGGCCGAACAGAGAGAGTTATTAAGTAAACGGCCTTGAATGCTAAGACGGTAGGAACGCTCTAGAAGATCCCAGAACGGTCTTATCCTCTAAAGAATAAAGATCCCGAATGTATAGGATCTTGCAAAGACACCCAACGTGAATGGGATGTTCGGCCAGTTATGGAAAAGAGTCCTAAAAGGACTAAAGGTAATGATTTGATAAGGGAATGAGAATCCATGACATCCTGGGTTTCTTATACAAAGTAGGAATCCTAGGGGAAAAAGGATGCTTGGGCAGCAAGCATCTGTGAATCTATAAATACTAGGTAAACCTGGAGGTAAAAGGTACGCAATATTCGGCATTCATATTGTTCTCCTACCGATAATTAGGGTTTATTGACTAGTACGTGATACTAATTTTGGCATCGGAGGGCCTTTGCCACGAGAGGCAGAGGTGCACTCACCCCTTGTCTGTTTTGCAGATTAGGGTTCCAACGACGAATTAGGGTTCCGGTGAAAAGGCACAAATAAGCTGTTGCAATCCAAGGTGATCCGAAACATCAATTGTTTTCATCCCCCTATAGTTATTAATTTTTTTGTAATTTAAAAAGGTGATGCCAAACTTTTGATTATGTCATTGTGGATCTCTACATTGCTAACCTTAGCAATCTCTTAAATGGATAATCAAAAACTGATCTAGCAACTTTTGGTTATCTATTTTTTATTATAGCATTGTGGATACCCTAATGGAAGGTAAAATGTTGAAGAGATCAAATTCAAGAATGGAAAGTCTCTCTCATGTTGGTGGAATTCAAATTAGAAATCATGTGATTGAATACAAGATTAAATGCTGATTGAGGTAGTTCGAAAGGAGATCCGAACCAGCTCAATTCCTATAGACTTACCTTATATCATTATTTGAATATCTCTTGAATGCTACGAATTTTGGAAGTGTTATTCATAAGGAAAAGAATAAGAAATGCTGAAGATTATATCAACATATTCTATTTTTGAAGGAGCTTCATTGAAGTCAAATCAAGGGAAAACATGGAAAGAATTGGAAAGGGCAAGATTTGTGCTACAAGATTATTCTCCAACAACTATATTTTTCAAACTTATAATGGAGAGAAAAGGCATGCATGAAAATAGATAAAGATATTAAAGAAAAGAGCTTATTGTGAAAAAGAAATCAATCGTGAGCTTAATTGATTTTATTCACGAGTTTGTCAGGCTTGTGAAACACCCATACTATGCACCATCCCCTCTGTGGTCTCCTATCAAATCCACTACTTTTTGGATTTTTTGCCAGTGATCAGAACGTGGCTCGAAGCCAATATTGCAGCCTACTACTTCAACCAAGACCTCCAAGACTACGCTCTTGCCAAAGAGAGGATTGAGAAGCTGAACAATCAGATTCTGAACTTTAATGCTGAATAGTTCGAAGTAGTGCCTGGCCATGCTGACAAAAAACTTCGAAGGTGCTTCAAGAGGAAACAGAGGAACGTCCCAAGAAAGAAGCTCAACTTCAAAGAAAAGCTAAAGCTTTGGTGCTCAATTTTAGGCCTCTTCTGGAGAAAAAATTAGAGTCAGATGTTAAGGAGGACGTGAGGAAAATGGAGCTGCAATTTCTCCAATTTGCTTGGAACAAGTTCCACAGTCTTGTTACTTGGTCATTTCCTCACTATTTTGAGGGAACAAGAAGGCTGCTCCTCAGCACCAAGGCCCTTCGAAGGCCTAATCTATCTTTACTGTTTTTCTGCTAGTAGGACCTAGTATTTTTCCTTTTGTTGTCACTTTTATAGATATGCAAATTTCATCTTTGTAAACCCTGGCAACTTATTTAATGAAATTTTCTTTGCATAATTACCTTTGTCTGGCTTTGAATTATTTCTGACTATGAATTTTGACTTAAAATACTCAACTAGAAACAAGCTCCTTTTAATGTTACCGTAATTACCTTGTTGGACCAATAACTTAGGCTAATCAATGGCCCAATATCAATAAATGGCCCAAATGCGAAAGTATAAAAATGAAAAAGATTCAAAATCAGATCTTATGCTCTGCACATTCAAACTTTCTCAAGAACTGAACTCCCCTTGTTTCAATCCTAAACCGCTAACTCCCCCAATCGAATCAATGGCTTCTTCAAGCCAACCAATCAGGGAGCACCCAACTCCTTCTTTTGCATTTAGGAGGTTTACAATAGGAAAAACCCAAAGTTCGACTGAAGGTCCCTACCTCGATGACCAAGTTTTTATTCCAAACCCTAAAGAGAAAGGTATTTTCATTTCATGCCCTCAGTTCATAGGAGAAATACCTGCTTCTCTATCTCTCTATTATCCTAGGTTAGGAGATGCTGACATTCAGGCCTATTCGGCCATCAACTGGCAAAGTTTCCTGAGAAAATCCTTTCATTGTTGGCCTACCTTAGATAAGGATTGGAAAATTTGGACTACCAGAATGCTAGTTGAGAGATCAGACGACCTTGAAAAAGTTGGTTTGAAAAACATTATCGTTCTTCTTCGAAGGGGAATTCCCAAAATCTGCCTTTGATTCAGGCTGCCCTAGCCTTTTGGGACCCTTCCTTTAATTTCTTTAGAATTAATTGTGGCATGATGGCACCCACAGTTTTGGACGTCACCCAAAAGTTGGGACTTACCCCTTATGGCCCTCAATTTGATCCTATTAAGGATTACACCGTTCCTGAGGGTTTTATCCGTCGAACTGCTTCAAATGGTGCTTTCTCCCATTTCTATTCCAGGGAAAAGAAATTATCAAGGGATGTTTCTGAAACAAAATTTTTTGCTTACATACTCTATACCCTCTGTAAATACGTTCTTTGTCACTCTGGAAAAAGGGTAATGAGTGAGTTTATTCCACTAGCTATAGCGTTATCTAGAGGTGAAGTGTTTGACTTTGCCTCTTACTTCCTTGGTCATATATATAAGGTTGGCTCTGATTTTCATTAGAAAGGATTGAACTACTCCCAAGGAGGACCCCAATGGTTCGTGCAGCTATGGCTTCATGCATACTTCCATAAACTAGGTCCTTTTGAAGCACCCATGTCACCTGCTAGTATTTCTCAAAGACCCAATGTTCATGGTGACAACTATATACGAACTGTGGCTAATGAAACTCACACCTTAGTATACTATCTCTATTTCTTTTTTGGGCTTGCTTTGGATAGAGAATGGTTTTGCCCCTTTTCAGCACAAGTTAGGCCATCTTGGCTCTTTGACATTTTAGCAGATAGACAAGGAAAATCTTCTCTAGCCCTTCAAGCATGGAGCAACATCCTCACAGGTAGGGAAATTTTCATATCCTCATCTAACCCTTCCAAATCTTTGGCCCATGCAGAAGTGTACTGTCTTGCCCAATTCACCAGACAACTTGGTTTTGTCCAAGGCATCCCTATCCCTTATTGTGGTTCTGCTTACATTTCCATGTCTGAACGCTCTTGCATCTCCATCAAGCATTTCAACACATGGTTTGCTCAATCGAAACACTTGTTAAGACAAACCATTGTTCAAGATTTTGAAGAGCCAGAAGTGCATACTACTCCTGAATTTGACTATTGGTGGCATACAAATTGCTCGTTCCTTTTAGGATGCACTCCCTTCAAGCAATTTCTCAAACACATTGGTTTTGAAAATTCTGAATTTGGGCACAAGAAACACAATGATTCATCCTCTCTCTCTTCGGATGGAGGGTTTGGAGTGGTTGGAGGTATTGAAGATACTGCTGAAGATGAGGTTAACCAAGAGATGACACCCATCGATGCCTCTCCCATTTCCATGGTCATCCCTCCTTCTCTTCCAAAAAGACAGTATTTGAGAGTATCACAAAAAAGAGGTACTTAGAACGTCCTATTTGTTGTAACAAAGAAAAAAGGAAATTCTAATGGCATACAAACCTGTAGGTATTATTTCTCCTCCAAAAATGACTTTAAAGAGGAGCAAAGCTGTTCATCAGCCTGAGAAAGGTATCCCTACCAAGCATTACCTTGAGCCTTCAGCTGAGTCACCAGGTTTGCTTCTTCCAACCAATTGTCTTTCCATTTCATGCCTTTTCCCACTTTCAACCCTTGTTTTCTTGTTTTACTCCCTTGTAGCCCCCAAAAGCGCTAGAGTCACCAGAAGGCTCAGACTCCTGAATACTTCCAATGATGAGGAAACTGAAACTGACACAGAGGCTCTAGTTTCCAGGAATAAGCTCTCTTCTTCTCATTCTGAGAAGAATTTTCTTAAGAACACCTTTGTGAATCTGACCTTTAATCCTTGTCTAGGCAAAGCAAATGAGACACCAAAAGAGGCTCTTTTCTATGAAAGAAAAGAGAAAACAATCAGGAAAACCAAGACCTTAGATGAACTTACCTCTTCTGATAAGGTAGCAAGTACATACCTTGAATATATATATATATATATCATATATGATCATGCATTCCACATGTGAATATACCTTACTATTAGTTTCCTTTACAGGTTCAGGAAACACTCCCTGAGGAGGCAACAAATTTGCCTATTACTTCCCTTCCTTACTTAGAAGTTCTGGAATCTCCTCCTGTTCAGGAAATCTCTGTTCTTTCTTCGAAAGATGACATACATGAGGTGTCTCTAGATTATCCTTATTTCCCAATGTCTTGGCAAATGATTTATAATCTATTCTTTATTATCTCAAGAAATACATGTTTTGTCTCTTCTTTCAAAGAAAAGCATTGTCAAAGAAAAACTCGACATGCAAACTCCATTATCACTCTTCACTGAATGTATTCCACCCATTCCTTTCCAGGTAATGTGGATTTCTTGTGTTGTTTCACATCACTTGCTATTTCAGGTCTTAACTTTTTATTGGATTGCTGTATGAATTTCCAATTTCTATAGAACTACCTGCCTTTGCCAATATTGTGGCAAATTTGGTTCAATAGAAAGCTGTAGGGCATCTACAACTTTCAAAGAAAGGTCCCCTTTCAAATTCCTTACAAACTTTGGAACAGGGCTCTTTGCCAACTGTATCTGTTCCTACTTCAACAGTCTTTCCTACAAGAGGCTTTGGGAGGCAAGATTCTGATATGGTCACCTCCTCATTAGATCAGGTAATCTCACGTCAAAGCATACTCACGCGCTTCTACTGCTTGTTCCACTTAACCCTAGTTTTTATTTTCTTGCAGGTAGTCAAAACTATTGGTGATCTTGAAGGGGTTCGACCATTGGAGTCTGGCTCATTGATATCTCCTAATGACCCTTTTTCCCCCTTCGACTGATCTGTCTTTGGTGGCCTTTTGATATGTCATTCTTTAAAAGCCAACTGCGAAAATTTTGTGATCAAATTGCTGGCCCAATTCCTCTTGTTTCTTCCAACCCTTTGGAGAATCTTGAACAACTCTTGAATCCATCCACACTTCCAAGTTCTCTGTCCTTCAGAATTAAACATGTTCCCACAAAAGAGGAAGTTTTGATATTGAAAAGCCATCTAAAAGCTTTAAACCATTTAGGACTTCTTGTTCTTCTTAAGCATGGTTTAATTTATCATTTCGAAGTGTGCTATCAAGCTTTGTTTCTGTCTAATGAGCTTCCTTCCTCCATCAGTTCTACTCTCCAAGATTATCTTGATCAGTTTGGTGAATTGCTTGCTCACAACCAATTCTTATCTGAGAGTATTGAAAAAACTACTTATCACATACTGTAAATCTGTGACTGGTAAATGCTTTACTGGTCCTGTTTTTTGACAAGCTTGACATCCTTTCGCATAATCTATGCAGTCTCTAAGGATAGTAGGCCAATAATACCCATACCTCCTTATCAACCACCTCATTTTTATACCAGCTTGATGGGCTCCATAAATTCCTTCATGGACCTCAGCCATTACTTTGAATGCATTTACCTTGTTCAAACATTTCAAAAGAAGATCATCCACTCATCTTTTAAATAACTCATTATTGTACGTAATGCAATTTATTACCCTCAACTTGGTTGATTTGTCTACAATGGCATCAGGTTTGGTTAAGTAATCAATTAATGTTTGCCTCCAATCCTCATTCTAGTTCAAAGGATTTGAAGGGACATTAACCTCTAATACTTCGAAGTCAGTCAACCTAGTGCTTAACATAGGTAATGATTTTCTCAAAGTCAACTGACAAAATTCCCTTTCATTTTCTGACAAGGCTTTATAACTAGATGCTCTTTGAGCTATTTCATCAGCTTCTTCATTGAAAAATCTAGGGATATAGGTTAAAGTAATCATAAAAAATTGGTCCATCAATTTTTTGGCATGTTGATAATAAATTACTAAAGCTGGACTGGTACATCGAAATAGCCCATTCAACTGGTTAATTATCAACTGAGAATCCCCAAAGATTTCAGCATTATTAACTCTTAGCTTAGCAAAATTTCAAGTCCTATGATAAGGGCTTCATATTCTACTTGATTGTTAGAACGCTGCCCCTCATTGAGTCGAAATCCATATTTGGTTTTCAAACCTTGAGGGGAATCTAAAATTATCCCTACTCCAGCCATTTGAGCAATTTTTGATCCGTCAAACCATAGCTTCCATGGTTTGACTTCCACCACAACGGCTATAACGGCCCTGACTTTCGGTAAATAAAAATTTCGTTAAATATTTGAATTTTATTTTAAATTATTTGGTATTATTTTTAAAATTCTTTTTTAATTTCTAATAATCCGTCATAATTAGATTTGAGTCTTACAAAAATTGAATCTTTTAACCCCAGACAATATGGTCCTTTTCTGAAGACAAGTATACCTGTAAAAGCCCTTGTATATTTTCCTAGTGAGTGAAATAAAATCTTTAAAATCATATTTCTTGGTTAGAAACCCTACTTAGCAAGTCTAGTTAGCTTCTAACTGACCAGTTGGCGAAACCAAACTACCAATTCACTTAGTTACAACTCCCTAACCCTAGATGGACATTTTTGACCATCTTTGAGCCTTGTGAACCTTTCCAACCTTAGACAAGAAAATTATTTTATATTTTCTTTTATTATTTTAGTTCTTTTCTTTACCCATTGGTCAATAAAAGTTAGGAAAACTTTTATCCATTGGACAATGAAACCTTAAATTTTCTATTAAAGATATTCATTGCTAGATTTGGTTAAGTACTATTATATAGTTAAATATAGATTTTATACATGCTTAAAAGAACATTTTGGTTATTTAATTATGAAAATTTCTTTATTACTTTTGTCCATTGGTCAATAATTACTAGGGGATTTATTATCCATTGGATAATAGGATAAATCTTTCAACAAGTACTACGGTTCATTAAATAAATCATTTTCTTAGATTTTCCATGTGCTTATTTGCATAAAAAAAAAGTGGTGTATCCATGTAACGCCCCTGAATTTTGGTCAATAAAAATTTCGTTAAATATTTGAATTTTATTTGAATTACTTATTTTCTCTTGAATGACTATATAATTCCTTTTTGATTTTCGTCATAGTTGGATTTTGGCCATTTGTAAAACTCTCGATTAGAAACCCTACGCAACCAATTTAGTTAGTTTCTAACCAACTAGTTGGAGGAACCGAGCAACCAAACTTACCTAGTTACTAGATGAATCTTTTGGACTTTTTGAAACTTTTGAACCTTTTGCCTTTATCCATTGGTCCATAATGGTTAGGATAATTTTTGTCCATTGGACAATAAAACTTTTTAATATTTAAATCAAGGTACATGTAGTCTTTCAAAATCCTATTTTAAAATAAAAGGTACTTGTACTCTTTTGTCCATTGGTTATTAACCGCAAGGGGAATTATTATCCATTGGGTAATAATCGTTAGGGAAGTTAGTGACCTTTGGATAATAGAGTCTTTTGACCAAATAAAGTACCGATGTGACTAGGGAACCTTCCAATAAAGTTGATTTGACTAGTCAACCTTTTCAACCCTAGAAATTTCTTATTTATTTCTTTTTATTAATTTGGTTTTATTCTTTGTCCTTTGGACAATAAAAGTTAGGAAAACTATTATCCATTGGATAATAGAAACCCAATTTTTTATATTAAAAGGGTTAAAATGAAAGATTTGATCAAAGTACTATTGTAGACTTTTATAAAATTACTTTAAGGTACTTTTTGATTATTTTACTATAAAAGTTTCCTAGTAGCTATTGTCAATTGGATAATAAAAGTTAGGGTATTTATTATCCATTGGGTGAAAGAGTTATTCTTTCAAACTAGTACATGAGCTTATTAAACTAGTCTTTTTCTAAAATTACCCATGTGATGAAGTATTTTTATTTTATTATAAAAGTACTTATTAGCCTTAGTAGCCTTTAAGGCCTAAAGATTTTCCTAAATACTCCCATATTATTTTATATTGGGGTTTTGTACCCAATTGGATTAGTTTAATGGGGGATGTGATCTACCTAGATTACAAAGTACCTAGTTTATTTGTTTAAACCAACATGTGTTTTATTGGATTTCTTTAATGGATTTTTGATTTGGAAAATCTTGTACTTTCTTATTCTTTCTTGTAATATATATATATATATATATGTGTGTGTGTGTGTGTGTGTGTGTGTACTTGTGTGTGTGTGTGTGAGAGAGAGAGAGAGAGAGAGAGGAAGGAAGAAAGAAGGAAATAAGGTTGTACTTCCTTTGATCTTCCATATCTTACTACATCTTTCAAATCCATGGATGAACCTTCCTTCCTAGCTAAGAAACTCACCCTCCATTGTCCTCCATTTGTACTTCTATTGTTGTTTAACACAAAATCTTATACCTTTGTCTCCAAATCTTCCAACAAATCTTCCATAATCCCATCCAAGGACAATCTAGCCATGCAAGCCTAGGGTTAGGCTTTGATCTTTCAAAGATTGCTTGCCATGTGTCAAAATTTGAGGTAAAGAGAGAGAGAGGGGGGCCGGCCATGAAGAGAGAAGAGAGAGCCAAGGTTTTTCTATAAATAGCACCCCATGTTTGCCATTCAACTCACACCTTCACCTAGCAACTTCTCTCTCTAGAAAAATCTTGTTCTTTCTTTGTTCTTGCTTTGTTCTTTCTAGTTGTTGAGTTCTTCTTGTTTTCTTCAAGAAACTCAACCTAAGCCGCCACTAAACCGCCACTCGACCACCCTTCGATCCATAAAGTAGAGTAGTGTTAGTCAAGAAGAAGTTTCGAGAGAAACCTTTCTCTTTCGAAGCTCCCGAAGGAATACCGTAGGAAGTTACTCCGTCCGACCGCCGACTAACCTTCCGTAAGCCGTTACTACCGCCAAGAAGTAAGGTAGGATCTCCTTATCTTCCACCCCACGTATAAAGTAGGAATTTCTTATCTCTATTCCTAAGTATAATGTCGGTACCCATACTTACTCGATGAATACGTAGGTTATTTACCATGTGAATCGAAGTATTTGTATTTTGATCTTTCAAAGAGTTTTGAGTTACATATATGAATTGCTTGTATTACTTGTGATGTGATAAAGTATAAGTGATTTCACTCCAAAGGCATCCGTACATGTGGCGTTGTGCTTTGAATAAAGCATAAGTGATACACTTCAAAGGCGTCCGTACATGTGGCGTTATGCTATAAGTGATGATTTAGCATGATAAGTAGTATAGAATTGGATGATCTTGTTAGTATGTTTCATGCTTAACTGCGGAGTCTTTGCATGTAACGAGACACGAGAATCGAGAAAGTAGAAACATGACACCTAGGGTGTGGATAATGTTGAGATGTGTTTTGAAACCGCAATGTGGCCGGACTTGGTAGCCCATTGTGTGTATGGAAACCCGCGATGTGGCCGGACGTGGTAGCCCATCGTGTGGATTGTGAAAATTGCAACATGGCCGGACTTGGTAGCCCGTTGTGTGTATGAAAACTCGTAATGTGGCTGGACTTGGTAGCCCATTGCATGGATTGTGAAAACCACAATGTGACCGGACTTGGTAGCCCATTGTGAAGATTGCAAATGCGGCCGGACGTGGTAGCCTCATTGGTGATATGGCTTGGTTATCCGCGGAGAGGAGCCAATGCAAGTTTTGTGTGCCAATTGGAACCGGGCGCGGCAGAACCATTGTGAGGATACTCGGGAGACCGGCGCAGCGGAACTGAGGTTGGGTGTGTAGCTTGGTTATCCGCGGTACGGAGCCAATGCAAATGATTTTGAAAGGTTGATTTGTAATGTAAAAGTGTTGACACGGTCTACGATGTGTCGCGTAGGAGAAACAAAGTGAATCTTGGACACCAACGATAGTTGATTAACGAATATGGATGTGTCATTGTTAGCTATGTATATACGTATCATGTGGAAATTGATGTTTTATGATAGCCTTATTTGTAAGCTAAGGTTGGTGGGTAAGGATTTCCTATTGAGCGTTGTAGCTCATGGTGTTACCTTTTGGTGACCCTGACATATTATATGGGTGGCGACGCCGGTATAATGTGTCAGACTTCATAGATGAACAGGGTATGATGTACACCTTGGAGGCTTTTGGAGCTGAGGAGCTGTAGTTAGGAACCCTAGAACTCCCTTCATTTGAACTCTCGTGGGAGTTGTTGTAATAACGAGCCAGACTCCATTTGGTTTTATCAATAAAATTGTTTATTTAACGTACCCAAAATTCGGGGTGTTACAACTTGGTATCAGAGCTTTAGGTTCAAAACCTCGACCATGGGTAGAATGGGTAGAACCACGAGATAGTTTGACCATTACACAAAAGTGAATTGAGTTTAAGTTTACCGTCCCAAATTGGGTGGAATTCTGTCCAAACAATCTTCGGATTGAAGCAAGGCACGGAAATTGGCAGTACGGCCGAGCTGGGAATTCCCGAACAATTGGATGATGACTTAAATCAAGGATCGAATGTGGACTTAGAAACTCAAGAGTTTTCCTTAGAGTTAATAAAACTCTGTTACTGATTGAGGTTGAAACCTTTCCTTATAGATGAACCGCCTAGTTAACCTATTGGTTGGAGCTCGCCAACCCAAGGACGCCATAGAAGCTATGACAACTCCACTAGCAGAGAATCCCGACTTCATTGCTGCTATACTCACAGAAAAATGAGATTTCATAAGGGTGCAGCAGTATACTCCTATTCCCGTGGAGGAGGACCCCTGGTTTTCAGAAATGTTTCCTATCCTGTCTGCTTTCCATGAGTATTTCGGTGTCTTACCCCCGATGGAGAACTTTGAGGTTGGAGTTACGGAGGAAGAAGTCAATGGTGATAAGGACGCCAATGAGGCGACTAAGGAAGAAAACCTTGCGGAAGAAATCTCAAGGAGGATGAGGCCTTAGAAGGTCCGTGAAGGCCAAGGAGACTGCTTAAGCATGCCTAGAATAAATCTAGTAACCGTTGTAATCCTTCGGGATGTAGGATGTTAAGGATTAGGATCGTTTTCAACTTGTATTAGGAAATCTTGTTTTAAGTCTACTTGTTTTATAATAGAACTCTATGTTTATGTTTGTAATTTTGCTTATGTTGTATGATGTTCTTATATATAAAAAACATGCTTTATTTTTAAAAAAGTACCGTTGCATACTATTTGTTAAACTACTTTTGACCCTTAGTAGGAAGCGCCTTTTAAAAGGGAAACCGATTCGGTAGACTAAACCTCCCCCTTTCAATTTCCACTCGTAGATGGTGAACCGGTGCAGCGGAATAGGATATGAGACCGGTGACTCCTCTAACCCTAATCCCAACCCCGACCTCGCTCAAGTCATGCAAGCACTCGTAACCGCCATGAACGCTAACCGCCAAAACCAGAACCACGACAACGAGCCTATGACCCGAACTCGAGCAATGAACGAGTTCTGCAAACGTCAACCCCCGACCTTCAATGGAGATACCAACCCCACTGTGGCTGAAGCCTGGCTGAAAGAAACCAAGGTGATCCTGGACACCTTGGAGATTACTCGAAACAGAGACCGTGTGGCCTTAGCCACTTACCAGCTGAAGGGAGAAGCCTGTTACTGGTGGGAGTTAATGGAGGCCACCCATGCCATAGCCACCATGACATTTGCCGAGTTTGAAACCCTATTCCTCGACAAATACTTCCCTACACCCCTTCGCCTAACCAAGGAGCAGGAATTTATGAACCTGAAACAAGGGACGATGACCGTGACCCAGTACGCGGCCAAATTTGAGGAGCTATCCCGTTACGCCCCAACCGCTGTAGCAACCGAAGACAGGAAGGCAAGAAGATTCGAGTTGGGGTTGACTACCGCTCGAAGGGCCGTAGTGGCACAAGCCTTTACCACCTATAATGGTGTGGTCCAGTGTGCTCTTCGCCTGGAAAGCGAGGAGGCTGACTTCAAAACTCGATGGAGGAAGGCAACGGGCACCACCGGTGGACCAATTCGAACCCAAACCCTCAGTGATAGCCGTGGACCCTACTCCACCAAACCCTTTACCCCGTCTCGAGGCAACCAACCCTGGAAAACTGAAATCTCTGAAAATGGCGAGCAGAAGAGAAGTGGTCGAGACTTAACGACAGTTCGGTGCTACAACTGTCAGGCTATGGACCACTACAGTCGCCAATGCCCGCAACCTCAGAAGGAGGGTAATGGGAGCTTTGGACAAATAGGTTTTGTGAAGCAAAACCCTGGAGGCTCATCACAGTAGCAGAATGGGCAAAACAAGGGAAAGCCGCCCATGGGATACCAGCAAAGCACTGGGGGGCGTATCTTTGCGCTACAAACTGAGGCACAGGAGCAGGATCCCTCGGTGATCCAAGGTACGATATGATAGTACCTACGTACAAGCTTTAGCATCCCATTCCGATGTGTTTACTTCCTGCGTGACTGCATCAGCACTAGAAACAGAACCCCTAAGCACGAGTATGGAAATAACATCACCGTTTAAGGGAAGTATAGCTGTTAGTCTAGTGTGTTGAGAGTGCAAATTAGAATTAGCCGACCTACGCCTAGCTTGCGACCCTCTAGTGATCGATATGGTAGATTTCGACGTAATCCTAAGGATGGACTGGCGATCTGCACGTCGAGCGGTCATAGGCTGTCATCAGAAGTTAGTGACAGCTTAAGGGACTCAATTCCTTTTTAAGGGGGATAGACGGACAACGAGTTCGGCGACCAAAAGATCAAGGTGGCAGAATCCACTACTTGGATGGCCAAGAGAAGCCGATAGAATGGAAGTGGGATTACCACGCGTCGTGTGCAAATACGCCAATGTTTTCCCTGAGGGGCTTCCTGGCTTACCACCCCTAGGAGAGATAGACTTCTCCATAGAATCCAACCGGGGACGGCACCAATTTCTATGATGCCATATCGAAAGATCCCTACGAAACTAAGGGAGATCAAGACCCAATTGCAAGAGCTATTGGACTGGGGGCCTATCCAGCCGAGTACGTTACCATGGGGAGCATCGACGTTGTTCGAGAAGAAGAAAGAAGGCACGCTTCGACTGTGAGAGGGTTTAATATCAAGAAGCATGAGGGTTCAACAAGGATGTACTAGGAACGCTTGAGGGATGCTAGTCCGCATGATGATTTGGTAGAAGTTTTGCATTTGGCATTGGTATTTATGGTGGAGACCTTACCAAAGGCGTACAATGAGGCGAGCTATTCGATGGCAGAAGCAACTTCAACCCCATCTTGTTAAGCAAGTGATGAGGCTTAATTCGATTGATGGTGACCTACTTCTAAATTTAAGGGGGATAGTCGATGATTCCGAGATCGGTCTAGCAACCTAGTCTAATCTGTAGTCGCGTGCCAATTTTGAGGACGAAATTGTTTTAAGGGGGATAGATTGTAACGCCCCTGAATTTTGGTCAAAAAAATTTCGTTAAATATTTGAATTTTATTTGAATTACTTATTTTCTCTTGAATGGCTATATAATTCCTTGTTGATTTTCATCATAGTTGGATTTTGGCCATTTGTAAAACTCTCGACTAGAAACCCTACGTGACCAATTTAGTTAGTTTCTAACCAACTAGTTGGAGGAACCGAGCAACCAAACTTACCTAGTTACTAGATGAACCTTTTGGACCTTTTGAAACTTTTGAACCTTTTGCCTTTATCCATTGGTCCATAATGGTTAGAATAATTTTTGCCCATTGGACAATAAAACTTTTTAATATTTAAATCAAAGTACATGTAGTATTTCAAAATCCTATTTTAAAATAAAAGGTATTTGTACTCTTTTGTCCATTGATTATTAACCGCAAGGGGAATTATTATCCATTGGGTAGTAACCGTTAGGGAAGTTAGTGACCCTTGGATAATAGAGTCTTTTGACCAAATAAAGTACCGATGTGACTAGGGAACCTTCCAATAAAGTTGATTTGACTAGTCAACCTTTTCAACCCTAGAAATTTCTTATTTATTTCTTTTTATTAATTTGGTTTTATTCTTTGTCCTTTGGACAATAAAAGTTAGGGAAACTATTATCCATTGGATAATAGAAATCCAATTCTTTATATTAAAAGGGTTAAAATGAAAGATTTGATCAAAGTACTATTGTAGACTTTTATAAAATTACTTTAAGGTACTTTTTGATTATTTTACTATAAAAGTTTCTTAGTAGCTATTGTCCATTGGATAATAAAAGTTAGGATATTTATTATTCATTGGGTAAAAGAGTTATTCTTTCAAACTAGTACATGAGCTTATTAAACTAGTCTTTTTCTAAAATTACCCATGTGATGAAGTATTTTTATTTTATTATAAAAGTACTTATTAGCCTTAGTAGCCTTTAAGGCCTAAAGATTTTCCTAAATACTCCCATATTATTTTATATTGGGGTTTTGTACCCAATTGGATTAGTTTAATGGGGGATGTGATCTACCTAGATTACAAAATACCTAGTTTATTTGTTTAAACCAACATGTGTCTTATTGGATTTCTTTAATGGATTTTTGATTTGGAAAATCTTGTACTTTCTTATTCTTTCTTGTAATATATATATATATATATGTGTGTGTGTGTGTGTGTGTACTTGTGAGAGAGAGAGAGAGAGAGAGAGAGAGAGAACCCGAGAGAGAGAGAGAGAGAGAGAGTGAGCCGAGAGGGAGAGAGAGAGAGAGAGAGAGAGAGAGAGGAAGGAAGAAAGAAGGAAATAAGGTTGTACTTCCCTTGATCTTCCATATCTTACTACATCTTTCAAATCCATGGGTGAACCTTCCTTCCTAGCTAAGAAACTCACCCTCCATTGTCCTCCATTTGTACTTCTATTGTTGTTTAACACAAAATCTTGTACCTTTGTCTCCAAATCTTCCAACAAATCTTCCATAATCCCATCCAAGGACAATCTAGCCATGCAAGCCTAGGGTTAGGCTTTGATCTTTCAAAGATTGCTTGCCATGTGTGAAAATTTGAGGTAGAGAGAGAGAGAGGGGGGCCGGCCATGAAGAGAGGAGAGAGAGCCAAGGTTTTTCTATAAATAGCACCCCATGTTTGCCATTCAACTCACACCTTCACCTAGCAACTTCTCTCTCTAGAAAAATCTTGTTCTTTCTTTGTTCTTGCTTAGTTCTTTCTAGTTGTTGAGTTCTTCTTGTTTTCTTCAAGAAACTCAACCTAAGCCGCCACTAAACCGCCACTCGACCACTCTTCGATCCATAAAGTAGAGTAATGTTAGTCAAGAAGAAGTTTCGAGAGAAACCTTTCTCTTTCGAAGCTCCCGAAGGAATACCGTAGGAAGTTACTCCGTCCGACCGCCGACTAACCTTCCGTAAGCCGTTACTACTGCCAAGAAGTAAGGTAGGATCTCCTTATCTTCCACCCCACGTATAAAGTAGGAATTTCTTATCTCTATTCCTAAGTATAATGTAGGTACCCATACTTACTCGATGAATACGTAGGTTATTTACCATGTGAATCGAAGTATTTGTATTTTGATCTTTCAAAGAGTTTTGAGTTACATATATGAATTGCTTGTATTACTTGTGATGTGATAAAGTATAAGTGATTTCACTCCAAAGGCATCCGTACATGTGGCGTTGTGCTTTGAATAAAGCATAAGTGATACACTCCAATGGCGTCCGTACATGTGGCGTTATGCTATAAGTGATGATTTAACATGATAAGTAGTATAGAATTGGATGATCTTGTTAGTATGTTTCATGCTTAACCGCGGAGTCTTTGCATGTAACGAGACACGAGAATCGAGAAAGTAGAAACATGACACCTAGGGTGTGGATAATGTTGAGATGTGTTTTGAAACCACAATGTGGCCGGACTTGGTAGCCCATTGTGTGTATGGAAACCCGCGATGTGGTCGGACGTGGTAGCCCATCGTGTGGATTGTGAAAACTGCAACGTGGCCGGACTTGGTAGCCCGTTGTGTGTATGAAAACTCGTAATGTGGCCGGATTTGGTAGCCCATTGCGTGGATTGTGAAAACCACAATGTGGCCGGACTTGGTAGCCCATTGTGAAGATTGCAAATGCGGCCGGACGTGGTAGCCTCATTGGTGATATGGCTTGGTTATCCACGGAGAGGAACCAATGCAAGTTTTGTGTGCCAATGGGAACCCGGCGCGGCGGAACCATTGTGAGGATACTCGGGAGACCGGCGCGGCGGAACTGAGGTTGGGTGTGTAGCTTGGTTATCCGCGGTACAGAGCCAATGCAAATGATTTTGAAAGGTTGATTTGTAATCTAAAAGTGTTGACACAGTCTACGATGAGTCGCGTAGGAGAAACAAAGTGAATCTTGGACACCAACGATAGTTGATTAACGAATATGGATGTGTCATTGTTAGCTATGTATATACGTATCATGTGGAAATTGATGTTTTATGATAGCCTTGTTTGTAAGTTAAGGTTGGTGGGTAAGGATTTCCTATTGAGCGTTGTAGCTCATGGTGTTACCTTTTGGTGACCCTGACATATTATATGGGTGGCAACACTAGTATAATGTGTCAGACTTCATAGATGAACAGGGTATGATGTACACCTTGGAGGCTTTTGGAGCTGAGGAGCTGGCTAGGGTGGAGGAGCAGGAGGAGCTGTAGTTAGGAACCCTAGAACTCCCTTCATTTGAACTCTCGTGGGAGTTGTTGTAATAACGAGCCAGACTCCATTTGGTTTTATCAATAAAATTGTTTATTTAACGTACCCAAAATTCGGGGCGTTACAATCCAAATCCTAGATTGCTAAGTACTATAATAAATAAATTAGTACTAGTACCTTGTGAATTTTATTAATAAGAGAATGCTAGCCTTACATTTTATTGGATACTTAGTACCTACCTGTATATTTAACTATGTGGACATGAGTACATATATATCATATTATATAAAGCCCTAGATTTCCTAAAGTACATGATCCAATAGTTTAATAAGAACATGTGCATAATTAGATTACTTTAATGGGATATTTGATTTGGAAATCTAGTACCTTGTACCTTTGGGCCTATTATTTTTCTAGGAAAATCTTTACCCATTGGATAATAGTTGCTAGGGAAAATTTTATTCATTGGGTAGTAGCCAAGACTTTTGCTATAAATAGCACTCCATTCTTGCCATTCAACTCACACCTTCACCTAGCAACTTCTCTCTCTAGAAAAACTTGTATTCTTCCTTTGTTCTTACTTAGTTCTTTTTGTTCTTCTTGTATTCTTCAAGAAACTCATCTAAGGCCGCCACTAAACTGCCACCCGACCACCCTCTCGATCCAAAAGTTGTAGTAGTAATAGTCAAGACTTAGTTTCGAGAGAAATCTTTCTCTTTCGAAGCTATCATAAGCGTTCCGTAGGAAGTTACTCCGCCCGACCACTGACGTACTTTTCATAGCCACCCTACCGCCAAGAAGAAAGGTAGAGTCCCTAGTCTACTAACTCTACGTATAGTATAGAACCGTATCTTGAAAAGTAGATTATTCTTGCACTCTAACTCTAAGTATATAAGGTTTTCTGTCACCTATAATGTTTGAGATGCATGATAAAGCATAAGTGATTTTTCACTCCTAGGGCGTCCGTACATGTGGCGTTATGCTTTAAGTTGTGATTTGAACATGCTAAATGATATAGAATTGGATGATCTTGCTAGTTTAGTTTCAAGATTTCAATGAATGTTGTATGATTTACTTGTGTGGAAAGTCCTACCGCGGAGTCATTGCATGAAAACGAGACACAAAAATCAAGAAAGTTAGAAACATGGCACCTAGGGTGTGATTAATAAGGAAAAAGTGTTCGAAGAAGGAAATATTTTGAAACTACATAATGACCAATTTTGGTGGCATTATGTGAGTTGGGGGTGTGTGTGTGTGCCAATGGAAACCCGGAGCGGCGGAACCATTGCGCGGATACCCGGGAACCCGGAGCGGCGGAACCGAGGTAGGGTGTGTGGCTTGGTTACCGCGGAGAGGTGCCAATGCAAAGTGTGCCAATGGGAACCCGGAGCGGCGGAACCATTGTACGGATACTCGGGAACCTGGAGCGGCGGAACCGAGGATGGGTGTTGTAGGGAGGTATTTCCGAACAGATACTTTTAGTTGCCGAACACGTGATATTTGGGAGCACGTGGTAAGTATGACATACTTATTGCCGAGCAGTATGGTGAACGGCGATATGGACCAATGATATGAGAAGTCATTGATCCATACAGTCTGTTCGGCTAATAAAGACAAAAGGCATGTGAGGTCGTTGGTCAAAATAATTGATAAATGCCCAGTTACATGTGAAGTGACTAGTCCAAACCGCCTGTTCGGCCATGAGATGGCCGAACAAGGAAAGAGCTCCAATCAAGAGTGGGAGCAGAGGGAATACTCCGAAAGATTCCAGAATAGTCATGTCCCGTAAGGGAATAAGATCCCAAGAATATAGGATCTGGGAAAGATACCCAATGAGAATGGGATGTTGACCAGTAATGGAAAAGAATCCTAAAAGGACTCTTTTCTAATAAACTGATAAAGGAAACGAGAATCCTTGATATCTTGGGTTTCCTATACGAGTTGGGAATCCTAGGGCAACAGGGATGCTTGGACAGCAAGCATACGCAAATCTATAAATATGAGGTAAACCTAGAGGTAAAAGGTACGCAATACACTGCATTCTTATTGCTTTCCTACTGCTAATTAGGGTTTGACTGCTAGTACGTGATACTAACTTTGGCATCAGAGGGCCTTTGCCACGAGAGGCAAAGGTGCACTCACCCCCTGTCTATTTTGCAGATTAGGGTTCCGACGACGAATTAGGGTTCCGGTGAAAAGGCAGGAATAAGCCGTTGCAATCCAAGGTTATCCGAAGCATCAATTGTTTTCATCCCCCTATAGGTGTGTTAAAAACTATTTTGGAAAATGTTGATTTGGAAAAAAAAGAAGTGAAACGATGACACGGTCTACGACGAGTCGCGTAGGAGAAACTCTGAAATCTTGGACACCAACGTTAGTTTGAATAGCGAATGTGAATGTGATACTGTTAACTGTCTTATTACATTGGCATGTCTTATGTGGGAATCGTTGGTCTATTACTTGTAAGTTAAGGGTTAGTGGGTATGGGTTAATCTATTGAGCCTTTGTAGCTCATGGTGTTACCTTTGGTGACCTTGACATATTATATTGGTGGCGACGCCGGTATAATGTGTCAGATCTTATAGATGAACAGGGTGAACTCTACACCTTGGAAGCCTTTGGAGCCGAAGAGCTAGCCAGGATGGAGGAGGAAGCGGAGCAGTAGATAGGAACCCTAGTTCCCTCCCTTCTTTGAATAAAAGTACTTTTGTAAGGTTATGATGTAATATTGAGCCAAACTCTATTTAAGTTTTCAATAAAATTGTCTATTTAATGTTCCCAAAATTCGGGGCGTTACAACGGCTTCCAATGTTTCTGATATTTTAAACTCACTGGGATGATCAGCCAAAAAATTGGTCAATGCTTGCCCCTTTACTGACTTTTGAGGCATGTACTCGAGACAAAACTCAATTAAAGACACAATCCATTTCCCAATCTTCCCTCTAAGCACTGGCTTAGAAAGCATGTGGTTAATTACATCAGTTTGAGAAATAACATAAGTTACTCTAGGCAACATATAATGCCTGAGTTTCTTGGAAGCGTAAAATAAAGCTAAACATATTTTCTCTACTGCCGCATATGTTCATTCACATGAGTTTAAAAACCTACTAAGATAATAAACTGCTCGTTCCTTACATTTTCATTGTCTTGAGCCAACAGTACTCCTATTGAGTCTTGAGTTGCTGCTACGTACAACTTCACTAGCTTCCCTTCGATGGGAGGTACCAACATTGGTGGGTTGGCTAGATACTTCTTGATGGCTTCGAAAGCATCATCATGCTCCTTGGACCACTTGAATTCTTCTCCCTCCTTTGCAATTCCTTCTTGTTGGAAGGTGGTTTGGCTTCAATAATAGCCTTTGCTTTGTTCTTGTCAACTTGTATCCCTTTATTGTGGACTAAATACCTCAGAAATTTACCAGCTAATACTCTAAAAGCACACTTCTCTGGATTTAACTTCAGTTGGTAATGTTTCATTTGTCGAAATGCCTTTTCCAAATGTTCCAAATGATCATCATTGAAATTTGACTTCACAATGATATCATCTATGTAACATTCCAGAAAACTTCCAATTAAATCGTGAAAAATAGTATTCATGGCGCTTTGATATGTGACTCCAGCATTTTTTAACCTAAATGGCATTTTGACCCATTCGAAGATACCAATATTACTAGGGCAGGCAAATGATGTTTTATGTACATCCTCCTCTGCTATGCAGATTTGGTTGTATCCCGAATGTCCATCTAAAATGGATAACATCTTGTGCCCAGCTGAACTGTTTACAAGCATGTCCACATTAGGGATTGGATATTCATCTTTAGGAGTTGCAGTATTCAGATTTTGAAAATCGATACAGATTCTAATACTTTCGTTCTTTTTAGGAACTGGAACTACATTAGGTAGCCATTCAACGTACCTGGCTGTTCTAATGAAACCTGTATCTAGAAGTCTCTGCATCTCTTTGTTAACACTTGCAATAGTTTTTGGACTCATCTTCCTGGTTGGTTGTTTAATAGGTTGAATTGTGGCTTGATAGGCAACCTATGCTCCACCAATTTCCTGTCTAATCTAGAGAGTTCCTTGTAACTCCAAGCAAAGCATTCTTTATTTGCTTTCAACAGCCCTATCAGCTTGGCTTTCATGTTTGATTCAAGTTGTCTATTAATAAATACTGGATTGGGATTCTCTTCGTCTCCTAATCTTACTTCCTCCAAAAAATCTTGAGCTTCGATCTGCTCCTGAGACGTTAGCTGGCTCTCCTTCTCACAAGGTTTATCCTGCAAAACATCTTCCCATATGTTATCTTCTTGAATCTTTTGTTCAATTCCTAAAGCAACATATCTTATTAAAGCTAATGAGTTGGCTTCTTCTTCAGCCTCTTCATTGGATTTACATCCAAGCTGCATCATCTTTTGAGGTATCTGATTCATGGTCAACGGTTTGCTTCAGCTTTGACTTTAGCTCTACCAATTCTCCCAATTCCATCTCGTTGGTTGGGTAAGTGGCAGCCTAGAGTAGTTCACTCAGAGGAACTACATTTGACTTGTACATTTCTGATTTAGCAAAATTTCCTGTGGCACTAAATGGATGTGGATCAGCTTTGACTCCTTCAACACCCATTTCCTTGCCTTTCTCGTATTTAACAATCATTAACTCCTGATGCATAGAAGAAGGAATGCACCCATTAACATGAATCCAATCTCTTCCTAATAAAGCATTGTATTTAGCATATGTCTCGACTACAAAGAAAGCAGTATTTGTTTCTATGCCTCCTACGGTCAATCAAATTGAGATTATTCCCTTTGCATATTGACTCTCCCTAGTGAATCTTGCAATGGATGTACTGGTTGGGATCAATTTTGCTTTTCCTTTTCCTAACTTTTTTAGGGTTCGGAAAGGTAAAATGCTCACTGCAGCCCCATTATCCACCAAGATTCTGTTAAATGGGATTCCATCGAAATATGCAGTAATATACAGCGGATGTAAATGTTTTCGCATAGCATTAGTAGGCAATTTAAATGGATATGAAATTTCAACGTAATTTAAATCAATTACCAATGGGTACTCGATGTTAGACATAAAATCTGGTACTAAACAAGCACTTTCTTTTGAGCTTACCTCTAAGCCTTCTTGATTCTGGTCACTTTCACATACCAGGTTCTTGTCCGTCTCAGTCTGAGCCACATCTTCCAGATCACAATCATTGCAAATGATAGTAAGTTCATCATCACTACGTGTGTCTTCAGAAATGTCAGACTTGCCCAGGTTCAACCAAGCATCCCCTTGATCCTTGGATGTTTGCCCATTCTTGAAGAAATCCATTGAATATGGATAAACCATATTAACTTGTACTTCTGGTTGGCTTCCAAATTGAATGTTTGCTGCCTCATTGGTTGGTTTCACTATTTCTTCTCTCACTGTCTCCTTGGATTCAACCTCTTGTGTTGATACTTCCATAGGAGAAGAGCTCCCTTCTACCCTTCCTTGTTCCACCAACATAGCTTCCAACAAACCAGACTTGTAGCTAGCCAATGAATTGGGAGAAGGTGGATCAAAATCTTCCTCAAGCATTGCAAAGGCTACCTTCCCTTCCTCTCGAAATTGGGTTTGAAACTCCTCTGGATCCCTTTGAGCTCTATTGAATCTCAAATTAGGTCTTGCTCCTCTTCCTGATTCTTCCCTAGTTGAGGACTCTCCTGACTGAAAAAGTGAGTACTTCCGTTGGAGCTTCCTTTTTTGTGTCCTTGAGAGTAAAGGAACCATCTGTGGTATCTTGGATTTAGGGTCCCTTATCAACACCTAATTTCCAGAGTTTGAACTTGGTGGCTTGAATGTCTTGCTTCCACCCCTAGTTGAGTTTTTGTATTCTTGGAACAAATCAGGCTTAACCTGTTTTAGAAACCAGTCAGGGACTCCCTTCACCAAAGTAAATTCCTCCCGCTTGGTTTCTTCATGTGGCTCGGATGTCTGGCCAATGTTGGCCTTCTTCAGAGGAGGTACCTCTCTTTTTTGAACAGGTGGGACTGGGCTGGAAGGTACGTCCCTCTTCAAAGCTAACCAAGACTTGCTTTCAATTGGTTTCCCTTGTGTTGGAGTGATTCTTTTCATTCCCACCTCTTTAGGGAAGAAACTCACTCCATTTCTGTCCAAATCCTTAAAAACCAAGTAATTGGCTCTACACCCAACACTTAAGTACTCCAAAAATGAGGCTTCCAACATTGGTAAATGATTAGTACCTAAGAATCTTGGTGAAGGAAAACCAGTATTGGTTTGCCCATGGTAGTTTTGCTTCATTCCCATACTCCGAGGGTGACCAGCATACGACTTACCCCTTCCATGCTGAATTGAATTCATATTCAATGGTGCCTCCTTGTCTTCCCAATATTTCTTGACAGTTCGAGCCAATGAAGTTGGCACGTTGGTGTTAACTTCCTCAATCTTTGGGAAAGGCGTGGCATCCATCCCCATGGTTTGTTCAGGGAATTTGATCCTTCCTTTCTTGATTTTTTCTTGAATCCCGTCACGAAAAACATTGCAAAACTTAGTTGAATGAGACCATGAATCATGCCATTTGCAATATGTTTTCCCATTTTTCTCTTCTGCAGTAGGCAGTTTCACATATAAAGGCAACTTAATAATCTTCTTTCTTAACAAATAATCGAAGATTTCATCAGCCTTTGATATATCAAAAGAATAAACTTTAGTAGTTTCCTTCTGCTTAAATTTATGTCCTATGGTAACATTCTTTTGAGTTAAGGGCTCACAAACAAAGGATCATGCTCCACAATTTCTGCAGCATCGATCTCATAGCTGAGGTCTCGATAGTAAGTGGGGTAAGAGGAATTATGTCTATCCATATCCTCTTCCAACAATGATTCATATCTAGTAACTTTATAGGTTATATCTGCAAAGTCTCTAAACTCTGTAGAATCAAACCTCTTTTGAAGCTCTCTTGAACCATATTGTGCTAATCTCACAAATTCTGCCTCTGGTAGTTGGAGTTTGCACTTTGTCCTGGCTCTTTTGAACATGGATATGAAATCAGCCACTTTTTCGTTTGGTTTTTGCCTCAACCTAGCTAGGTCTGCCATGGAGACTTCAGGTTCTGCATGAAAGAATTGTGCATGAAACACTTCTTCCATCTAGAACTAGTTAATTATCGATCCTGACGGTAAATTAGTATACCAAGCAAAAGTTGGTCCAAACAAAGAATTTGGAAATAATTTCAACTTCATGAAACCATTTTGAGCCAAGTTCTTGCATTGGGCAGAAAATCTAGCAATATGTTCAATAGAAGATTGCCTCTCATCCCCATAGAATAGAGTAAAATCTGGAACCTTAAACTCTCTAGGGATTTGAAATGTTGTGTCTATCCATTCAGGATATGGTTTCCTATATATTTAAGGTTGTACCCCTTGAGTTTGAGGTCCACAGACTTCTTGTATGAGACCTAAAACTTAGTCTCTTAACACTGGATTGTCTACTAGGAGATTTTGCCATTGATTTACAACAGATTGTTCTACAAAATCTTCCTCATAAATCCCCCTATGGGCATTGAGATCCCCTTGGTTTTCCCTTGGAGGCCTCTCATATGGTGGTTGTTGCATCCCTCCAGCTACAATGGTAGCCTGTACAGGCCATGGAGTTTCTTTCCTGGGATTTTCTCCATAAATTGGGAGGTGATCTCTAACAGTGGGCAACCTTTGACGAGGGTCCTGAGGGTTATTACCCCTTCTCTCTGGTCTATACCCTCGCTCTAGCTCTGCGTTATTCTCCCATTCCCTAAGTGTTGGTTCGAAGAGAGCATTCACACTCCGCCTATTCCTGGTATCCCTAGGGACTCTAAGACTAATATCAAAAGGTTCTTTTGGGATTTCATGAACAGGTTTTGTTGGCTTCACTGGCTCATACCAAGATCGTGGTACTTCCTCTGGATACATTTTCTCTTTACCTATTCTAGACTTCATTTTACCCTGCCCAACTTCCTCTCCAAGCCTTCCTTCGAAGGCGCTTTGGTGAGTGCTTGAGTTAGCATGGTCATTTAGTCCAATATTCCCTGGACTATTCCTTGCTGACTCTGAGTGGGGTAATCTATTTTTTATGCTTTTGATCATGGCTCTTTGAGTTTGAGCATTTCTCTAAAAGAGATCATCATTTCTGTAAACATATCCTCCTTATTGGGGTCCTTACCACTGGCTTGCCCCTCTTGGAAATTTAGAGGTACTTCGAAAGGAGGCCCTTCATAAAGAGGCTCTTCCACTTCTAAAGCCAATTGAGGAAACCCAAGGTTAATAGGTGTACATGGTTCTACAATCTGCTCTGGCTCAGCCAGTTCCTCTAGCTTTGGACCACAGATGGGTGTCCCTATTTGTTTCCTAGGCCTTGGCATTTTTGACACCTTCGAGTCCCATCGGGCGTGCCAAAAAATTGTTTGGGCTAAATTAGCTCGATCTAATGGCAAATAATTGTGTGCGGGCGTGCAAGAAAAAAACTAACTTTGGAAAAGAAATTATTTGTAATGCCAGTAATTTTGGGAACGTTAAATACACATTTTCATTGAAAACTTAAATAGAGTTTGGCTCATTATTACATCATAACTCCCATGAGAGTACTTTACACAAGGGAAAGATAACTAAGGTTCCTAACTACAACTTCACCTGCTCCTTCATTCTTGCCAGCTCTTCGGCTTCGAAAACCTCCAAGGTTTATAGCTCACCCTGATCATCTATAAAGTCTGACACATTATACCAGCGTCGCCCTTAGTATAATATGTCAGGGTCCCCAAAGGTAACACCATGAGCTACAGGAGCTCAATAGAATAATCCATACCTACTAACCCTTAACTTACAAACAATAGATCATAAATTAACAATTTCCACATAGTACATGCATATTTAATAAAACAGCTAACAATGACTCATCGACATTTGTTATCCAAACTAACGTTGGTGTCCATGATTTTCTGAGTTTATCCTACGTGACATTTCGTAGACCGTATCACTGGTTTCACCTTTCATTTACCAAATTAACATTTCCAAAATCGTTTTTGACACACCCAACCTTGGTTTCGCCATTCTGGTCTCCCGAGTATCCTCACAATGGTTCCGCCGTCCAGGGTTCACATTGGCACATAAAACTTTGCATTTGCTCCTCTCCGCGGATAACCAAGCTACACACCAACCTCGATTCTGCCATTCCGTTCTCTTGAGTATCCTCACAATGGTTCTGTCGTCCTGGGTTCCCATTGACACACACATACACACACCACACAATGGGCTACCACATCCGGCCACATTGTGGTTTGTAAACCATTTCTCTTTTTCAAATCACGTCTTTGTATTAACTACACCCTAGGTGTCATGTTTCTACTTTCTGGATTTCTGTGTCTCGTTTTCATGCAAAGACTCCGCGGTAGGACCTTTGAACTCTATAATATAAATCATTCATTGAAATCTTGAAACTAAACTAGCAAGATCATCCAACTCTATGTTACTTTATCATGTTCATGTTCACGGAATCACATTCAACAATTACCACATACTTAAAGCATAGCGTCACATGGATGGACACCTTTGGAGTGGAAACCACTTATGCTTTATCACACATCAAAACAAGAAATCCTAGTAAACACGTATACATGCTCATAACCATCCTAAGATCAAAATACGAATACTTTCGATCAAGTTTATATTTCGAAAATCCGTTCTTTCCTCCTTCTAGATAAGTTCAAAACAACATATGTTTTTCCGAAAACTAAAGTCGATATATTTAACATACTTCCCTTCCTTTTCAAAACTTCAATAAACACCTTTCAAGTTCTTATGCATTTCAAACATTCAAACAATATACACACTTCTATTTATACTTAAAGTAAATGAGTAGAGGTATTCTACTTATACTTAGAGTTAGAGTGTAAGGATAATCTACCATTCTTCTTGGCAGTAAGGCGGCTATGGAAAAGTAAGTCGACTATCAAACAGAGTGACTTCTTACGGTAAAGCTTCCGGTAGTTTCAAAAGAAAAAGGTTTCTCTCGAAACTAGTTCTTGACTAACTACTAAACTTTTTGGATCGAAAGGGTCGTTGAGTGATGGTTTAGTAGCGGTCTTAGATGAGTTTCTTGAAGAACTCAAGAACAAGAAGAACAAAGAACAAACTCAAGAATTCTAGAGAGAGAAGTTGAAAGGTTTCAAGGTGAGAGTTGAATGGGTGGGTGGGGGGGGGGGGGGGGGGGGGTTTCCTATTTATAGCAAAAATTTGGCTCCCTTTATCCCCTCTTGGCCGGCCCTCTTTCTCTCTCCTTTCTCTCATTTTTTTTGCTCCATGGTCTTGTCTAATCTCACCTTTTATCATGGCATAGCCTTCCCTCACTTGTCAATCCATCTTTTAGGCTTAAGGCTATAAAATCAAGTAGGATCTTAAGGCTTTTAAGGGAAATCATAGGTAATTATAGTCTAGGTTGCAAGACTTACAAGTCTAAGGATTAGCCTTCCATGTTTAG
Organism: Rhododendron ovatum; assembly: GCA_019656835.1. Classification (NCBI taxonomy): domain Eukaryota; kingdom Viridiplantae; phylum Streptophyta; class Magnoliopsida; order Ericales; family Ericaceae; genus Rhododendron; species Rhododendron ovatum. Next base: position 30,496,556 of record CM033798.1, on the reverse strand, counting down.
TCAATCCTAGGTCTAGGTTGTTGTCAAAATTTAGGGTGTTTAAGGGCTAGGTTCTAGGATGATTAAAGGCTAGATTGTGAGCTTGAAGTAGTCTAGGAATGAGTTGTCAATGGTCATTAGGCTTAAGGGCTAAAGGTAGTTTGCTTGAGTGACCAAACACATGCACACACCTCACCCTCTCTCTCTCTCTCTCTCTCTCTCTCTCTCTCTCTCGTGTATGATGTATGTATGTATGTATGTATATATATATCTATATATATATATATATACACAAGTATACTTAAGTACTAACTAGTCTAGCTTACTAAGTCTAGGGAAAAAGTACTGATTATGGGTTAAGGCTCTTTATGACAAGTTAATACCCAACGGTCACAACGTTTTCTAGAAACCATATATATATAGTGTTCCCATAAGGGATCCAGCACGGGCTTACCGTGCGGGACTCCCCTTTTTCCGATCGAATTGGAACGATCCGAGCCGCTCAAAGTGATCAGAACGCGATTTTAAGGGTACCCGTGAGAAATCAGCAAAAAAAAAATGACCAGGAAGGGCTTGATCCGAGCAGTTTTTTATTGAACGGTTCGAGAAAAAACTGCTCGGATCAAGCCCTTCCCGATCATTTTTTTTTCTAATTTCTCACGGGTACCCTTAAAATCACATTCTGAACACATTGAGAGGCTCGGATCGATGCAATTCAATCGAAAAAGGGGAGTCCCGCACGGTAAGTCCATGTGGGATCCCTCATTAGATATAAAGTGTGTGTGTGTGTGTGTGTATATATATAAGCATACTTAGGCCTAAGTTGTCTCACAAGGCCTAGGAGAAGGCAATGATGATTGGTAAGGCTCTCAAGTGCAATGCATTGTCCATTGGTCAACACTTTTCCTAGAAAGTGTATATATGCATATATAGGCATATATAGGCATGCTTAAAATAGCCTATGAGGTATATATACCTATATATATGTATATATAAGTACTTAGAAAATATAGGAAAGTGACTTTGGAAGGTAATTAGGTTTAAGGCTATAAACCTTAGGGTTGCATGCATGACATGCATAATGATTACTACTTTTGGAAGCAAAATAATGACTACCTTTGGTCCAATGGTCCTTAAACATTAGGGAAAGGTAACTAGGTTTCTACTAACTACTTGGTCGGAAGCTAATTCTACTTGCCAAGTAAGATTTCTAGCCAAGAAATATAATTTAAAGACATTGTTTCCTTTACTAGGAAAATATACAAGTGCTTTTATAGCATACTTGTCTTTTGGAAAAGGACTAGATTGTCCAATGCTAAGAGATTTGAATTTAAAAGTCTCAAATCTAATTATGACGGATTATTATAGTTAAAAGAGATTTTATAAAGCAAATTTAAGATTTTAAATAAAAAATTTCAAATATTCAACGAGATTTTTATTCACTAAAAATCGGAGTTGTGACATTATTCTTTTCAGATTGATTGAAAACAACTAATTTAAATCAGGCAACTGTGTTATCCGTTCACTTGCCTCAACAAAGAGGATTTTTCCTTAAGGTATCAATTTAACAATGGATTGACGCTCTTCAATCAAAAAAGATAATTGAACATAAACAAACCCAAATTTAATCAAAGGTAAGTTTATATACAAATACTCTTGAGACTTCGACAAGAATAATGCAGAAATATAAGCGCACTGAATTTAATCAAAAGTGAACCTATAATCGACTACTCTTTGGTAAGAAAAAGACCAAAAGAAATAAGATAACTTGAACGTAATCGAAAGTAGTCTTACATGCAAATAAGCCTTCAACTTACAAGTTAATAAACTAATCTAATCTAAGTCCTAAGCTATGATAGATCTCTGAGCAATCATTTTGTATGAGTTGTCAGATGATGAATTTTTGTTTGGGGCTCTTTCTTCACTTGCTTCTTCTATTTATAGACAATGAGTCTGCCTTCGATCTTCATTCTCCACGTTCTCAACTGATACCCATGTCTTCGTTCGAACTGCTCATTCTTCCCTCCAAAAGCGGTTGAGAGGAGCCTTCGAACGTTTGCTTGAATTGTTCTCCTTAGAATTCTTTTCTTTCCACGCTTGTTAATGTTGATCATGGCTATTTTCTGGGTAATGGGGTTCCTGTTTTCACGCAGCATGGTTTAGTGCTATACAATTGGCTATCCAAATGATTCACTACAACCACGATTGATATCCTTCATGAAATGGGGAAATAATGACACTGTTTGATGGATAATTGCCGGCTGAACTTAATTGTCATCTTAATTACCCTTGTTTGATGTCTAAACGTGGTCATTTCCAATCAAAATGATACTGTGTAGTACTAAAATAACATCGTCATTAAACCTTTTGATCCTCTACATCCCAGGTCTAAATGAGACATGTTTTGATTGGGCAAAACACTGTTCTGTGCCACGTGTAATTTTCTCATTAGGTGGCATATTTTAGGATGTAAACATGTGTGTCCATCTGTGTCATGCCAGAACCAAAATTGAAAATGGAGGGCAGGCTTACCTCTTGTAGCGGTTTTTGCTCCGTCACTATAACATCTGTGACTTGTTTTTCAACTTCCATTGTGTGATCTTCCAACTGCAAATCGTGGTGTATTGATGGGTCAACTATTTCTTGTTTATCAATGGAGGGAGAAGAAGCAATCGAGGTTTCCATTGACAATTTAAGAGGATGAGGAGGGGAGAAAGATAGGTAGGGTTGGCTGCTGGTGGGAGGGGCCTGCTGGTGGGTGGTGGGAGTTGGGTATGGATGAAAATGGAGGAGTTTGAATGGGGGGAGGGAGGAGACGACGTTCTGGGAGGGAAATCAAAGAAATGAGTATGTGGTTGTATGTAATGGGCTATGTAACATTCTTAAAGGGTAAAATGGTCAAATAACATGAGGTCTTGGGGGTATAATGGTCAAACTGCATGAGGGCATTTTTGTCCATAATTGGTAAAAGTTTTAATCGGTTGCGTGTAGTAAGAACTGGGCTGTGAATAGCAGCGCCAAAAAAAAAAAAATATTGCTGGGCCAAAAAAAAAAAAAAAATCAACATAAAAGCACACAAAAGAGAAAGAAATCTCTCCATCTGAGTTGGACATCTCAAAATCCTCTCTCTCTCACTCTCTGTGTCGACAATGGCGCTTCCGTCCTTATTCCGTGAGAGGCTTGAACAGATGGAGGACACCAGGAACCAGCGGCTCTCTCTCCTCCAGGTCCCCCTTGTTCTCTCTCTGTCTCTCTGTCTCTCTCTCTCTCTCTGTCTCTCTCTCTCTCTCTCCGTAATGCTATCTACTATAATCTGTCTTTGTTTAAGAGAGCTTAGCCCTTTCAATTAATCCGATGCAAAATTGTTCTCGCTCGCTCGCTCGCAGACGGAGAGAGAGCTACAAATCATCAAATCCCAGCTCTTATCCATGAAGCTATCCAACATCCGATCCCTGGAACAATGCTGCTTGAAATTCGAGCAGAAGATCGCGTCTCGAAAATTTGCCATCTCGTCTCTCAAAGCCCAAATGGATTCACTCGACTCCAACTACGATCACATTCTGCAACAAATTAGGTACAACCGTACAAGTATATATTTTCCATCTCATCTATCCATGTTACAGAGTACATTATGTCCAGAAACACTGGCTAATTGTGCTCTACACGACGAAAGAATAACTGCAAACACAAACGTATTAGTTTGTGAAGATACGCCAAATTTTTTTTTTACCAAAAGTTCTTTTTCCATCCATTTCAGACCACTTCATTTAAAGTAAGAACCAAGTTAACATTCCTTTTGTTGAGAAATCGGCCAAGCCAACAAACATACACACAAAGAATAATCAAGAAAGGAAAATAAGAATGCAAGACACAAACATTTTTACGTGATTCCCAACTAGGTAGTTGAATACATCAAAGCTCACACCTGCGTGTAGAAAGATTTATAACCTAAGTTTACATCACCAATTATGGAACTCCAATAGTCAGCAAAACGTGACCCAAATTGAATCAGGCTTCACAAGCTCAACATCTCTATGGTTAGTAACAGTAATGTTCACCTAAATCTTAACATTATTACTTTTTCAAACTATGTAGCTACAGCAAAATCAAGAAATAAAAATCCAAAGACCGGAAAAATTGAAATGGCCTTCGATGCGATAGTCTTACTGGTTCTACAAAACATGCGGCCACTTGTGTCTTTGGGAATTTATTCAATACTATGGATATGAGATATTTTGGAAGCCTGGGCTGGTCGTGGCACCCTTGGCCCTTATGAGCGATTGTTTGGGGCAACGGGTGTTTCGTAAAATTAGATATCAACAATTAAGTAAGACTTTTTCTTGGGCAAATCAATTAAACAGGACTTGTATATAACAATGGTTTAGCATATGAAGAGTACAATGGTTTCATGAAGAATACGATGGTTTTTCACCATTCTTGTAATCATGTGCAATACGCCAAAAAATATCCTAACCGTACCCGTATCTTATTTTCTTAGACTTTCTCATATCGCCGTATTCGAATCTTCGGATCGTATACTATCCATGTTGATGTCAGGATTCATGCTTCATAGGTGCACAAACAAGAAGTAGGATGAATACCATTAGAGTAGCATTGCTTAACTACAGAAAAATATGCCACTAACTTATAGTTGTAGCTCACATACAAACACATTAACGTTAGATAAACATCGCCATATGATTATATACCTGCACATATTTAGGTGGAAATGGGTTTAATGGTTTGGTTGGTAACTAGGGTGTCGAAGAATGAGGTGGAAGAGCTGGAGGAGTTGGAGAAGCAGAAGGAGAGTTTTTATGGTTTGGAAAGGCATAAAATGGAGAGGTTTCAGGCTCAAGTGGAGAACTTTGTTGTCGACTATCAAATGCAAGTCCAGGAGTTGAGAAACAAGATCAATGAGGTAAATGACATTTCACTATCTTCCTTTGGAATTTGTTTTAGTGGACTATACATAGAATTTGTTATGTTACTGTTGATGAGAGCCAAACATGTCATCTGGTGATATCAATCAATTCATGTATCTACTCTGTGTTTGCGACATATATGGGCAAATGCTTGGGCAATGGTAAAAACATCAAGTAACAAAAAGTGGGATTGGGGATTCAAGCCACTTTGCCCATAAATAGGTAGATTAAGCCAATACCAGTACTACAAGGTGGCATCCTGAGTCAAATATGAAATGAGGACTTATGATTGCAAATTTTAGTACAGATTATGGAAGGTACAAGGTAGTACTGTCAAATGAGTTACCTCGCTCTCTGCAATAGCTCCCAGTGCAATGGACCAGTCACCATGTTAAATGCCCCAGGATAGCAGATCAAGTGAGCCCCTGATAATAAATGAATAGTTGTAAATGTTAGAAACCATGTTATAACACGAAACTGAGTTCCACCAAGGAATCCAGGGGGTTAGGACAGTACCCAAATGTCCCTAACATGTGCTCTGTTGTAAAACTGAGAGCAGAAGGAAATTAGTTACAACAAGGTAGCTGATCTTGGAGAATTAGTTAAAAGTCTAATTTTAACCAAGGCATATTGATCAAGGAAAAAGTTACTAAATTTCATCCTATTTTGAGATGATACAGTGAATCAACATATTTTAGGAGTCAGCATCTAAAAATCAACTTATGTGCCAGCATGATAACCACCAAATAAATAGTCTTATCGCATCAGATGCTACGAAGTAGTGGAAAACCCCCCAAATAAAACCAGTAACCAATTCTTTTTTACTTTTCCGTATTTGTGCAGAACAACTTAATTTTGAAGGGGTAAATAAAGATACCTGTCAAACAAACAGATGTAAGGAGAACATACCTCTTGCTGCGTATAGCATAGCTAATTCCTGGAACCGGATATCGTAGCATATGCCGATGCCAATCCGACCGACATCTGCAATAAAAAAACTTCTTGTAATTTGTAAGGATCAAATAAAAGGTCAATGACAACAGTAAAGTCTATGTCCCAGTGATCTTTGCAACTGCTGAACGGAAAACAAGCAAACCCGTATCCACAATAGTTGGGCTCTCCCCTCCTGTAAGAGTCAGTGATTCCTTAAAGGTTATCTGACCTGGAATATCAATGTCAAAAAGATGTACTTGTATTTATGGCCAGAAAGGTCGTTAATCCAGAGCTTTTGCAAAGGAGTCAAAACAGTACTCAATTATCTATCTTTGATATCGTCAATATTGTGCTGCCAATAAATAATGTAAGAATAATGGAGGCACATACCTTCCTGTGTTTTGCCTTGAGCTTTCCATCACTACCGAAGACACAGCAAGTATTATACAACTTATCACCAGAACGTTCTGGTATAAAGCCACCAACAACTGTAATCTGTAGACTCCGGGAGAGTTCAGACAGCATCATAGTTGAAGGAGATGCATCACCACCCGCATCAATATCCTCTGCATATACTGGGAAACTAGCATTTGAGTATGGACTATTCCATATTTCCTGAAATGGGGTAGATACAACCAGAATCTCAGTTGAAGTATCATTTTCAAACTTAATTAAGATCACAATATATTGGAGAGAGAAATAATAAAAACACTCATGGAAAGTCCTTTCAAAAGGTCAAATGTGAGTACAGTTAACACTGGCACGTAGTACAGACTACAGAGACTCTCAAATTCAAGAACAAGGCATATCCAATGCCAGTGGTCACATCACCATGCAGTAAAGTTAATCAACACCCCCTATTCATGAAGGGTCAGATTATTTTTCCAAAGTAACCACCATGAAGGGTCACATTAAACCTATAAGAACTGTATGGTAAAGAAATTTGAGTGATTTCTGTAAGATACTAAGATTAGAAGTCTTTTGAATGTTAGTGAAACAGATTTTATTTCAGACCATAAAGGGATAGAGACTATATGCTCGCTTTAAATCTTTTGAAAGCCAAAAGCATTTTATTGTGAACATCTAAAAGTATGCATCATCTTCAGATAAAAGCACAATTGCACAACGCAGATATATTTACGGAGATATATTTCTAAAAAAAGCAAGGTATGACAGCGATAGTCTCGTTGCACCCTCAGATCTGCCTGGACACTACAAACTTACAAGAAGAACAACTAACTGGGCACCCTTTTGTGCAGCTTCCTTGATTGCTTTTCGAGCATGAGCAATATTTCTTTCCTTGTCAGCAGTTACCAATAACTGGCAAAGAGCAATCTTGAACTGAAATGGAGGAAACACAAGTGTTATAGAAATGAGTGCAATTTTGTTCACCCTCCTTTAGGGAGGGTGAACATTACCCTCCCTCGTATTGGTTGGAATGGTGTAGGTCTCATCCGTGCAATACACTTTTTGGTAAGCATGACATCACTTTGTGGTGGGATCCATACCATTTCAACCAATAGGAAGGAGGGTAATGTTCACCCTCTTAAGTGGAGGGTGAACAAAACTCAACTCTATAGGAATACAAAACTCCGACACTTCACAACATGATCCCAAGATGAAAAGTAGATGAAGTTGAAACACGTTCATTTAAATCATTTCCAATTTGAAACTCATAAAAGAATTAGCAGCATTCGGAGGCCCAACCCACTCCTTCATCGTGCTACATGATATGAGAACGTTGAGGTTTGCATGTTTGCGACATGTTTGATATAGAAACCATGAACAACATGATGAAGTTTTGTATTTGGCTACATGCTTGATGAAAGACACTAAACAACAAAAGGTTTCTTTTCTTGAAAACTAAAGTAATCTTGATAAGAAACATTGCAAGGAAATACTTTAGTTGATGTTGGAGATGAAGAATGTTGTGTTAATCTTAATCGGTTATTTCTTTCGTTGCCCCATGAATCTATTTTTATGTTATTTTGTACGTTTAGTGATATTCGACCCACGAGAACCAAAAAGGTATGCTAATAGAACATTGCCATGTTTTGATATCTACGTAGTTGGTATAGTAATACTCAAGCAGTTTAACAGACCAGCTATTCAGATGGTTATTTTTGGTATTGCGATAGTTGAACAAATGGTCAAGCAGAGATAATGAAGCCTTTACATTTAGATTAGTGATTAGTTCCTTGTATCAAAAAGTGTAGCAGTTATATTTGTAGCACGATGATGTGTTCAATCAGAAGCATAATTTGCTTCATTTGGTGCTAATGATGCATGTACTTTTTAAATGATACCTCACAATGTGACCTGTGTTCGTATCCACCCATTTCACATTGATTATTCTTTCAGCTCAAAGCAATCTTTGTGGAAGTTAAAGCAAACAATGAACATTTGAATGGCTCTGAGATAGCTGCAGCAGAGATGCGAAAATCTGAACTTTTAGCTGCAAAAGAGAACTTGGATAGATGCTTGGCTTCAAATTACCAGATCAGGACACAGTTGCAAAAGTAGCTTCACAGCCTATTGCCGGAAAAAAACAAAGAGAGCCTTGCCAGTTGCGTAAACAAATGACTTGGACGCTAAGCTCAGGATCTGGACAAAAACCAGGGCTATGGATGAATGCCTAGAGTAGACACTAAACTTGCAAATTGAATTGTTCAGAGTAGGTGATTCAACATCTAGCGGGTTCATGTTGATTGTAAACCGAAAGCATATCAGATTCTTTAACCTGAATTAAGGACATAAAATTGTGTAGATAGATCGGAATACTAGAGCACTAATTTGTTGCTGTAGCAGAAAGTGCCAACAGACAATAATGTCTTCTCTGAACTTTTTAGTCTTTGATGATCATATACTAGAAAGGTGTCTCAAGTTTGAACTAGCTGTAATCAGTGGGAAAAAAAAAACAATTGGATATGTTCTACGGGAAAAATTCAAAAAAACCATTGAATTTACGCCACAATGTCCCATAGGCCTCCAAACTTAACATATTTTCAATTAACCTCCAAAGTTTACAAAAAAAAAAACTTACAATTAAGCATTTGCCGTCATCTTCCGTTAGGTTACAAATGGAATTGTGAAGTTTGTACTGTTCATCCAACGTTTAATACTCCCTCCGTCCCTTTTTAAGTGTTCTGCTTCGTAACTCCAACTTATTAAAAAGACATCATCATTACACCTTTCACATCACCTTTTTCCTCCACTTTTCCTACTTACCCATCATCATTACACTTTTATTCACTAATTTTTCAAAATAAAATCTACTTTTAGGGACAAAATAGACAATACACCAACTTTTACCCCCTTAACTTTACAAAATAGACACTTATTAAGGGACAGCCAAAATGGAATACTGGACACAAAAAAGGGACGGAAGGAGTATTTATTTGGACCTATTACGGATCCTATAATGATTATTCAAACTGCAAGTCATTCTTAAAATGTAATTTTATTGGTTCCTTAAAAAAATAAGCTCAATCTGATATCAGTAGGGCTTTCACATGAGTTAAGGATCTCTTAGGGTGTTCATTGAAAGATCTTAGAGCTTTAAATTCATTATGACCATTCAGGATAAAATGATCGGAAAAATAAAATCTTTGCATCGGTTCAAACAGATTAAAAATTGGAGCACTTAATTTTTTATTCATATTTTTATAAAAAATTCACAAACAGATTGAACTAGATAAAAAAATTAAGTGCTCAAATTTTAAATGTGTTTAAACTGGTGTGAAAATTTTATTTTTCTGATCATTTTTTTCTAAATGGTTATAATGAATTTTTGGCTTTAAGACTTTTAAGAGAGTCCTAACTTGTATGAAAGCCCTACAAATATCGGATTAGTCTAATTTTTTTAAGGAACCTATAAAATTACATTTTAAGAATAACTTGCAGTTTGAGTTATCTTTATTGGATCCGTAATAAGTCCAAATAAATATTAAACGTTGGATAAACAGTACAAATTTCACAATTCCGTTTGTAGCTTGATGGAAGATGACGGCAAAGGCTTAATTGTAAGTTTTTTGTAAACTTTGGAGGTTAAATTGAAAATACGTTAAGTTTGGAGGCCTATGGGACATTGCTGTGTAAGTTCAGCAATTTTTTTTATGAATTTTTCCCATGTTTTACTGTATAATTTCCATCACAAAATGCACCTTTTATTTGGCGTGAAAGATGGAAGTTAAATCTCGCTGATTGATAAGTTGCTAGTAGTGAAGTTGCTCATTATGTTCGGTTGCTAGTTTAGTTTTAGTTTTAATTTTGTTTTCAATCATTACCCTATATCTTTCTCCAATTATTACCCTATATCTCCAATTATTAATTTCTCTCTCTATCTCTCTCCAATCATTACCGTATTTCTCTCTCCACACACTACCAAAACTAAATTAAACTATCAACCAAACAAAGCCATGGTCATTCTTGTTTCTTTCTTCTTTTTGTATTGACAAGATTGTTGAGGCTTTACCCTGATTAATAGGCCTGTACACGTCTCACATCCCCCAATAAAACTGCGAAGCCTAAGCCCTCAGAGTAGCCTAAAAGCAAGCTAAGCAGGATTCACCTATTTTGGGCCATAAAGGTACTAACTAGCTATCATAAAAGCTGGTCCAGCCCTAGCCCTATTCAAGGGAGACAAGTTCTAGCGATCTGGCCTCAAGACCCTTATTCATACAGGGGCTTTTAAACCCTGCTTAACAAAGCCAATTTGTCCCTAAGGCCCTGCGAGTCCAGACAGACCCTAAGGGTAAATCAATAGCATATCAACCACCTATTCACCTCCCGAATAGAGCCTGTGTGATAGATATATGATGCATGACCAAGTCGGTCCTTCGCTTAGGCGTATAGGCCAACATACCAAGCACAAGCTCTATTCAGAAGTAATTGGTAGAGGATTTATCTCTACACAAGGGGGGCTTCAGAGCTTGAATCAATTTTGAAAAGAGGCCTAAAATCAAGCTTGAGATAAGTCAAGATGTTCAACAGTATCCCCCTCAAACAAAGCGAGAAGGGCCTGATAGTCTCTCTTAGAAGGGAGGATGTTAAACTCTACATTAGCTCGACATTTAGGAGGTTCGAACTCAAGGGGCCAATGGTCATAAGTAGTCCGAAATTCCACTTCGCCTAGGGCCGAACAAGGTCAAAAAGTCAATGACAATGTCCAGAGAACTGTTCTTAAAGGCTGTAGTCATAGGGGTGATATCACTCTGGATTCATCGTTCAGTTGTCTCAGTTCGTCTGTTGGTCAGAACACATCTTGATAGTTGACATCACATGTTTTCTGAACAATAGGCGGGCCACTGAGCGTCTTACCGAGCTTGCTAAGTATAACCAAACGTTTGATACTAACTTTACTCGGGAAATATTCCCATCGCTCGGTGAGATCCTTTTTACTCGGTAAACTTTCCATTGCTCGTTGGAAGTTGTTTACGCTGGGTAGGACTTTAAGCATCTAGTAATGTGTTTGCTCGAGATAGTGTTCGACATCGCCTTTGTGGAATCTTCTAGAAGCTTCTGATAATATGTGGGTTGTCTTTTCTGATAACCGAGGTGATATCTCTGATTGATGTGACTCGTCTGACATTGACAAACGCGGCTCTGCAATCTCCAAGAAGCGGTGTTCATTAAATGCTCCTGACATGTGACGTCATCCGAACGTGACAAAGCACATGGATTGCAGAACCAGCCTGTGCAGCACTCTACATCTCTGCCTATAAATAGAAGAGTGCCCCTTCTAGGGCAAGGATTAGATCTTTTCTCTTAACTACTGTCATCTCTCCCCTAACAAATTTCTTAACAAACTTCTTTCTCCTCCACATACTGACTTGTTCGTTGGAGCTTTTTCCCGGAAGAACACCCCCCTCAGGTTCTGTAGGTACACAAGATCAGCTCAGTACTTCGGCAATCCATAAAAGAGAAAAGAAGGTTCAAGAAGATCACGGTGAAATTAGCCCCCACAAAGGCCATAACCAATAATTCGGAATGGAGGATAACCCTTTACAGGGGGGCAAGGGTACTTTGCTGATAAGCACCCGATATTGCAGTATAGGGTGCGCTAGGTCTCTAGTTTAGTCTAATTTCATTATTAATTTAGTTATTTTTAATTGCTTTTACTTATAGAGTATGCTAGTTTTGTTTTGTAGGGAAATCACTAAATAAAGGAGTTTTAAAGCGTAAAGCATATCAGGACATCCAAAGACCCGAAGGTGCCCCGACAAAGCGAAGACCAAAGTCAAAGTTATTGGAGCATAAGCTCTCGGCATGATTGAAGGTTCCTAAGTCAATCAGTACCGAGCTTATAACGCCCCAAATTTTGGGTACGTTAAATAAACAATTTTATTGATAAAACCAAATGGAGTCTGGCTCGTTATTACAACAACTCCCACGAGAGTTCAATTTTTACACAATTGAAGGGGGTTCTAGGGTTCCTAACTACAGCTCCTCCTGCTCCTCCATCCTAGCCAGCTCCTCAGCTCCAAAAGCCTCCACGCTGTACTGTTCATCTTGATCATCTACAAGGTTTGACACATTATACCGGTGTTGCCACCAATATAATATGTCAGGGTCACCAAAAAGGCAACACCATGAGCTATAACGCTCAATAGGGAAATTCTTACCCACCAACCTTAACTTACAAACAAGGCTATAATGAAACATCAATTTCCACATGATACGTATAAACACAGCTAACAATGATACATCCACATTCGTTAATCAACTATCGTTGGTGTCCAAGATTCTCTTTGTTTCTCCTACGCGACTCATCGTAGACCGTGTCAACATTTTTCATTTACAAACCAACCTTTCAAAATAATTTGCATTGGCTCCGTACCGCGGATAACCAAGCTACACACCCAACCTTTAAAAATCATTTGCATTGGCTCTGTACCGCGGATAACCAAGCTACACACCCAACCTCGGTTCCGCCGCGCTGGGTTCTCGAGTACCCTCACAATGGCTCCGCCGCGCCGGGTTCCCATTGGCACACAATTGCATTGGCTCCGTACCGCGGATAACCAAGCTACACACCCAACCTCGGTTCCGCCGCGTCGGGTTCCCGAGTATCCTCACAATGGTTCCGCCGCGCCGGGTTCCCATTGGCACACAATTGCATTGGCTCCGTACCGTGGATAACCGAGCTACACACCCAACCTTTAAAAATCATTTGCATTGGCTCCGTACCGCGGATAACCAAGCTACACACCCAACCTCGGTTCCGTCGCGCCAGGTTCTCGAGTATCCTCACAATGGTTCCGCCGCGCCGGGTTCCCATTGGCACATAATTGCATCGGCTCCGTACCGCGGATAACCAAGCTACACACCCAACCTCGGTTCCGCCGCGCCGGGTTCCCATTGGCACACAATTCAAAACCCTCGGTTCCGCCGCTCCGGGTTCCCGAGTATCTCCACAATGATTCCGCCGCTCCGGGTTCTCATTGGGTTTTTCACAAATCTTACTTTTACACACGCACACAACTCACATAATGCCACCCAAAACAGGTCATTATGTAGTTTCAAAATATTTTCTTCCTCGAAAAACATTTCCTTTTATTAACCACACCCTAGGTGCCATGTTTCTACTTTCTCGGTTCTCGTGTCTCGTTACATGCAAAGATTCCACGGTAAGCATGAAACATTCTAACAAGATCATCCAATTCTATACTACTTATCATGCTAAATCATCACTTATAGCATAACGCCACATGTACGGACGCCCTTGGAGTGTATCACTTATGCTTATTCAAGCACAACGCCACATGTATGGACGTCTTTGGAGTGAAATCACTTATGCTTCACCACAACACAAGTAATACAAGCAACTCCTATATACATACTTATAACCATCTTAAAGATCAAAATACAAATACTTCTAAACAAACGATAAGTAAGTAAAGGTGCACTACATATAATTAGGAGTAGTAAATAGGGAGAATCTACTTTATACTTGTGATGGACGATAAGGAAATTCTACCTTACTTCTTGGCGGTAGTAACGGCTTACGGAAGGTTAGTCGGCGGTCGGACGGAGTAACTTCCTACGGTATGCCTTCGGGAGCTTCGAAAGAGAATGGTTTCTCTCGAAACTTCTTCTTGACTAACACTACTCTACTATATGGATCGAAGGGTGGTCGGGTGGCGGTTTAGTGGCGGCTTAGGTTGAGTTTCTTGAAGAACTCAAGAACACTCAAGAACAAAGGAAGAACAAAAGAACAAAGAAAGAACACAATTTTTCTAGAGAGAGAAATTGCTAGGTGAAGGTGTGAGTTGAATGAGAAGCATGGGGTGCTATTTATAGGCAAAACCTTGACTCCCTCTCCCTCTCTAATGGCCGGCCCTCTCTCTCTCTCTAAATCCTCCATGGATTTGCTCCATTAAGTTGTCACACCACATCACATGTCATGCCATGCATTGTCTAATCATATCTTAGGTGTAAGGCTAGTAATCAAGTAAGATCTTAGGCTTTTTAGGTGAATCTAGGTAATTACAACCTAGGTCTAGCTTGTAGTCAAAATCTTAGGCTAATAAAGGCTAGGTTTGTGTCATAATGGCCCATCATAGGTTGTCATTTGGCAAAATAGACTTAGGCCTAATTAGGTAGCTTGCATGGCTAGGTTTTGTCCTTGGATTTGATCTTTGGAAGATTTGTTGGAAGAAAGGGGACAATGGTACAAGATTTGGGTACTAAACAATCCTAGAAGTACAAATGGGAGTTAAGTTTGGCTAGGAGAAAGATTCACCAAGGATGAAGAAAGGTCAAGGAAAGATAATGGAAGGTACAACCAATCTTCCTCTCTCTTTCCTCCTTCCTCTCTTGGCTCACTCTCTCTCTCTCTCTCTCTTAGTACTATATATATATATATATATATATATACAAGAAAGAATAAGAAAGTACTAAGGTACAAGATTCACAAAATCAAATACCCAATAAAGAATTACAATTAGGCACATGTTTGAGTAAACAAATAAACTAGTGTACTAATGTACTCTAGGAAGATCAACTCCCCAATAAATTAAACCAATTGGGTACAAAACCCCAATATAAAATAATAATAATAAGGTACCTATGAAATCTTAGGCTTTTAAGACTACTTAAGTACTTACATAATAAAATATGGGTACTTCATCACATGGTCAATTAGGAAAATGACTAGTTTAATAAGCCCATGTACTAGTTGAAAGAATAATCCTTTTACCCAATGGATAATAAATTCTCTAACATTTATTGTCCAATGGATAATAGTTACTAGGAAACTTTTATAATAAAATAATCAAAACGTACTTTTAAAGTAATTTTATAAAAGTCTATAATAGTACTTTGTTCAAATCTTTCATTAAACCTTTTTAATATAAAGAATTGGGTTTCTATTATCCAATGGATAATAGTTCCCCTAACATTTATTGTCCAAAGGACAAAGAATAAAACCAAAATAATAAAAGAAAATAAATAAGTAATTTCTAGGGTTTGAAAAGATTGACTAGTCAAATTAACTTTATTGGAAGGTTCCTTAGTCACATCGGTACTTTATTTAGTCAAAAGATTCTATTACCCAAGGGTCACTAGCTTCCCTAACGGTTATTACCTAATGGATAATAATTTCCCTTGTGGTTAATAACCAATGGACAAAAGAGTACAAGTACGTTTTATTTTAAAATAAGATTTTGGAAGACTACATGTACTTTTATAATAAAAAGTTTATTATCCAATGGACAAAAATTACCCTTGTGGTTATTAACCAATGGATAAAGGAGGGGTGGGAGAATCCCCAATAAACAGAATAAATGTACTTTGCATATGTGAACATACACCATTAAAATACGATACCTTGTACTTTACCAAAATATTAAATGGGAGGCCTATTGTCCAATGGGTAAAGATTACCCTAACATCATGGACCAAAGGGTAAAGGTAAAAGGTTCAAAAGTTTCAAAAGGTCCAAAAGGTTCATCTAGTAACTAGGTGAGTTGGTTGCTTGGTTCCTCCAAGTAGTCGGTTAGAAATTAACTAAATTGGTCACGTAGGGTTTTTAGTCGGGAGTTAACCAACGACCAAAATCTAACTACGACTAAATAAACGAGAAATCATATAGTCATTCAAGAGAAAATAAGTAATTCAAATAAAATTCAAATATTTAACGAAATTTTTATTGACCAAAATTCAGGGCTGTTACAGAGCTAGTTCAAGGAACAATTCAAGTAGCTTCGGCATCGATGGAGATGATATATTCAATCAGTACCGACCAGTCTTCACATCAACCCCTAACATGCTTGGCATCGGTAGAATAAAATCTTTCCCATCGGTACCGAGGCCTCTAGCACAACAACTTAAGTCTTTCACCATCGGTACTGAGGGCCTCATAAGTGGATTTTCGGAGCATTTTGAGAATATTCTGTGTGCGTATCTTGAAGAATATAAAAGGCGTGATGTCTCATTGTACAAACAATTTTGTATTGCATAATTTAGATCTAGCCTAGATTTACTTGCTTTTTGAATTGTTCTTCATTTTTCAGCACTTTAAATTTAATTTTCTACTTTAGTTAATTAGTTTTTGCTATTGTAGTCTTCATTAAAGTTGTAGCCGCTACTCCGATCTATCGTTTAATCTAGTTTTCTTCAAGTGTTATTTCGCTATGCTTAGAAGATTTTTGCTTGCTCTTATGTTCATAGATATGTGTGAGTAGTTTTCTAGGGTTAGGTCATGGGGTGATTAGCACCTCATGGCTTGAGTAAAAATTGCATTTTTCACCAATAAAGTTTTAATCTTTGGTTTGAAAATTGATGTGGTGCTCGGATTTGTTTGTCAAATTGCTAAGGTGTTAACCTCCTTGACCATGTGCAGGTAAGAGCATCGCCTACTTACCACACATGATGCTTGGAGCTCTGTCACTCGAGATGTTTGCTAAATAAATTCTAGAGCTAGCTTGGTAATTGAACCATCTTATCTTCCGATTTAGGAACCTAATTGAGTCTCTTAAATCGCGTAATAGGGTGAAAATGTGATTTAACTCGAGCCGTGGGTGTTAGTAATTTCTAGACCTAACCTGCTTTTTATCCTAGTTTATTCGCTTTTTAATTTAGCCCTTTTTACTTTCCACCGCAAACATAAAACAAAGTTGGCTGTCTAAAAGCCGAAAATCCTGCTTACTTCTACAAATCCAGCAAAGCCGTATTAATTATTCCCGTGGGTACGATCCCGGTCTTCCGGATTATTATGCTTCAATTGACGTATTAAGCCCTATGCTTGGGGCGTTATTCCTTATATCAGAGCGAATGAAGCATTTGTCCTTCCGATAGATTTATCCCAGATAATTCAAAGACAAGAGGAACACGACATTTTGCCACATAAGGAGGAAATTGTGGTTTTACTCCTATAAGACGTGGTTTTACTCCATTTATAAGGAAAGATGGTAAAAAGTTTACTCCTCCATTTTTTCCATTTTTGAAAGAACAATTATTCAACATCTCCTAAGTCGCCGAAAAATATTATATAATAAGACTTGTGGGTCACATCAAAAGCTGGTCTCGTTTCTTTGGCTTACACAAAAGCAACAATGTGAATTCAAGAAATTTGAGCAAAATAGAATCTTTCATAGGCCAGATAAACATCATTCTTATCAAGAATGTTAGCGGAATTTGTAAGGCCTTTCAATTAGTGAGTAGGCCCTGTAGCAACTATAGCAAGCCAAAAAGGCCTTGAGCACTTTGAGTAGGCCTTGTTGCAGTTATTACCTGTCACACCCCATCCCGGAGAACACCATGATAATTTATTTTCCAAATGGGATGGACCCACACCTGACCTTGATAAAGCAGTAAAAGAAATACACCAGCCAGGTGTCCAACATATGAAAGCTTAACTTGGATATATGTGGAAAATAACTGTCATACAAGATTTGGCCACACGTATTTACAACATAAACAAGCTCCAAAAATAGGCACATATAACCCAAAGAGTCAAAAAACCTAGACTACTATATCCACAACTTCTGTCTAGACTCTGCAGTGGACCCACGTGCCGTCACGCACCTGAAAAGAAATCATCGTGGGGGTGTGAGCTATCAACATGCTCAGTGAATGCTTTTATCCATAATGAGATAAGGAATATGATAAATGCTTAAAAATGAATTAAGTGACAATACTTATCTTAGCGAATAACTTCCCACTTCTTTTATCAACACATATGAATTTAAAAGCCCTTGGCCATGGCTATCTCAACACTAACATAGTACTCATAACACCATTAAGGCAATATTCATAATCACACCACTAAGACAATATACTTTCCGCCACTAAGGCAATACTTGTCACGCCACTACGACAACATCATTCGCGCCACTAAGGCTATATTCCTCGCGACGCCACTAATGCCATATTCATAACGCCACTAAGGCTTATATAGCAATTAACTTCAAGCCAAGCATGATTATGACCATTTACCATTTTTTCACAAGCTATACACATTACCATAATCTTTTGCAAAAACAGATAAGTATACCTACCTTGAGGCCCAGCAAAAATGTACCAACAGAAGCTCATGAATGCAATTATCCAACTCATAATTGGGACTTAGCAGCAGTTGTGTTTGCATTAAAGTTGTGGAGACATTACTTATATGGCGAAGCTTGTGAGATTTTCACCAATCATTAGAGTTTGAAGTATTTATTTTCACAGAAGGATTTGAACTTAAGACAGAGACGATGGATGGAGTTAATTAACGATTATGATTGCAGTATTCACTACCATCCAGGGAAAGCTAATGTTGTGGCAAATGCTCTGAGAAGAAAATCTTCAGGTAGATTCGCATGTGTTCAATGTACTCGTGTTGATATTTTTACCAGGTTGACTTTGATGGGTGTGCAGTTAGCCTTGACAAATACTGATGCCTTGATAGCTCATTTCAGAGTGAGACCTCTATTGATTGATTGGATTCGGGAGACTCAATATCGGGATCAAAAGTTGAAGAAATTTATAGATGGAGTGAGAGATGGGACACGGACAGACTTTGTTATTCAAGATGTGTTATTGTTATTTGAAAATCGATTGTGTGTACCTAGAGACCAAGCTTTGAAGAGAGAGATTTTGGAAGAGGCACATAGTTCAACTTATACTATGCATCCAGGTAGTACAAAAATGTATTGCGATCTTAGGGAGCACTATTTCTGGATTGGGATGAAGAGGGAGATAGCTCAGTTTGTAGCTCGATGATTGGTATGTCAACAAGTAAAGGCCGAGCATCAATGACCCACAAGGTTTATTGCAACCTCTTCCTATTCCTGTGTGGAAGTGGGAGCATATTGCGATGGATTTTGTGACTAGACTTCCTCGTTCACAAAAAGGCTATGATTCTATTTGGGTGATTATGGATCGATTAACTAAATCTGCGCATTTTCTACGTGTTAATACTACTTATACGATTGATAGGTATGCTAAATTGTATGTTGATGAGATTATCCATTTGCACAAGGCTCTAGTGTCGATTGTTGCTGACCGGGATCCTAGATTTACTTTTAGATTTTGGCCGAGTTTGCAACAAGCTATGGGTACTACTCTAAAGTTTAGTACAACTTTTCACCCTCAGATAGATGGGCAATTTGAGCGGACTATTCAAACTTTGGAGGATATGTTGCGTACTTGTGTTTTGGACTTCAAAGGCAGCTAAGATACTAATATGTCATTGATGGAGTTTGCTTATAATAATAGCTATTAGACTAGCATTGGCATGACACCCTATGAGGCTTTATATGGACGGAGGTGTAGAACTCCTGTATGTTGGAGTGAAGTTGGGGAAAGGTGGTTGTCGAAACCAGAGTTGGTTCAAGTCATTGTTGATAAAATTAAAGTTGTTCGTGATTGCTTGAAAATTGCACAAAGTCACCAGAAAAGTTATGCGGATAAGCAGAGGAGGGATCCAGAATTCGTACTGGGTGATTGAGTATTTCTTCGAGTGTCACCATGGAAAGGGGTTATGCGGTTCAAGATGAAAGGCAAGTTGAGTCCACAATATATTGGGCCGTATGAGATCATTGAGCGGATTGGATCTACAGCGTATCACTTGGCATTGCCACCGGAGTTGAGCCGACTTCATGATGTGTTTCATGTCTCAATGTTACAAAAGTATATTGCGGATCCGTCTCACGTGTTGACTTCCGAGCCGATAGAGCTCAAAGAGGATCTAACTTACATAGAGCACAACCCTGGTCTACATGATGGGGGCCATCTCTAGAATCTGGTACGAGCATATTGATTGTGATGTACGGAACTAAGTGCTACACCATGACCACCAAGGGAAGGTTGCTAGGCCAAGGGGTGCAGCGAGGACGTTGCACCATAAGGTGGGGAGATTGCAACCTTCCATCATTGGGAAAAAGTCCCACATCGGTTGTGTTGGGAAAGTTGAAATAGTATATATGTGATTCCGACCAGCTCTTGTATAACTTAAGGTTAATCTTTTGAGCCACGTGGTTAGGCAAATGGTTAACAGGTCAACTGGAGTGGGTCGTTGCATTACCGACCTTTCACCATGTCATTAAGCCTTAAAACTAGGCCTTTTGCAAATTTCATGTTCTTTCTACAACCAAGTCTTCGAGCTAAGGCGCTAGGCCTTATAATAACTTTTGGGCCTTGAAAATATTTCAGGGTTGTTTTAAATCAAAGCAAGCCCTTTTGTAGGTGCGTGAAGCATCTTAGGAAGGCTCGATTCAGGAAACTTGCAAAAGGCCTTCCAAGTAAAAGCGATTACTGAAGTGCCTTAATTGTGATGAATCAAACGTCTAGGCCTGAAAGGAAGAAGTGATGACCTTTTTCTAGAAGGGCCTAGCAAAGTTTAATGGAGACATTGCAAGGTTGCCTAGACAAGCCCTTAGAGTTGGCCCAAGTGTGCCAGAGTCTGCATGTGACAAGGGAGCTTGCGTGGGTTTTATATCTATTTTCCTAAGGCACCACTGCTCGTCCAAGGGGAAATTATGGGTTAACATGATCTCTCTTATCCTCTCCTATAAAACATAAGAGTCTAACTCTTATGCATATTCACACGCCTAAAGCTAGTTTTTGACCCTTTTAGATTCTATCTTGGCCTAAATGATTTAGGGGTGGGTTAAAAGGGCATTAATCAAACTCCACTCCGTTAATGATCAAGAGCAGAGTTTGAGGGGAGCAATGTGTACCCCCATGTTTGACACTTTTGCAAAAAGAAAATGGTTGAGTGCCACATGGCAAGTCAAGTGGGCCCAGGCTTATGGTCAACAAAATGTCAAAATGAAGTGGGCCTACATTATTGGTAAACAAAAAAGTGATAAACAAAAAGTCAAAGTCAATCTAGTCCACGTGCGAAAAGATTAATGGTTGATAAACCAATTGCAATATGACATGGGTACACCCAAGGTTGGCCCTATATATTCGGAGGCCCTAGGCGAACTTGCAATATGGGGCCTCTTTGTTATTGATCAAATTAAAAAATTAATCATTAAGAATTAAAAATATAACATATACATATGTATTCACATACATACACATCACTTTTTTTTTCTCGCTAATCCTATCAATTTTGAGCTTGTAAAAACACGTAAATGAAACGCAACGGAAAATTTTAAGAAAAAATGATTGGAATAATAATTATTTTGTACTTTTATCTTTAAAGTATAGATAGAATTATTTACTTGTGTAGTAAATGCTGTGATAAAACTGTGATTTTGTGTTACCATTGCGATATAAAATCATTTTGGGCTAGGTTTAAATATAAAATTATTTTGGGCTAGGTTTAAATCTCAACAAGCTAAAATTAAAGAAGAAGATTTTTCCTAACCATTCAACTCTAAAAAGATAAAGAGCAGGGATGGGAATCGAACCCCAAACCTTGGGTGAGGAAGCCAAGCACTTTATCGCTGATCCATAAAAGCATTGCTTTTGAAAATTGGGAGTACTTTATAAACAACATGTATTCCAACTTGGGGCCTTTTTTTGGGCTAAAAAGGGGGAGGCCATCAGGCGACGGCTTCTTGGGCCTTGCCCTTGCTGGCCCTAGGTACATTAGATCTACCCTACCCTATCATTCAACAACAAACTCCTACATTTCAGGGTTGTTGAGATTTTCAGGGTTTGATTGTATTCACAGACAGATCCTCATGGCATATCCATGGAGTATAAAATTTCTCCTCCCTTCAGACCAGTTTGGAATATTCATTTCATTTTCTTGAATTTTTGGCATTTTAAGGGTAAAATACATGAGGACCAGGTCATGAATACCGCATGAGCAAGTTCCAATTGAAGATGATTGATAGGATGTGTCACGCCCTCGATTTTAAACATAAATAAATAATCCTTTTTGATAAAAGATCCTCACATATCATAATTTATACCCAAAAGAGTTCCCATAGGTTAATCTTTACAAAACTGTAGGGAGGTATTCCGAATAGGTCCAAGGAGGGTCCGAACACATTGTGAAGGGAAGTCATCGCGCTATATAGTTCGGCAACATGGACCATGACATGAGAAGTCATTGGTCCAGGAAAGTTGTAAGAGTCTTGGTTCAGTAAACATGAGAAGTTATTGGACCAAATAAAAGGACAGTGACATGTGAAGCCAATATTCAAGTAGTTTGTTCGGCAATAAGAAAGCCGAACAGGAGGAGAGCTCCTAAAAAGGCAATGGTCCAAATAATTGATAAAGGACCAGTTATATGTGAAGTGACTGGTCCAGGCCGTCTGTTCGGCCATGAGATAGCCGAACAAAGAAAGAAATCCAATCAGATGTTGGAGTAGAGGGAACACTCTGGAAGGGTCCAGAAACAGTGGTATTTTGTTAAAGAGTGAGATCCCGAGAATGTAGGATTTGGAAAAGATACCCAACGGGAATGGGATGTTCGAGTTGTTATGGAAAAGAGTCCTACAAGGATTAATGTAATGAACTGATAAGGGAACGAGAATCCAAGATATCCAGGGTTTTCTATACAAGGTAGGAAACCTAGGGCAACACGGATACTTGGGCAGCAAGCATCCATGAATCTATAAATATAAGGTAAACCTAGAGGTAAAAGGTACGCAATACATTGCACTCATACGTTACTTCCTATTGATATTTAGGGTTTATTGCCAGTACATGATACTAAATTAGGCATCGGAGGGCCTTTGCCATGAGAGGCAAAGGTGCGCTCGCTCCTTGTCTATTTTGCAGATTAGGGGTTCCGACGACGAATTAGGGTTCCGGTCAAAAGGCATGAGAAGCCGTTACAGTCTAGTGCTGTTCAAAGCACTACTTGAATTTGTCCACTTACAATTGGCACCGTCTGTGGGAAACGGAAGAGTTCCCTTTGAAATACGACCATGGTGGGAGTAGATCCAGCCACACCACATGACCCAAAGAATGTGCTCGATGGAGGAAGGGATAAATTTCCACCTGGGGCTCCGAAAAAGCCCGAAGGTGGACACAGGAGGACCACAAGTAAGGGCCGCCCCCTTACCGTTCACGATAACTCTAAAAATAGAGAGGGAGAGACGGCTTCGAGATCCACGAGAAGGAGTAAATCCCGCCGAAGGGATGAATCGGTTGCACATTCCAGGAGTGTGCACCATAGTGAAGACGTTCTCGATAAAAAGAGGCAAGAAATTGAGGAGTATGCTCGTCTGATTAAAAAATGAGAGCATGAGATCAGGGAACTAGAAGGAATCAGGGAGCACCCGGAGGATTCCGGACTGTCTCGAAGAGATTCTAGAGGCAATGGGTATGCTATGGTAAAATACAGAAAAGCCCCTTCACGAGGAAGAAGGAGCAGAAGCAAAAGTCCAACCCCAAGGCGACACAAAGCTTCTCCACGAAAAGAGAGGAGCAGGAGCAAGAGCCAAACACCGGAACGAAGGAGGGTTTCTCCAAGAAGGAGGAGAAGCGGGGGCCGAAGTTCTACCCCTGAGGAGGAAGGGAATAGGAAGCATCATAGGGATAGATACGAAAGACCTGATTCCGATTGGGAAAGGACTAGACCCAACAAAACGAAAGGACCAGAGGATGAAACCATGACTGCACGAGAGGCAGCACAGAAAGCACTCAAGAATATTGCATCCTCCCCTTTCGCAAGAAAGTTGCAGGAGGCTAGGTTGCTAACCAGAGTGAAACACGAAACGTTCATCCTCTACGAGACGGATGCTGATCCCGTGGCACATATACAACATTACCAGCAGGCAATGTTTATGCAAGAAGGAGATGATGCAATTATGTGCAAGATGTTCCCATCAAGTTTAGGGAAGGTAGCCTTATCGTGGTTTCATAAGTTAGGTTCACGCTTTATCCGAACATGGGTGCAGTTGGCCGAGGAATTCATTGCACGGTTCTTAACAAGCAGAAGAGCTCCGAAGACTTTTGAGAGCCTCTCCTTTATGAAACAAGGCGAGGACGAGCCCATCAGGAACTATGCAAAAAAGTACTGGGAAACCTTCAACGAGATTGAAGGTTGCAGCGAGGAATACGCGATAGCCATGTTCAAGACAGGTTTGCCTGTTCGGGGGGAGCTGCGTAAATCCCTGAACATGAGTCCAATGCAAACACTGGCAAAGTTAATGGAGTGGATTGAGCAGCATGCCAGAAATGAGGATGGCATACTTTGGGAGGATGGTAAGGTGGTGGTCGAGCAAGTAAAGGGGCCTGTAAAGAAAGTAGACAAGCCGGAACCCAAAACTTACCGAGAGAGGAAAGACTATGGGTAGGCAAAGAAAGAGCCGTACAAGGATAAACAAGCTCCGGATCCCAAGTCTTTCTTCTCAATAAACACAGTCTGGAAGGAACCCATCTACATGATTCTTTATCGAATAAAAAATCAACCTTATTTTAAATGGCCTCCAAGTCTAGGTGGGAATAAAGATACAAAATGTGCTACGAATCAGCACTGCAGCTACCATAAGGATTGGGGCCATATGACTGAAGATTGTGAGATGTTTAAAAGACACCTTGATGATTTGGTCTCGCGAGGTTATCTCAAGGAATTTATCCAAGAAGATCCCAAGGATAAAGAAAAAGCAATGGAATTGGATTACGAACAGAATCCAAAAGGAGTAATCCATATGATACATGGATTGGCCAAGCCTTATACGAGAAATGAAGTGAGATTACTTCAGAGACAGATCAAACATGACCAACATGTGACGCGATTAGGAAAGAAAAGAGGGCGTGACAAAGAAGCATGCAACGAAGGCATAGTTTTTACGGATGAAGATCTGGGAGGAGTCCAGGTACCTCACAATGATGCTTTAGTCATAATCCTACGAGTTGGGGAATATGACATGGAAAGAATCCTGGTGGATTCAGGGAGTTGCACCGAGGTGCTATATTACGATGCATTCAAAAAGTTGGGACTAACTCAAGCAGATTTAGTACAATCAGTAACCCCCTTGGTTGGATTCAGGGTAGGAGCAGTTTGGCCATTAGGAAAGGTAACTTTACCTGTTCGGGCTGGGACAGTGGTACTACGAACTGACTTCCTGGTGGTGGATGTGCCATCCTCCTATAACGTGATTATAGGGAGAACATGGTTACACAAGATGAGGGCAGTCTCTTCTACTTTCCATCAGACGATAAAATTCCCGGGATCCAATGGGATTGAAAAAATCAAGGGTAACCAGAAGGTAGCTCAACAGTGTTTAGTGTCCATCGTAAAGAGAATCCAAAACGCCCACCATGTCCATACAGTGGAAGTCCCAGATCAACCGACTATCGAGGATATTGGAAAAGAACCAATTGAGAGGGTAATTGAGGGTTTCAAGAAAATCCAGATCAACAAGACTGATCCTGACAGGTATTTTTTAATTGGCGAATCGTTGCCAGCAGAGGAAGAGGCTGAATTGATAAGTTTCCTAAAGATTTACGTCGACGTATTTGCCTGGACACCAGAGGAAATGCCTGGGGTGGATGCAGAGGTTATCTGCCATCATTTGAATGTAGATCCACAGCATAAGCCAGTCATTCAAAAGAAAAGAAGGGCAGCCGTACAGCATGTTGATGCTGTAGTTGAAAAGGTAGATCGTTTGTTGGAAGCCAAAGCAATAAGGGAAGTTTACTATCCAGAATGGCTATCCAATACTATTGTTGTGCAAAAGAAGAATGGAAAATGGCGTGTCTGTGTCGACTTCACAGACTTAAACAAGTCATGCCCGAAGGACAGCTTCCCTCTTCCAAGGATAGACCAGTTAGTTGATGCAACTGTGGGATACGAGCGAATGAGTTTCCTCGATGCATGTCGAGGATATCATCAAATTGCCATGTTCGGGCCTGATCAAGAAAAGGCTTCTTTTATTACACCACGAGGGTTGTACTGTTACAATGTCATGCCCTTTGGATTGAAGAATGCAGGGGCAACATATCAAAGATTGGCAACTATCATGTTCAGAAAATTGCTTGGCAAAACTATGGAGGTTTACATAGACGACATGGTGGTAAAAAGTAAAACTAGGCAAGGCCATATAACAGATTTGAGAGAGGCTTATGAAATCTTGAGGAAGTACAAACTGAAGCTCAACACCTCGAAGTGTGCATTTAGAGTCGGTTCTGGAAAATTCTTGGGCCACCTTGTAACCATAAGGGAGATTGAGGCGAACCCTGACTAGATAAAGGCCCTACAGAACCTGCAGAGTCCTTGGACAACGAAAGAAGTCCAACGGTTGACAAGGATGGCAGCGGCCCTTAATCGATTTATTAGCCAGTCAAGCGACAAGTGTAGACCTTTCTTTCAGCTGTTAAAGAAAAGGGAAGGATTCAAATAGGGAGCAGAGTGTGAACAAGCCTTCCAGAATCTGAAACGGTATTTGGCTTCTGCCCCTTTCTTTCGACTTTAGAACCAGGTGAGTCCTTAGTTTCATATTTAGCTATTTCTGAGCATGCTGTGAGTGCAGTCCTGTTAAGGAATAAGGGATCCAAGCAAATCCCTATCTATTATGTGAGTAAAACGTTATTAGATGCAGAAACAAGATATTTGCCCCTCGAGAAATTAGTCCTGGCATTAAGAACAGCAACTAGAAAATTGCCACATTATTTCCAGAGCCATAGAGTTGTAGTTTATACTGAATTCCCATTGAAATCGCTGCTACGAAAAGCAGACTTCTCGGGAAGGATCTCAACTTGGTCCGTTGAGTTGAGCCAATATAACATTGATTATCAGCAGTGCACAGCAATCAAAGCCCAAGTTTTGGCTGATTTTGTGGCAGAATTCTTGCCTACAGTAGCACCTATGCCTCCTACGAGAAAGGAGCAAGAAACAAAACCATCAGTAAAGAAGAAACAGGCCCCAGCTGAACAAGATCCCCTGGAATGGAAGCTGTTTGTTGACGGGTTAGCTTGTAACACTGGATCAGGAATTGGGGTTGTGCTTTTATCTCCTGAAGGGTCAATGTTAGAACTATCTGTTCGGCTAGGGTTTAATGCATCAAATAACGTGGCGGAATATGAAGCACTCTTAGCTGGCTTGAGAAGTGCAAAAACCCTAAAAGCAGAACGGGTTAGGGTATATTGTGATTCACAGCTCGTAGTCCATCACTGTTCGGGCAATATGAAACCCGGAGCGAGAAGATGACGGCCTATGTACAGGCAGCCAGAGATCTGCTTGATACCTTTGAAAGGGTGTATATTGAGTAGATAAGTTCTGGAAAGAATGCTCACGCAGATTCATTAACATGGTTAGCTGTAGCCATACCAACTGAGTTTAAAAGAAAGGTAGCAGTAGAGTACCTGACTGAGCCGAGCATTGGGAGAAGTAAGGAGATGGTCTTGGACGTGAATCAGGGACCAAGTTGGATGGACCCAATTGTGGAGTTTTTACGAGATGAAATACTCCCTTCAGACAAAAAGGAGGCTCACAAAATAAGGACCAAATCTGCTAGGTTTTGGTTGTCCCCAGAAGGGAAATTGTATAGATTGTCTTTTACAGGTCCCTATTTGCTTTGCGTGCACCCCGAAATGATGCAAAAATTTCTCCACGAGATTCACGAGGGAACATGTGGAAGCCATGCTGGGGGCAGGTCCATAGCCCATCGAGCAATTACCCAAGGTTACTGGTGGCCGTATATGCAAGAAGATGCTAAGGTTTACGTAAAAATTTATGAGAAATGTCAGAAGTTCTCACCAATGATACGGATGCCAGCAGAAGATTTGGTGCCACTAACGAGTCCCTGGCCATTTGCCCAATGGGGCATGGACATCGTAGGTCCGCTCCACAAAGCAACAGGAAATAGGAGATTTTTGTTGGTAGCAACGGATTATTTCACCAAATGGATTAAGGCGGAACCTTTGGCTAAAATAACTGAACCTATGATAGAGAGGTTCGTATGGAAAAGCATAATTACTCGGTATGGGGTCCCTTATTCATTGATTACAGATAATGGATCCCAATTTCAGAAAAAGTTCAAAGCATTTTGTGCCCAGTATGGAATAAAGAACTACTACTTGACCCCAGTCTACCTTCAAAGTAACGGACAGGCAGAAGCTTCCAACAAAACCATTCTTGATGGGATCAAGAAGAGGTTGGATAAAGCAAAAGGGAAATGGCCTGACGAATTGCCATTAGTTTTATGGGCATATCGAACAACGCCTAGGAGGTCTACGGGAGAGACCCCCTATTCGTTGGCATATGGAACGGAGGCCGTCATTCCATTAGAAGTAGGTCTGTCGACGAACAGGACCACTTTGATTGAAAATGGAGGTAATGACAGAGCTCTAGAGATTGAATTAGATCTTGCCGAGGAACGAAGAGAGCGAGCCCTGGTGCATTTGGCCTTATACCAAGAGCAGCTAATGAAAAGCTACAACAAGAATGTCCACCCACGAGAGTTTGGTGTTGGAGACCTTGTGCTTCGAAAGGTGCTCGGCAACACAAAGGTGGCCAATGAGGGTAAGTTAGGAGCCAATTGGGAAGGTTCATATCGAGTCACTGAGATTGTGGGCATTGGGGCTTATCGATTGGCCGACCTGGACAGGAACCCGGTACCAAGGCCTTGGAATGTCCACAATTTGAGAAAGTTCTTTATTTGAATATGAATCAAGTATATTTTTTATGATGCACATCGTGATTGTGTGGGGGTTACGAACAAAACTCTCTTATATTTTATTAGTTGCAAGGGGTACGAGTAACGCCCTCTTGAGTTTTGAGTTATGAACTCCAATTTTGAATAAAGGAATATTCTTCTTTAGCATATTTTTATTTTGGGTACTAGAATATGAAGTATGCCACTTCTTTTTCAAACTTCCTTCATATTGGGGAGTAGAGAATGGGCCCATACGTTTTCTTTGCATACATATGAGATATGTAGTTGATTGCTTAAAGTACGAGTAAACTTAGGCATATATCCAAGCACGAATTAAAACTTGGGATGCATACGAAAACATGCAAATATAGTTCAAGTACAAAACACTTGGCATACATATGAATACATTTTGGCACCGAACGAAGTATGAATAAACTTAGACATACGGATATGTCCAAACAAGAACTAGCTTGGGGATGCATATGAATACATGCATAAGTACGAGAAACTTAAATAAGTATGAAACACTTAGCTAAATATGCACCCTAAAAAGAAGATGAAGTGTCAAACAAAACAGTATTCAAAAGCCATATAGGGCCACAAATGGCCAAAACACCTATGTTAAAACAAGTTTGAAACTTGTGCCACGCAGGGCAAGTTCAACTATTTGGACGGCTAGGATTGCCTATCAAAGAAAGGAGATTGTACTTATTCATCTTCAGTAAGATCTTGAACGGTTGCAGGAGCCGCTGGTGCAGTAGTATCCTCCGTAGCATTTTCTCCCCCAGGATGACCACCACTGACTTCCTTTTGGCCAGGGTTGGTCACGTTATCACCTGGTTCGACATCAGTGGCAGGTTGTTTGGACGTGTGAGCATCTTGATCCCTATCTTCCTCCTCAGCAATGTCTTCCTCGGGCCCAACAGCTGAACTTGGTAGGTCAATATTGGTCCAGAGAGGTGACGATTCAGGTACCCCAGCTTTTGCAAGACACACTGTCCATGAGGCAACCCATATCTGATCTTGTATCCCAGGCATTTGATTCTTGTAGCTCTCTGTAGCTACTTTAATTCCTTCATTGTACCCCCGCTCAAATGCAGCTTTGGCTTCGTTCTGACTTGCTTCTAGTTCTTTCAAAGATTGGTTCAAGCTATCTTCGGCCCCCTTCAGCTTGTTTTTCAGCCCATCTGCTACCCCAAGGGCTTGGTTCCTCTCCCTTTCGAGCCTAATGATAGTACGTTGAAGTTTGGTGTTTTCACTCACAAGCTTGGCATGTTGGGGTTCGGACTGGCTGAGCTTCTGGGCCATTGCCACCATCTTTTGCATTACCTGAAACATCCAAATAGTCAAACACAAATACAAAAGGATATGGTTTACAAGTAGAAAGTTAACCTTGGCATCATGGGACATGAATGAACTCAGAAGGTTGTCAGGAGAGCATGCCACTTCTTTCTGCATATCTCCAGGCAGTAGAAAGGCTTGGGACAGAGCAAGAGCAGTACCTTCAGACTCAACACTATCTCGAGCAGTGATAGCTCAATTTCCGTGAGTAAACGAAGGAGCCCATATAGGCGTTGGAGATGAAGAGGATTGAGGGGGCCTTTCCTGAGATTCCTCCACTCGCTGGCGTTTGTCTCAGTGGAAGGCTTTAATTTCTTCTGGGGAGAACCCTGGAGGAGCATCAGTCTGGATCTGGGCACGGCGACCATGACCTTGAGAACCACTTTGGCTCCGAGCAACATTACGACCCCGATCGGGAATGGTAAGAAGGCTCCCCAGGTCAATTGGCCGGTTCATTTCTGGAGGAGAAGGGGTGTAGCCGCTAGATGTGGAACTGGAGGCTTCTTCGGCGAGAGGAATTGGTGGTGTTTGAGAACGCCTTTCTTCTTGCTCGGGGAACGGTCTTAATGGACCAGCTAAAACAGGATTGTCGGTTGCACGGGTACGCCAATCAATGAAACCACCATATGAAGCTTTATAACTAAGAAGTATTTGAGCTGCTATTGCTCAGCTTGAAAGGAGGAAAGCACTAACGTGGGCTCCCAAATATGTGAGGAGCATGAAAACCAATCACTTGGCCGTCCTCATCTCTGGGTTCGAAGTTGCCCGTAACAATCAGAAAATCATCGTCATCCCCTCGAGCAGAATCAGGGAGTTCAAGGACAAGTTTCTTTCTAGAATCCCTACTTTTTAAATAGTATGTGAGAGCGTCCCCGGTTCTGGAGATGCTGTATAAGTGGTGGATGTCATATAGACCTAAAGAAGTCCCTAACATTTGATTTAGGGCACTTATACTCATAACCACTCGAAAGAAATTGGCTGAAACTTGCATTGGGGAAATCCTATAGTAGGCCAGGACCTGACGAAGTAGGGGAGCTAAAGGAAACCTAACTCCGCCCTCAACGCGGCAACTACAGGAATATGAAGGGTGTCAAAGTCAAAACTTTCACGAATGGCATCCTCAAGAGCCAAAGCAGTAGCCACGTCATCAGGAATCTCGTAGCGAGATCTGAAACTCGACATGGTCTGAGGAGTGTTACAAGGTCTCCGAAACCTCCCCACAACAGGCAAAATTTGGGTTCTACGAATAAAAAGAAGGAGGGATGAAGAAACCCTAAAAACAATTGTAACAATCCGAAATCAACAAGAGAAATGGAGTAGAGAGAGGAAATGGTGACTTACGAATTAGTGAATGGAATCCCTAAAGCAGAAAAGAAGAAGCCTTGAGATGGTGAGTAGAGCTCCAATGGCGGATATGCTCGAACTTTCTTTCTGCAGAGGGAGTTTAGAGACAGAATGGGGTTTTGAAAATGAGACGAAAACCCAAAAATACCCTAAAAAGTGGGGTGGCGTATTCGAAACATCACCCCAGACGCCGTTTGGATGTACCGTTCCCCAACAACATCCATCCGCATTTAATGTAAGCAATACAAACGAACGCCACCTGTAAAGCGTAGGGCTAAAAGCCTGTCCAGGCCGAGCGAAGAGAAGTTTTTGCCTTGACTAAATGATGAAAATTGTACCAAATTTATGAAATAAAGTGCAGGGACAGAATAGATTTGCTTCGTAGTTAAAGAGCTTTACTCGACATCTGAGAAAAACGTAACAAGTAAAGCTGGGGAGCAATTGTAGGGAGGTATTCCCGAACAGGTCCAAGGAGGGTCCGAACATCTTGTGAAGGGAAGTCATCGCGCTATATAGTTCGGCAACATGGACCAGTGACATGAGAAGTCATTGGTCCAGGAAAGTTGTACGAGTCTTGGTTCAGTAAACATGAGAAGTTGTTGGACCAAATAAAAGGACAGTGACATGTGAAGCCACTATTCAAGTAGTTTGTTTGGCAATAAGAAAGCCGAACAAAAGGAGAGCTCCTAAAAAGGCAATGGTCCAAATAATTGATAAAGGACTAGTTACATGTGAAATGACTGGTCCAGGCCGTCTGTTCGGCCATGAGATAGCCGAACAAAGAAAGAAATCCAATCAGATGTTAGAGTAGAGGGAGCACTCTGGAAGGGTCCAGAAACAGTGGTATTCCGTTAAAGAGTGAGATCCCGAGAATGTAGGATCTGGAAAAGATACCCAATGGGAATGGGATGTTTGGGTTGTTATGGAAAAGAGTCCTACAAGGATTAAGCTAATAAACTGATAAGGGAACGAGAATCCAAGATATCCTGGGTTTCCTATACGAGGTAGGAAACCTAGGGCAACACGGATACTTGGGCAGCAAGCATCCATGAATCTATAAATATAAGGTAAATCTAGAGGTAAAAGGTACGCAATACATTGCACTCATACGTTACTTCCTATTGATATTTAGGGTTTATTGCCAGTACGTGATACTAAATTAGGCATCGGAGGGCCTTTGCCACGAGAGGCAAAGGTGCGCTCACTCCTTGTCTGTTTTGCAGATTATGGGTTCCGACGACGAATTAGGGTTCCGGTCACGAGGCACGAGAAGCCGTTACAGTCTAGTGCTGTTCAAAGAACTACTTGAATTTGTCCACTTACAAAAACAAGTCCCCATGATTAGTGTTATACAACTTTGGCACTCCGGCCCCAAAGAAAAACATAAATACATGTACAACAAACCATTAAGTTACAAACGGTTTAGTTAAAAGAAATTTCTAGAACGTATAGTTACAAATCCATCTTTAACAAAATAAAGTCCTTTACAAACGATGATCAAGTAACTAAAACAATTATCTTCCAAAAGTCTTTCACTTCCAAACACGCAATGCATGCAAGCTACTATCCAGCATTTAAACCTGAAAAAAAAGATTAGGTTGAGCTACACTAGCCCAGTAGAGAGTTCTATACTTAAACTATATGAAAATGCAAAGAAACATGCACCAAGGGTGAATGAATACAGCAGAATATCAAAAAAAAAATAATAGTAATAAAAGTCTTCCACCACGAATGAGCACTTTACAATAAAACAAAGAAATCAAATCTTATAAGAGTATCCTCAATAACTCACACGTCAACTAATAGTAGAAATCTACGCAAATCATTCTAACTAAACCACTGCTTGTCCTCAACCATCACTTGTCCACAACCATCACTTGTCCAACACTACGCAAAATTAAATTCTCATATGTTACCCATTGTGCCTCAATTTATAAGGATATATGATGATCATCCACTAACCGTAATACAAGAGCAACAATAAATATGTACAACGAATACAAATGAACTAATGACAATGAATATATCTCCTTGTAGAATAATACGAACATAACACTGAATGTTCTTCTAGAACATAATCAATTTGTCTTGTATATCTCAAGTATTAACCATTTTCCCTTTCAATACAATTTCGGGCATTCGGGACCCCGTGCGTCCATGAGAAACCTTTCGTTTATGTCCGGGCATTCAGGACCCCGTGCGTCCACTAGAAACCTTTTATTTCTGTCCAGGCATTCGGGACCCCGTGCGTCCTCCAAAATCATTTCGTTCATGTCCGGGCATTCAGGACCCCATGCATCCACTAAGAACCTTTTATTCATGTCTGGGCATTCAGGACCCCGTGCGTCCACACCACATCATTCGTATCACTTTTTATCCTATGTATTTCCAAGACTCTAACTTGAAGAATGTAAATGAGAGATATCGATGTTAAACAGATGGTTCACATATTAACTCCTACTTCCGTATTGTTCCAAAACTCGTTATCTAAGTTGATCCCTCGCACTACATGGCATCAAGTGTAAACTAATCATATTTGATTCGTGATTTATCCAACTTTCTATTTAGCAATCAACCTCGGCGTTTAACAAGTCCATAACATCTAATTCGTCATCCCACCATATTCTTCAATTCACAAATCTCATTATCACACTAGAAAATATATACATCAGACTTGCATCATCATATAAACATGTCTCAAAGCTCCCATAATCACTCTAATGCATAAACACCATTTGACATTATTTCAAGTTAATCTCCTATTTTGAATTCCCAAGAACAAAGGTCCGAAGACACGAGAGCAACTCAAGCAATCATTGAGATACAAGTAATCGTGTTAAGAAGTGGTTTCGAAGTGTCGAGGAGGTATTAAAAGTGATTGGGGGTCCAAACCATGGAAGAGGAAACTTTTTCAAAATTTTCCAGTTTGGTACATGTAGCAGGATTAAGGGTGCTACATGTACCCAGAGAACAGAAGGTATAATTTGAGTTTGGTACACGTAGCAGTTAAAGGTGCTACATGTAGCCAGTGAACAGAAGATACAATTTGAATTTGGTACATGTAGCCAATGAACGAAAATTCAAAGAAATCTGGGTTTGTTACATGTACCGGGATAAATACTGGTACATGTAGCACCTAGGTTTTTCAGCACGATTTTGACAGCTTTCAAGGGCAAACACAAGGCCTCCAAATAACGATCCAAGGCAAGTTTTGGACATTGAATCTACTCATAAACATATAGAGAAAGATAGAAATCCCTACCTCGCGCATCAAAGCCGAACCCCATGAGAGATCAAGCCCTAGCTTCCAAAATCAACACCGAGAGCAATACACCTTCACCGAGAGCTAGCCGGCGATGTACGAGCTCCAATACGCGCGTAGATGATGGATCGGAGGTTGGTTGTCTTGGGTTTCAAGTTGTTTTGGTGAAATTTGGGTGGAGGAGTGAGAGAGGGAGAGGAACCGAGAGAGGGGAGAGAGATCGGGAGAGTAGAGAGAGAGTGGGTTGAGGATTTTAATCCCCTACACCCCCCACACACATATATATACTAGGACACACACTAATCACACTTGCACTCCCTCCACTTTCAATCCTTATCACTTAAGCCCCAAATCAAATAAATCCAACAAATTTCACATTTATTCAAAATTCTAATATTAATAAAACCTTTAAACGATTTTTTCGAAAATACGAGTATCTACAGGATGAGTAAAATTAGGGAATAGGCCTTGAAAATTAGGAAGCACTTAAACTATTGGCTGATTCAAAGGGCCACGTGGCGGCCATGCATCAGGGAGTTCGGTTTGCAATCAATGTCTACAACCAATTTTAGCTCCCTGAAATAAAAGGAAGTGGTTTGGAGACATGGGACACATGTCACATTTTCAGGGCCCAAGCATGCCCCATTCCAGGGGAGAACAACTATAAATAGGGGAGTCGGAACAGGCCAAGGGCTCTGCATGCGCAGTTCACTTATTATTCACAGCTTCTTTGCTTTTTACCTTGTTTTCCAGTTCCAACAACTTCATTCTTTGTGCTTTGTTCATTTTGCTATTTCTTTCCTGCACCATTGTTATTTCTTTCTAGCAATACAAGTGGCATTTGTGTTTGTTTCTTGTTTTCATAAGTTCTATTCACCGAATATTAAGTCCTTAACGAGCAAGGCAATCTCGGCTCACATTCACAGCCTTACTAAGGGTTGCGACACAAATTTCATGGTTAAAAGTCAGGAGTTAGGCCCTATGGTCTTAATTCAGGTTTAGGCCTCATGGCCTTGGCATGCCTGAGCAATCACTTCATCATGCATCACCCCCTTCGCCAGGAGGTGTGATCCATTTGTTACTTTTAGGGAAAATGGGGTCCCTTTGGCCTTTTTTGTTTTAAGGTTATTCTAGATGCTATCACAGTCTTATCTTTAGACGTGGAATTAGATTTGGGAAAAGAGAGGAGCTATATTTTACTTTTATATGAAATCAATCACTCAATTTCCAATGCTTTCCACCAGATAAAGGTCTGAATTTAGTGTTTTTCTTGTCTTGGGTCGTGCCAAAGAAATGGATGTTTATATATATGCCAAAAAAGGGCCTCTTACTCCTTCCATTTTTACTGCGTCTAGCAAAAAATGCTGGAAATTCCACTACCAGACAATGTACAAGTTGACTTGTAGTTTTTCAATCCTTCTCTACCAAGTTATGCCTATTCGTTACCTTTTATTTTGTTATGACATGTCCAACTTGTTCTTCTACCTAAGTTTTGCCTAGCTACCTATTTAGTCTTTTCCTTCTTTTTGTTCAGTTTAACTTAATTCCCACAAGTAATTAGTTAAATAGACTAGTAAATACTTTTAGTCTTATTTTTCTTTTCAGGTTTTTCCACCATGCCTTAGTTGGTCTGGTCAGCATAATTGGTGCCATTGTTGTGACTGTCATGGCTGTCTTATCTGGTTTTAGAGCTGTGAATCTGCCATACAGTTATCTCTCTCTCTCTTCATTAGGTAAGAACAAATGCAACTTAATTTACTGGTGCAATAGTTAATTGATTCGTTTTCTCTTCCCCATGGCTATAATTCCCTTTTATAAAGTTGACAACCTTCAATATGGCAAAAAAGCAAAAAAAGAAGTTAAACTTGATTGAAGCCATTATTTGTTTTTTTCGTTTTGTTTGTTCCATTCCATTGTCTCTTTATAATAAAATGGAAGAAAAATGCACGTTAAGAGTTGATCCTGGGACCTTAAATTGATTGGAGATCAGTACGAACTAGCAAAGCTCATTAGTTGGTGCTGATGTGAAGTTAACTCCATATTCAATGATATTGTGTGAGTGTGAGAACTGAGAAATACAACTTAACCCTTGTCAAAAAAAAAAACTTAACCTGCTTTCTTCCAATATTGGCTGGATAGGTTACAAGTACACAAGTCTGCATTGTGTTAAAAGCATTTACACCCTCGTAATAATTTGATGTTTTTAATGGGACAATCACTTAGCGTAGCCCAAAAATAGAATAGTGTTAAAAAATAGATGACTCCTTATCATCCTACACATGATAGATGATACACCACCAAGGATAATGAGTGAAATTACTTCTTTTTTGCTTTGAAAGACGTCACTCGTCATGTGCCCATTTTGTGCCAAAGTCCATATAAAAATCTTTTAATTTCAAGAGGCACCACCGCTTTGTGAATCTTTTTATGGCGATGAAAATGATGGATATTTGGATAATTGTTAGTTCCGTTGACAAAAAGGCTTGCATGAAAAATTCCAGAATGAAGTGAAGCGACCAAACTCGTATTATATATCACTTCATTGATTGATGGTTTCATAGAGAGATGGTTTGTTAGTTACTCAACGATGATGGTTTTCATAGAGGGTATAGTTGCATACCACTAAAGAATATGGACAAACCATCATTGTTTCACCTTGAATCATGCCCATCCATGAAGCTTACATTTCCATCGATCAGAAACAACTATTGCTTGGTCAGTTACTCAACGCTACTGGGGATTTTTGAGAGAGAGAGAGAGAGAGAGAGAGAGAGAGAAACCGTTGTTCCGCGCATATTATATTGAGAGCTTCGGCCAGGAGTCCATTGTATAGGGTTTAATTATGCAATAAGGACATCAATATTTTCCTACATGGCACCAGGACTTTGTTCCCCTGCCTTCCAAAAATACCCCAATCAAACAAAACACGCCCAAATTGAAAAACTACTCTCAGCCATGGAACCTGCACATAGGAAAGGAGCCGACGGTGGAGGCGCCGGGGGCGAGGCAAAAACTCTGACACCGGGCAGATTCTTTGCCGACGCTGTTCACGTGTATTTGGCGAAGAACACGCCAACTCGATCATCTGCGACGAGCCCATGGCTGAGTTTGTACCCTTACAACGGCGCGAGCCTGCCACCGAGTGGTGTATCGCCGTCGCCCAGAAGGTCGCCGCTGGGGAGGAAGTTTTTTTAGCCGTCGTTCTTGTCTCCGTCGCGTGCATGGGGATGACAGTGGAACTTGGGTCGAACCGGCGAGGGGTAGAAGCTTTGCCGGGAAGAATGGTGACCGGTGGTGGTGGCTCTCTAGTAGAAGCTAGAGAAAGCTCACCGGAAAATAGAAATGGAGAGAGAGAGAGAGAGAGAGAGAGAGAGAGAGAGAGAGAGAGAGAGAGAGAGAGAGAAGGTGGGTGGCCAGGTGGGCTCATATTTCTGTTGATTTTGGAGGTGTGCTTTGGGCCCGTTAACAATTGTCACTCCTATCCCAAACCATTTCACAAGGAAGACAGTCAACTAGTCATTGAAACTTTTTTTTGTTTTTTGTTTTTGAAAGGGAGTCATTGAAACTTGAAAGACATTTATACTTGTGTCAAGTTTGAAACTTGAATAAAAAAATAGATAACCTAATATGTGTTCTTTATGTGTGGCACCAAACTAAAAAATACCTTAATTTTCACTAGTTTCCTAAAATTTCACAATTTATGATTATTGCACTAAAATCAGCAGATATGATTATCCCTAAAAATTTATATTTTAAATTATTTTAAAAAGACCAACAAATACGGTTATTTAGGCAAAATTTGCACTTTACAATCGCAATAAAACCAATAGATATAGTTATTTATACAAATCTATACTTTGTATCATCCCAAAAAGAATAATTGATAAGGTTATTTTTGTAAAATATGTACTCTTTATAATCGCAATAAAATTAATAGACATAGTTATCTGCCCAAACTTATACTTAGAATTTTTCAACAAATACAGTTATTTGTCCAAATCTATACTTTACGAAATATGTCTTGATAACACAATTTTTTTAAATTAAAAAGTCATTATTCAAGTTCTTTTTTCATAAAATTTCGTCATATGGTTGTTCATAGGATAATTTTTCTAGCCTATTTTAAATTTTTTATAATTTAGATTAATTGATAAGGTTATCTCTACGAAATATATGCTCCTTATAATCGCGATAAAAACAATAGATATGGTTATTTGTCTAAACTTATACTCTGAATCTTTTAACAGATATGGTTATTTATCCAAATCTATACTTTACGAAATATGTTTTGATAACACAATTTTTTTAAATTAAAAAGTCATTATTCAAAACAAATTTCATAAAATTTCATCGTATGATTGTCATAGGATTTTTTTTCAAGCCTTTATTTAACTGATAAGGTTATCTCTGCGAAATATGTGCTCCTTATAATCACAACAAAATCAACATATATGGTTATTTGTCTAAACTTATAATATAATTTTTTTAATAAAATTAACATATATGGTTATTTGTCTAAACTTATACTCTGAATTCTTCAAAAAATATGGTTATCTGCCTAAGTCTATTCTTTATGAAATATGTTTTGATAACACAATTTGTTTTAAAATTCAAAATTATTCAAATTTTTTTCATGAAATTTCTTCGTAAGATTGTTCATAGGATATTTTTTCTAGCCTATATTAAAATTTTCATAATTTTCTTGAACAAAAGTCCGGACAGCGCGACCGGACGACCGGGAATCCAATACTTTTACCCATCTAATTTAAAAAAGAAAAGAAGATAACTTTATATGTATTACTTTGTCATCCTAACACCATAAAATGACATATAAAAAAAACACAAAATAACATTATTCATGTCGATCTATTTTTTTCTCTCTCCAAAACAAAACAACACATAGCCTTATATGTAAGTTTATATTCTTTGTATTTTTCCAGAAAAAAAAAACATTATTACTACCGATCTATTCTTTTTATCTAATCAATATAAAGTAACAGATAATCTTATACATGCTTATCCATTTTCTGAATCTTTTAAAATAAAACAACAAATAACATTATTACTATTGACCTATTTTTTTATCTCTTAAAAAATACAACATATAATCTTATATGTGCTAAAATAAAAAAGTTAACGTTATCTATTTTGAATAATTTTTGTATCTATCTAAAATAAAGCAACAGATAACCTTATCAGAAAATAATTAAATTCATATGCTCCGTCGAGACGCGATCAAGTTTGACAACTTCAATGAACGCAAGGACAAATCCAAGCACCAACACAACCAACTTTACCATCGCCACCACCCTCTCAACACCGCCTATCCCCAACTTGACGACTTGAAAAGTATAGTAAAAATTCTTTATTTATTAAAATAACAAATACAAAAAATCTTCAACAACTATTTCAGATAGATTATTCAGAACTCAATGGCACCACGTAGCGGTACCCAAAATGTTTCACCACACATCATTATGAGATCCTTACACTTTTTTTTTAAGTGGGAGATCCTTACATTTAGTCTCAAGTCTCACATAAATGTTTGGTTGAGAAGAGGCCTGAAGCACCACACGGGACACATGCCCCAGGGCATTGAATAATATTTTGCTATTTCAAATTTTTTTTTTTTTTTTTTTGGCAATTTCAATTGCAAACAAACACTTTTCTCGGGTTCTTCGATTATGCAATCTCCATTTTGCAATTAAAAACCCACTTTTCCTCCTCTGGCTATTCTCTCACAATCCGACAGAAAATGATACCTCCATTCTTGGTGACAACTCACATCACAAAATCAAACCCAAATTTAGAAGAGGAAATAGAGAAACAGACTACAGGTGATTCACACAGAATTATTTTGGATTTGATTTCCCTCATTTTCCCATATTCTCTCACTTCTGAAGATCGTTTTCAATGCGGCCTACCTCTCCTCTCCAACGGCGGCGGAGTGTAGCCGTGATGAGGCCGAGGGTGTGTGTAAAATTGGAGGAGGAGAAAGTGTTCTGTTGGAGACGGGAAGCGAGTGTGGATGAAGAGGTGTCGGCCAGCCGGCCGTGTTTGATGTGGACGGAGTGCTCTGTAACCGCGAAGAGCTCGGAGCAAATAGCAGGCAGAACATAGGGTATTTTTGTCCATCAAAGGACTGCAAACAGAAGACATTTAAAACAATGGATCCGGAACCTAATAAAGACTTAGCTTGGATTAAAGGGCCCAACAAGCCACTCCTTTGGACTCTGGCCCAATTTTCTGTATTATATTATACTTTCAGGGGACTTGATACAAGAGCTTCACACACTAAATTACAGGAGCGGGGGAAAAAAAGCTGCAAGGGATTTTCCATAAATCCTGCATTTTTTCTTATTGGAATACAATTTTCGACGTGGCCACAGGGATTGACACAGGTAAGGTGTAAACTATGTCTCGAATTTATACTTTAGGGAGAGAGAAAGTTGGATTTCACACTTTCTAGCAAGAAGGCCAAACATGCTTGCGGTATTCTCCAAGGGCCCACATTGGGAATATGTTTCTGTACTGTGCATAATGCAGCATGCAATTCTTCATGTAGACTCCAGTTTGTTCCTGTAATTCATAATTTTATACTGTCAGGAAAATACAACCTACATAGTAACAGCACGGAGTTTGTGTGTGTGTGTGTGAGAGAGAGAGAGAGAGAGAGAGAAATATTTAATTAGGCATGGTTTTTGGTTTCTGCTTTTGTTTTTGTTTCTCTGAGTTTTTGGATCTAAAAAATGAAATAAGATTCCAAACCAAGTACTAATAAAAAATGAGGGTGCTTAAGCAAAGTTACCTGTTGTGGAAAATCACCATCATCCATTTGTGCATTAATCAATAGCTTTGCTGCTTTATGTAAAGGTGTTGGATCTCTCTCAGCCTAGTTAATGAAATTACAACACAAAAAAAAAAAATAAATAAAACTATGAATTGGTATCTAGCTCTAGTAATCTTAATTCCGCGATGAAATCTTCAATAATTTTGAAATTGATGCTAACCTGTCCACCATGAATAAGACCAAGCATAGCCCATGATGTCTGTACCAAGTTGGTTCGGTTTCCTTCCAGAGGTTGGTATTTCTGTGTTATTTATTAAACATTAGTAGTAACACAACACCACATAACAACAGCATTGTTAACACAAGTCTGTGTTTCCAGTTCCTTTTCTCCGGCGAGGTTTAATTAAAAACAAAAACAGTGTGGGTGGTGCAAGGCTACATTCGATTTCCGTCTAACTTTTACTGAGTGTTGACAAAATCTAGAATTTTAGATGCGTTCATTAAATTAGGTATACCACACTTCATAAGAGCGAGATAAAAATTAGGATAAGGATGACAATGCAAAAGAACAGAGGTACTCAAACTTGGCAACAAACAAGCACCAGACTAAAGTCATGGCGGAATCGTGTGCAGTTAACAGTGTTTCCTAGTCCAACAATTTCTTATCTTGTGGAATTTCAGTATCATCGTGTGCAGTTAATCATCGTGGAAGCTAAAATTCGTTCAGCCACAGCACTCTAGATCTTTTGTCTTCAGAAATTTGGTATTATTGGTCTTTTGGTTTGCATTTGATTAATAAGCTTGGGCATGGGAATTACCATAGATGGGCATGATTCAAGGCTCTCTCCCCAGCCTCCCTCTTCATTTTGTGAATTAAGCAAAAATTCGACCCCTCTCCGAACTGCTTGGCAGTTGTTATACGTCCTTCCAGCCGAAGCTAACCCTCCTAGCACAAAAAATGTCCCGTAGATGAAACAAATTCCCCAGTATCCATACCTATCAACATCACAAAGGTCTTAGTACGTTTATCCAACACTTGAGAATCTTGAATTCCTACTTCTGCAAAGGAATTGGAAAGTGAAATCTAACTCACCAAGAACCATCAGGCCATTGTCTGCCCTCAAGGAAACGAATCGCTTTT
Source organism: Rhododendron ovatum (assembly GCA_019656835.1). Lineage (NCBI taxonomy): Eukaryota > Viridiplantae > Streptophyta > Magnoliopsida > Ericales > Ericaceae > Rhododendron > Rhododendron ovatum. The sequence continues at coordinate 30,453,847 of CM033798.1, read as the reverse complement.
GCCACAGAAATCTCTATTTCTTTCTCCCGATGCCCCGGATGTAAGCGCTTGAACATTAGCAGAGCCTGGATTATAGAGGCAGTACACTCCACATGCCTAGATTTGCCAATTGAACAAAGTCAATAATGTTTGTTTATGGTGAGGGAATCTTAAATGGGGAGAAAAAAATAATGCTAGCTGGACAAAAATGAAACCAAAACTATTTCTAAATTGCAAAACAGCATTCATCCAGAGAGTGTATAATGGAGTCCCATTGTCCAGAATCAACATAGGGGTGCCCACACAGTCGTTTTGTTATTATTCTAGAAAACCTTTCTGGGTCAATATTGCTTTCACTAGTATAGAAAATCGATAGTTTGTAGGCAAATAATAATTTTAAAGAGCTAGAGATTTTTTTTATAGCGAATAGTATTATGGTCTGGAAAATGTTTACAAGGTCTATGAGAAAATTTTCAAAAAACTTTGAATAAAGTAGAAGGTCAAGTTCTTACTCAGTTTCGACGACAATGTCAGCAAACAATTCTGAAGGATTCAACGCCTGAACAAAGGAAAAAGACAATAGCAAAATACCCTCATCAGTCATCAGATTGCTTCAATAGATCTTAACAGGTATATTCACTTTTAATAAAAAAGAGGGACTTGATTGGCAGGTTTAGTGTGTAAGTGAAGAAGTATTGTAGCTATATAATATTGAATATTACCTGCAAAGCTGGTAATGGAACAACCACCTCCCAAATAGCAAATCCACCACTTTCAGGGTGCTACATGAAAAAAGAACGGAAAAAGTCAATGAGCTGCTACTCTGCTATGGATCTCTTAATATCAAACATACCGATATTACAATTAGAATAATGTAGCAATTACAATTATCAATTTTTTTTCTTGAAATAAAAGAACTACAAATACCACACATTTGTTTTGTAATAAAATGTTGTACAAAAGTTACAGTAACTCATACAAGTATGCAAATATCTCCAAATTGATTATACTCTTTAAAGTTCAAATTGAGTAGGCATGTTACCTGTAAATATAGGAGGACATTCACTGCCTCATATAACCTTTGAGTGTCGGCTTTCTCCCCAGCAATTTCAGGAGGCATTTGTGAAAAAATTAGTAGACACTGCATATCCAAAACAACAAAGGAGGTTTATTTGAGTCTGACAACTGCTAATTTGCTAGTACTACCAAAAGCGTAAGGTGATATTACTTAAATTGGAATGAACTTTCAAAAAACAAGTTGAAAGCCCATGACAAGAATTCTGAAGTGAGATTACCTTAAGTGACTCAGCTGTACAGTCTGAGACAACCCAACCTTGATCTTGATCAGAGAAAGTCCATGCTCCTTTAGTAAATTGGCGATACATACTTGAGAAATCCCCAGCTGGATTTTCTTTGATCTGAAAATATGAAGATGCGATATCAGTGAATGAAATGAAGCCTTATGATGGAAAATAACAAAGGGTTTTTGTGGTTAGAGAAAAACCTGTGATTCTTTTATGTAGAAGTGCGACTTCTTAAGTGCATCCCCACACTCTTCAACCATATTGCTTGCTATAAGTGCCTGAGTGGCAAGAGTAGTGTCCCATATTTGGCTTCCAAAACTCTGCAATTAAACAATAAGTAATTAGCAAACATCTCCTGTTACCTAGGAATGATTTTGTAATATTTGGACTTTTGTTATCACTGAGAAATTTTATTTTAATTTGACCAATGCGAACCTCAAAAGGTGTAAAACAAAACATATCTTATTGTGATCTTTTTAAGTAGAAAAACAAACATATTGGAAACTTGCAAACTGAAAACAAACATATAGCTTCTTGAAGTACAACGCTCCAGAATTAAAGTTTTAGTGAATTAAGTTGCAAACATGTCAAAACAAGATCCTGGGCAATGCCATGGAATGTCCTGTATGGGTGGAAGTAATTGTTGAAGACATTAGAAGGATAGCACAGTAGTTTGAGAGTTGTGATTTTCATTTTGTCTGGAGATCGCCTAATGGGGATACACAAAAGTTGGCAAGTTGCGGGATGCTAGGTTCTGGTGTCAAGACTTGGGAAACTAGACTTCTTGTTTGGTTAATCTTCTTTAGGCAAAGATAACCATCTTTTTAATGGATTTGGTTGATTGTTATCAATAAAACTTCTACCATTTCGACAAAAAAAGAAGTCAAACAAGCAACTAGGGTTTGTGCGATAAAAACCTGCATTTTCATTCCATCTTCAGCAAGCCACATGTAATCAGGAACTCGGGCGAGATGGTGCTTGAATTCATCACCATTCGGGTTTTCAGCCCACCAACACATCATTTGCAAACTCTGTAGTACAGGAAGGAAAAAAAAAAGTCAATCGAAGAGATCCTTTTGAAAATAACACGAGCTAACATTAGATGGTAGGATGCTTGAACATGACTAAGAAATTGACTCAGGTCCCATAACTTCAAAGTACATAACCGACTCTGATTAAAAATACAGATCCGCAGTTATCTATCAAAGCTAAAATCACTACTTTTGAAATAGCCGATCCACACATCCTGAACTGGTTGTTCTTATTCCTTTTCCAGCTTATAAAACTCCATCCAACCATTACCAAATCTTCTATATAACCAATAAAATAAAGCAGAAAAATGTTTGTCTTACTCACCTTCTCAACACATCCTATGGTGATGTATCTGCTATTCTCTGCTCCATAACGTAGATACTTAACTGTCTTCTTAATGGCTCTATCTCTGATCTTGTTGAAGGGCCAACGGTTCATGATCGGCTCACTCAAATAATGAAGTGTATCCCAAAGGAGATCCTGTACGAAGGTATGCTCATAATAGAGATCCTCCTGTATTCAAAATTCACCGTTGGATTCAGTATATATGCCAGCCATAACATGTTGAAGATTTCCTTCTGAAACTAATACAAGATACTTAATAATAGCAGAGTACTATTTGAGCACAACATATCCTACAATGATGGAGTGCTTGTTTTTCATCCACTCCCGAAGATAGACTCTAATAGTTGAATTTTACCAACCTTACAACAATGATGCCGTGCTTTGTTCCAATTTATCTCCTCATATGGCTTCGTGTGGATTTCTTGTCTAATTGCCTTGACTAGATCGGTTATTGGCCCGTGATACTTCCTCCCATATAAGTATGACATTGGCATATAAGTTGTTCGACAATAGCACCACATTTTTGCTGCATGGTACAAGGATTATATTAAACTACATCACAAGAATTAACATTGCAAATATGAACAATTAAATCATCCTTGTTGCCAACTGTTTCTTTTCTTCTTCTTTTTATACTATCATCATCATGTAACCATATTCGTTATTTCATAAGTAATTACTAGTAAGTAGATTGTCCTTCCAGTTAATAAGTTACCTGGATGATAAGGCAAAAAAGAAGGGAAAAGCCAAAATTCTGGGGGTAATGGGTTGCAGCCTGCCCATTCATACACTCCAAGCACCTAAAGAAAATATATTAAAGTAAGTAATTAGTGAAAGAGAAGCTAAAAGAAATGAAAGGGTGAAATTATCTGCTTATCCAAAAGAAAAAGGAGTGAAATTATCGAAGTAAGGAATGTATTTAATTACCGAGAGATAAGTTTTTCCCCAAGAGGGTATCCCAGTTGCGCCACCATTGTCAAGTATCCATTTCCGGGCTTTGGACATCGCCCCACCTTCTCCATCATCTGGGCCTTCCCCCAACAAACGCAGAGCAACGTAGCTAAGTGCTGACCCAATCATCGTGCTATGCCCCTCTATGTAAAATCCCCATCCCCCATCATCATTCTACATATATACATCACAATCACAATCACAATCACAATTACATACATATCCAAATTTGTTTTGTCATTTTTTACGTTGGGGGTGCTCAACTGGATTATCAAACAATTACTGTATTAATCCATCTATATAATAAGCTAATTATGTATGTACCTACCTGATGGAGATAAATATAACGTTTCAGTTCCTTTCTGTGCTCTGCTGTAAAGATGGAGTTGATTGCTCCACTTATGTATAGGACAATGACCTGCAATGTTATTTGGACTACAAACAATTAGCACTCCACTCACAGAGTAAGAATTCCGTTTCTTCCTATTTTCGTCTGAATTTTGTGAAGAGTTACTTTCCGAATTCATGCACTCTAATTACCCAACATTTTGAAAGATGTATATGTATGATAGTAATATGCCGATGTTGTGTATCCATAGAAATGAAAGTGGTAAGAAAAAAAATGTGCATTTCTTGAAACTTTTTGTGATGTATACAGCAGTTAAATTTAAAAAAAAAATTGAAAATTGATAACGAAATTCATAAAATAGGCATGTTCTCAATTTGGAAATGAGAAGACTTACCAGGGGTGGAGTAAAAAACATTGGGCCTGCATTTTCTGCGGCCCAATGGCCGTCGGGGGCTTGGATTGCACGATTTAATCGGACGGCTTTTCTTAAAGCTGTCGTGGTGGCTTCGTAGGTTACTTCTTCTTTGTCCCCTAGCCTCACTGGTGGAATGCTTAGATCGATATGACTGTTTTCCTTTTTAAACTGTAGATACATTAACTAATCAAAAAACTGTAGATGGATTGAATAAATAAATTGAGTAGTAGTAACAATTTCACAAGTTGATTGAGGTTGACCTGATGCATCAATTGGACAGTGGACTCTATCAAACTAATGCTATGGTTACAATTAACCTTAATTTACACTAATAACTTTGTTTGGAAAGACTAAAAAAGTATGAACACATTTTGAAATTTTTAAAAAAGTCAATATTTTGACATTATTCAGGATTATTTTCCTCTTCCTGCATTTTGTTTACAATTATATTGGTTTTTTATTTTCAAATTTTTTGGTTGAGGCAATATAAAAAACTAGAAATATTAACCAGAAGGTATACGAATATTCCTATCAAGGCAAAAATAAGTCATGGAGGGAAAGCTTTTTTAAATAAGACATCGTCGATCCTTAACAGTCAATTATTGTCCAGTATTGTATTATTTACCTGCATCCGCATTAGAAGATCAGCACAAGGCAAAGCCCGAGCTCGATCCTTTTTGAAAATTTGTTTGTATTCCTCTCTTGCCTTTTCAATTGCAGCTCGCTCTTCTGGGGTGCCGGCATCTGGGTCGAACTCCCAAATTTGTCTACCAACAAAGTGGTTTGTGCTATATAAGTAGGGCCCATTACCTTCTGCAATTTTGAGCTTCCACATCTTTATCTTCTTAGTTCTCTGCATTAATTTATATGACCAAAAGTTATGCATTTTACCTTACCTACGTAGTAGTCATTGAATTCTAGCATTAGACATAGTTCAATAAACATTTTTATCGAGAACAAACAAATGGGACAGGATAGAACATCTTATTATTAGTATAGAAAGTTTTGAATTTCCTAGGTTCGACGATTAAGAATTGTAACGTTGAATTAAGCAAGCAAAGGGATTGTTGGCAAGTTGCAGCAAAACCATATATACCCCATCAAGTTTTGGCATTTTTCAGCCCCTTGCCAGGCGTAGTTCAATGTTTGGCTTTGTTCATATTGTAAATCTCATCGAAACATTTGTTATTATACTATAAAATCATACTATTAATTAAATGAGAATTAATATTTAATATTTGATTGGAATATAAAAACAAATCAAAATTGCGTACGTTCTGCATATACTGACTCAGAATTCAGCAAAAATCATTTCTCAATTTTGTTGTACTTTAATGTTTTTAGCAAGACCAACATAAACGGCCAATTATTGAGCTAGGTCCACAAAGGGGTTGGAAAAGGCTGAACTTTTTTTTTGTCAATCGATAGAAGAGATCATTTTTTACATCAGATACGAAGTATAAACAAGGAACACTATATCAATTGTAAGAGCCCACGAGATAACCAAACTTAATAACTTAACCAATATAAGAAATAAACTCATTATATAAGGTAGAAACAAAAAAAGAAAGGAAAAACCTTCTAAGGGAAGAACATTCATACGCAAGTGAGGAGACTCGAACTCCTGACCTCCTAGTGAGATGCAAGAGTTCTGGCTAACTAAACTAGCCCTTATTGGTTGAAAAAAAAAAGGCTGAACTTCGAGGGGTGCAGTTTTGCCAAAAAAAAAAAAAACTGCCACAATCCATTTCCCATAACGGAAATGTTTTGGACAGCAATTCCTGTTATTCTTTCTTGTGAAAAAAAAAAAAAGACCGCAAGTCCCGGAATTTGGAGAAATTTTTCGGTACTGGATGGATACCACATGGCTGAGCCCACGTGGAGTCCAAGTAGCCCTCCGGACCGTCAAAAAGTGTGTTAGACGGCACAAATTGAAACTCTCTCTCCTCTCAACCCACCACTCTCTCTCCTCTTTCTCTCTCCAAATTAAAGCCGTCTAAAATCGAAATGGATGGCTCAAATATGCCGAGCGAGCACCACGTAATACCCATCCGACATTGAAAAATTTCTCTGGACCAAATTTGGTTGTCGTGGAACATTTGGTCATGGACACGTGGAACATGGAAAAACACTTGTTCTTTTCTTCTTTTTTTTTTTTCTAATTTTTTTTAATATGCATTGAAAAACGCGTGTTGACATTCAACGAAATGATGGGCCGGTGGCCCTTAGTGGAGAAGAAAAGAGAGAACACCTACCAAAATTGAAAGAAAGTGAGGGGAGAAAGAAAGAATTTTCTAAGATACGTGGCTCTTGGTCCATCTCATAGCTATTTGTAATCAAAAAGTCTACAGTTCCTGACCAAGGGATTCCAATAGGATTCCGACGCTCCGTCAGACCCACTCCGGTCACTGAACGGTCAATTCGAGTCGTTTAAAAATTCTAAAAAAACAAACGAGTGGATTTACGAAAGAATCAATGGCATCCAATATATGTAGATGCACGATCTAAATACTCCATAGTTTTGTATGAATGATAAGAAACTGTAGCACCACTTATTTGTAATCCTTGTTTTTCAAGAAAAGGTCTGGTGTTAATGCCTTTGTTCATTTACAAACTTCTCTCGACCCTGCTAACTTACAGTAAAAGCAAAGAATTTTTTCTAAAATAACGAAAGCGCATGTCAAAATTGAAAACAAGAAGCCGACAAACGTTGTCCAAAGGGGCGGCCTCATCACAAGCTACTCGCTGTTCAGAAAAACATCACAAGCTACTTTGGCTTTGTTTGTTTGCATGTTTAACATTATTTTAGTTTTATTTTCTATTCATTTTTTCAATTATTATCCAATTTCTCTTTTCACCCACTATCAAAATTGAAAATACCAAAAATTAGAAAACGAACAAAGCCTTTGTCATTTTGAGTTATGCTTTCAAGTTCCCATGGCCCATGGGATATACTCCCTCGCACTCATAACTTTTGTTCAGCAAAAAGTCGTAATATATTCTAAATAAAGAATATCGCATTTCTTGAAAAAATATGTGATTACTTTCCCTTCGTAAAAAAAAAAAACAATTGTGATATTTTTGTTGGCGTCAATTTTCTTAGATATAAGAAATAAAAAATATTTTTATTTTTTCTTAAAAAATAGCGCGAATTTTATACTCCCTCCGTCTAAAAAAGGATGACAATTTTTGAATTTTATTTTATTTTTCATTACTTATATCTTTTAATTTATAAAATTTTTCATGAGTTTGAAAACTTTGTATTAATAGAACTAATTGAGAACTATCAAACAAGATCCATATTGTATATTTTTTGAGATTCAAATTGAAATATATAAAGAATTGAAATTGACACAAATATCATAAATTGACATCCCATTTGGGACTGAGGGAGTAATAGATTGCAGTCATAGGTCAGCAAGGATTCTGTAACTCCTTTTTAAAATTATAGAATCATCCGTACTGTTCTTCTGGTATTTTTGCAATAAGCTTCATTTAGAAAACAAACTAGGAGGTTTATAAGTGTGTGAAATTCTCATTTACTCAGATTGGTCAAAAAAAGTGGAAGAAGGAATGATGCTACCGACTGCCTTGACTAATAGAGATGTCAAAGCTTTTTTATTTTTATGTTTGTTTCATCTTACGGACCTATATACGCTCTTTTATACTTATTTGTATACAGCTTATTTCGGTATTTTTTACTTTTCATAACTTTTTGTTTAGTTTTTTATCGTAAATATTTGGGTTAATTGTTTGTCTCAACGAGAGGAATCAGAAAAGTATAAAAATATGGATTGATGTTGAAAAAAATTTATATAAGACGACACTTTAAATTAAAAAAAAGACAGATGTTTGATACTTTTTCCGTCTTTAGTGATTTTTTTTTTTGCTTTTTGTCATAATTTTTTTTACTTTTCAGACTTCTCTTATCGAGACGGATTATTAATTCAAAAATTATAAAATCTAACAAAAATAGAAAATGGACGAATAAAACACAGAGGAAAAAATAAGTTTATAAGAACACAAATATAGTAAATTTCCTTCTTAATTACCGTAATGTGCTGCTGGGGTTAGTCAAAATTGGCAGTTTAATAATCTAATAGTGTCAAAATTGAATTCTAACTACATCAAATTTCACAAATTGTTTTTGGTCATGAGTAATGGCAGAAAATTTAGCAAATATAACGATTGTTCAATTCGAGTTGCCAAAATTGCAAAATTATGGAGCCAAAAGCTATAGCAGCAGCCTGGTCCTCCTCAAGTAAAAAGAAACTCTCTCTCTCTCTCAAATTAAAATCCTTACCTAATACCCTTTTCTTTTCACATATGATGACAAAAGTTTATTTTTATTGGCGAAAGTCATGATCATTGTTTAAATAGTTAGATTAATACCATAAAAGAAGAGTCGAATTTTTGATCTTCTTTCTTCAGACACTTAAATACATAGCTGATGCCGTAAAAAATAGTATTAAAATTGATAGCGTGTCAAATATTTTGCAAGACAGTATGTGGGTTCTTTCTTCATGGAAAACGACTTGGAAAGTGATGACAAGTGGATGAAGATGATGAATCAAAGTTATTCGTTATTAATTAAAATTGCCCAGCATTAAACCCACTGGTAGATGCTTTTAAGCTATATCTACCAATAACTCATGTCCACTTCTAAAGTGCCCGCAAGTAGGTGGACGATCTCCATCAACAATATTGGTACTCTTCGCCTACCTGTGGGCTGTGGCTGTGGAGAGAGAGAGAGAGAGAGAGAGAGAGAGAGAGGGGTCGTGGCATAGAATTTAGAAACAACTACGTAGCTTTTCCCCAGCTTAGGTTTTCCTTAACTCCTGGGCATATGAGATCTTTTGTCGGAAAATATGTTTACTTTTTGTGAAAAAACCAACAATATGAATGCAATAAAATCGGAACTCAAAATTTAACTTGAAAATCAATGCAACAAAATTGGTGATCAAGGCGAGTGTCGCACTCTATACTTAATACAGATTCGTCCCAGCTACAGTTCTTACGGTTTGCATAAACGTCTATCTTCCAGCACATCTTGATCGAACACCCCACAGAAACAACACTACAATCGAATGAACGTCTATCTCCTAGCACTACTTTGTTCAAACACCCCACAGAAGCAGAACTACAATCGATGAGACTGTTGAACCTTTTTGTGTTTGTATTCTCTCAGATGTATGACTATGACTCGATGAACATATGCACATAAACATCTTTTCGAATCAATATAGAAAGAGTGGGAGAATATCCTATTTATAGACCAACTAGTGACCATTTCAAAATAGTCACCAAGGGAGGGGAGACACATCTATTCATATAAGATGTATCCCATGATGAACAGGTGTTACTGAAAGGACAAGACTTTAAATCAAATCAGTTCACCTTCAAACCAAATTATTATATATTATTAATTTCAATAATATTTTCCAACATCTTTTGCCTAACATGTTCAGCTTTATGCTGTCCGACTATTTATGGAATAATTACTCGACCGGCCGTTTTGAATATCCTGATTTTTGCCTCCTTATTAACCGAGGAAATCTTATTCTACAAATACTTGCTGGAGATTAGATGACTTGGGAATTCCTAATTTGCTAAAGATTGTTATCAAGGAGATAAACGAAAGAAAATAAAATAAAATTCAAATATGAACTTCATTGTCTGAATTCTTGTATAATCAAAGAGTGCAAATTTCCAGTAAATTTCAAAAGGTATCTGGTAGGCCCAACTTGCTATGTGACTGCATTGTAGAAGTTGTAAAAGTGAAGTAAGATTGTACACCCTTGCGTGCAACAATATTTCAGGTCTGTCACATGTAACTTTTCATGGGGGTTGGCCATCGTGCACTCTTTTTTTTGGATATATCTTCGTGTGGTGCTAGATTGTAAATTTTTTAAAACATGGGATGGAATTAGCCTGATCTGATGCCATGTAGAAAATTTAGATCCAATACAAAAATTTGAAAAGACCCCAACTTTATATCGATTAATCATAACCCCATTCTATGTGGGATTGCCTTTCTAAATACTATTTCCTTTGTCTTAATTAGTTTGTCTAATTTTGGGATCACAATTTATTAAAGAAACATAATGATCACTATGAAAAGGTTTTGAATTTATAAAAATACCATTGTCCTTTTAGCATTAAATAAGGGTACTTTTTTCAATGCATTGAAAAAGGAAGGGTATAAATGGAAACTTTCAAGAGTCAATTTGAAAAGGACAAATATTTTGAGACAAGAATAAGCTAAAATTTGGTCAAACAAATTGGGACGGAGGAAAAACAAATTGGGAGGGAGGAAAAACTTGTGTCTCTAAACAATAAGGTGCTCATGAAAATCATGACAAAAAGTAATTAGGAGCAGATCTGTAAAAGCATGACAAAAAGTAATCAGGAGCAGATCTGTAAAAGTAGCCATGTGTCTGTCTTGCTGCCATTGATACTTACTGCCGAATAATTAATTTCTCTTGAATATCATTTCAGTGCTAAGATGCAAACACGTTTCTCTCAATTTATTACTTTTTGATCAAGACACATTTTTACAAGTACTCACGGCGAATAAACCAAAATACTCAGTTTAATTTCCGAACCATCATGCAACTGTAGTTGGCCTCCGTTATTTTGGGATATGCGCGCACCTACAAACACCAGTGCTGCTTTCGATATTATTTATATGTTAACTCTAGGAATCCGTAATTTATAAACTTAAGCTTGAGAATCTTGTTTCTATTAAAATTATCTACTCCTATAGTAATATTTTTAGCCTTTTCATGATATCTCTGTCAAAACTCTCTTTTCTTTTTCTCTAGTACAATTTTCATGTTAAAATCTTGTACGATTAATGATTAATTACTCCATTTTTTTGTCTAAGAAAGTATGTGTGAGATCATCAGATTCATATATATACAAATATACAGAGAGAGAGAGAGAGAGAGAGGTGCATGCACCTGATTGAGAGAAGCTGTGAAGTGCGGAGTGTGGATTCCCTCAGCTGGAAATTTGAGGTAGAAATAATAAACAGACAAATAGCTAGAGAGAGGGATTGGGGTTGGGGTTGGGGTTGGGGTTGGAGGGATAAGTGTTGGGCAATGCTATATATATAAAAAATAGGCAGAGAGAGAGAGAGAGAGATAGACCTTGGCGTTCCTACAAGTACCCAACAAACACAGGCCCCACCATTACTTTGTTTATACTAGTATATATCTTCTATCGATATCTATCATAAGAAGCAGTCAGTCAATCCTGGGATTTAAAAACGAAAAAAAAGTAGCAGCCAATTTTTACCAAACTCTAATTAAATATAGAGTACTATTACGCTAAAAAAGTCAACTTTGTGGTTGATAGTTTATTTTCCCGTAATTTCCTTTTTGGAGGCTGTGAATTTGAATCGCTTTTAAATTCACAACATTTGAAAAGATATTCGGAAACACATGCATGCGTACAACTTTATAAGTACTACTGGCATTCTGTGTAACGACCCGATCGAGTGTGTTCCGTCCACACACAAACACACTCACACACACCCCTACGTCCTTTCCTTTGCGAAAAGCTACGAGGTTGTAATTAATTCAACTAGATTATTTCAAAAACAAAATTCCTGCTTACTCTCTCAACTGCAATAGCTAGATTAATTTATCAACCAATTCATATCCAAAGTGATTCAAGCGTTGTGTTTGTCCCTAATTTCAAGCACCCAATCCATGTTCTTTTGTTTCTGTCAATCTGTAAGAGAGATCATTACATCATAAATGAAGTACTACAAAATTTAAATCTCGAGACACTACATTCATTGTGTGAGAGTCCACGAGATAACAAACTCTAACAACTGAACTAACATGATAAATAAGCCCATTAAATGCACCACAATCACTATAGCCCAACTCAATTACAAGCCCCATTAATAGAAGAAATAACCGCAACAAATACAAATGAAAGAACATCCACACGCAGGTGGAAAGACTCGAATTCTTGATCTTCTAATGAAATGCAAGAGTAAAGCCAATTGAGTTATCCTCAGTTAGTTAATCCATATTCTACTGCACAAAATTATCAGAGTCAATTAAAAAAAAATACTAAAAAGAGGAACAACTCACAAAGTAGTTCCTCAATTTTAGTCAATTTCCCCAAAACTCTTGAATCAATTTAAAGACTCAACCCTTAATTACAAGTGAAATCCCAAGTGAACAGAGCCTTAAAACCAGGAGATGCATATGCCCCTCCTCTGTTTCTCTTTCCTCTTTGTTTTTCGTGTGATATCTTCTTCTTTTTGTTCCTTTTTCTTCCTTTTCTGGAAACTCGTGCCCAGCTTTGCCATGGCCTCCTTCCTTGCCTCTTCATCCATTTTCCCATGTAATGCCATGCAAGCACCCCCAATCACTTCACGTGCACCCACAATGCAAATTCACAAAGTGACACCTGAGCCTAGCAAGCAAACTGACCACAAATAATAGTAGTAAGGTCCTTTCAATTCAACCCAATTTCATTTGAATCACTCAAATTCAAAATTAGGGGGGGAAATTCCAGATACGATCCCTTAACCCAACACAAAGTTAGAGAGTTTGGGTTAACCAATTTTTTGACATGAACGCTAATATTACACAACGCGAAAATTAAACGGGACGAATACAGGTTAGACTCGTGTAACTCGATAAGAACACATATAATTTTTTAATTTTTCGTGTCGAACTTTTAACCGGAAACGATATGACTCGAACATGGCATGACACAATGTCGGCTATGTGCGCCCATAGCCCATACTTGTGTTTTCTTAAAGATTAATCATGATTATTTTAATTTCCTAATCAGTAGAAGATTTGATTTTCTTGGTCAACTTGTATATATAGACGAATAACAATTTGATGATGGATATATAGACAAGACATGCATATTATTTATATGCTATTAACTTCAATTTTTTGAAATTACAAGCATAATGTTATACACGTATGCGTTCACGCTAGTGATTAATTTATGCAACACAGTTTTTTAGTTTTGTCCTTATTCAAAATATTTTTGCATTGTTAGTTTTACGCCAATTTTTGGGAAATATGGGTGAGTAAGGTCGAGATGAATCAGAAAAATAAAAAATTATGACTTTTACACAAGTATTTTGGGAAATATCCAATAAAAAAAAATCCAAAAATTGACTTTTTGAGCTTTTCTTTGGATATTTCTCAAAATACTTATGTAAAAGTCATAATTTTTTATTTTTCCGATTTCTCTCATCCTTACTCATCCATATCACATAAAAATTTGGCATAAAACTAAAAAATGCCAAAAAAAATGAACAAGTTTGAACCAAAAAATTATTCTACATAAGTTAATCACTAGCGTAAAAACCGGCCCGATCGTCGCTGCTGAATCTCTCGTCTTCTTCGCTTCTGGCTCGCTCTCGTCGCCTCGGTGGTTGACCGCCGGTTTCATGGGATAATCAGTTTTTGCTTAACGGCTAGGTCTAATCTCGTGGCTCGCGGGGGTGTGGTTTGTGTGCCTCCACCGTTTCTCTCTCTTGGGTTTGAACGGTTCTTGGCCTAACGACAAGAGTGGCATCGATGGCTTTCGGTGGATCTATGAGGTTGGAGGTTCCTTGGCTGGCTGCTATGTTGAGGTGTTTCAACGGCGTGCGGCAATTGTGACATGGCTGACTCATGTGTTTTGGAGGCCTGAAGTGAATTCCTTATATTGAGCCCCTTACTTATTCATGAATTTTAAAAAAATAATAATAATATTGCAAGTAAAATCAATACAATTATGACAATATAAATGTAAAAAGATATGATTGCAAGAGTTTTTTAAGAAAATAAGATACAAGTGTGTTTTTATTTGGAAACATTCTAATATTAATATGTAAATTATATTACAGTAGAGTCTCAATTTTGGACCAAAATTCGGGAGGCAGAAGCGATCGCTTCTCTCGCCTCCCCTATGAGCCGGCCCTGCGTGGGATGGCCGGTGGTTTTGGCGACGGCTAAGTTGTTTGTTGGGAAAATGACGGCTCAGGACGTGTTTTGATAATTAATATTTTTTAAGGACATGTTAAGAACATTTGTTAATGAACAAAATGTCATTGGCGGGTATTAATTATCAAAATACGTCATTGGCCGTCATTTTCCCTTGTTTGTTTGGGTTAGGGTGTGCTTTATTTAGGCTATATTTGATGGGCTTGTCCCATGTTATCTGGGTTTGTAGACCTCTTGAGTGTATGGGCTGTGTCCTAATTATTTTAATTGCTTTATTTAGACTTTAAGACTTTTAGAGGTCACAAATTAACAATTGACAGTGGGACCCACCGACTTATAATTGACATTTACACCGGTGCAACACGTTAAACATTGCAAACCATCAAAAAGCTTCCCTGATTCACCAAACATTAATTAAACTCCCTTTAAAAAATTTAAAAAGCGATAAAAACATACTAAAAAAAACACAACATACACACACACCCACACCACAGGTCGACCATGACTTTAGCGAAGTGGAAAAGGCAATGCAATCCCAATATTTTGTTATTAAAGTGAGGAGTACAAATACGTCACTAACATCTTATCTTACTCCAAATGTGTCACTAACATCTCACTTCTTCCGTCACAAATGGTTGCTCCTATTTATAATTTGGGATCTCTTAATGAATGTATCTTTTTATTCATAATTATTTTTACTATATTAAATATTGATCTTATTTGATAGATTTCAATTAATTTTATTGAACAAAATTTTCGAAATTATAAAAAATATTATAAATTGTGATATATAAACAAATGTTTGAATGACACAAAAAATAAAGCAGAAACAACAATTTAGAACGAAGAGAAGAGAGTAGTTGTTTCGACATGCCAAAGAAAATACTCCTATATACTAGTACTAAAATATACTACTAACAACCAAGTCTCCAGTCCAGTCAAGCCAGCCATTGGAGATCATAAATTTTGAAAAACGACATCAACGAAATTTGACGCAGCTGGCGGTGATGAAGTTTGAACGCCATACCAACCCCGCTATTCATATGTTCTGTACTTCTGTTGGACACATGTATGAAACGGAGAAGGGTGCCAAAACACGTTCCCCTCAATGTTAGAGGTACTAATCAAGCTAGATATTGTATTGCTTAGGCTTGGCTCAACTCTTATTACAAGTGCTCAAGCTCAACTCTAGTTTGGAAATTTTTGAAGACTAATTGTTCAAATTCGGCCCACATTTGAAGTTTTGTACGATCGTCATAAGCCTGGCTAACTTGGCTCGTAAAATATGTGAGTCAATCTCAAACTTTCAAGCATATATGAGTTTAAGCTTGTGAAATTTTGAGCTATCAAATCTGAACTTAAGCTCACGATGTTCCATGAAAGATTTTTTTAGGGTTTGATATCCTAAATTTCTATATCTCACTTAAGAAGTTTCAAATTAATCTGGATGCAAAAGTAAACACACTAGTGATTGACGAAGAGATGTAAATGGAAGGGAAAATCTCACATATTAGGGATATTCCTTGATTTACCCCTATCTTTTTAATATTTTGGAATGATCCCTATTCACTAGCATATCAAGCTAAACACCCATATACTCAGGCTTGGCTTGAATTTACGAACAAAGAATAAAAAGTGTTTGAGTTTGGCTTATACTTTGTTTGAACGAGACAAAAGTCAAGCCAAGCTTGAGCTAAACTCAAGCGGTTTGGTTCGTTTAGCAAACCTACTCGTCGTACCCTTGGCTTTCGAATTCAAAATCTCGATCCAATTTCTTGGTTCCTTTAATGGCGACTTTAAATTGATCTAGTGCGCTGCAAAGGACACTTCCAGTTAAGACACGTTGCAACTGGTGTCCTATATATATTTCACTTACTTGCAATCATGTGTGCGAGACTATTGTCTTCGCGAGCAGGTATCCACAAAGGGGCCCTTTTCATTGCATCGATCAGTTGGAAATAATAGCATGTAGCACAATCCTTTTAGGTTATTGAACTTATGAGAAGAGAGCTCATAGTCTTAGAATTAATCTTAAAGACCACTCTCATGCAAATTTTCTTGAGTTGTGTAGGGGTTCAATTTGACGGGACCTTGACTTGGGAAAGGGTTCTCCCTCCGCTAGTCCACTCTCCCGCCTTTGGACCTGCAACAAGTCACTAGGGCTAGGGCAGCCTAGCGACCCTCTGACGATCAAGTTAGATCTCAGGGGAAAATGTAGATCTAGGGTTTAGGAAAGAATGACATACCTCCAAAGATGAGTATCCCTTTGTATTTATAGACCTAGGTTTGCTTGGCCTCCAAGCTAGCGCATGAAGGATACGCTTAGGTAACCACCTCGGGTGACGTCATAAATGACAAAAGGAAGGAAGCGGTTACGGAGCACATGGCCAGACCTGATCCCAATGATTATGCCTGCTGCATGATCATCATGAGACCCATCTGGCATAACTACCTCTCTTAGAGAACTTCGGATAGACCGAAACAGGAACTTATGCTGAGAGCATTTTCCGAAATCAGTCTTGCTACCGAGCAATGGACCGAGCGGCATGCCCGGACTTGTAGGTTCCTACCAATCTACTAACTGGACTCCCACGGGGCTCTGGCTCGGAACGCCCGGCCAGGTTACCGAGGAGGTAACCAAGGCCACTACAATAGCCCCTTATCTTTATGGGGCTTCACAACTTGACTCTAGGGAGTTGATTCTCTTCGTGAATCGTCATGCTCGAGCCTTATCCGGCCAGGCCACCGAAGCGACGAGCGACTTGGGTAAATGCCAAACTGCTAGACCCAGCTACTAAAGCCACGTGTCGTCCATCGCCAAAAAACCAGGGATTGATAGCTGTCTCGGCACGTGCTGTGTCAGTTAATTGGTATGAAATGTTCATCGGGAACACGTGTCAGCATGCCTATGGCTCGACCTTCTGGTGCCCTGACCTCGATGTAGAGCCCTCGATATTGACTGTCCGATGAAGACACGTGTCAGAAATCCAATGGCCCGACGCATGACGCTTCGTGTCCCCCGTAGCTTTTTGATCTCTTGTTATAAATAAGAGAGGCAGAAACGAGATAGCCACTTTCCTTCTGCTTCGAAAATGAATTGCCGCCGCCGTCTGCTTTCCTCTTTCAATTGAGATTTTGAGTATCTTGGACGGAGATCTTCACACGTAATTGAAGTATATCGATCTCCTTACTTTGGTCTTCGTGTCTCGATCGTTTTCTTGAAGTTTTTCATCGTTTTTATCACGCATTACGGCTGAGCCACCACCCGCCGCTTTTGGCCTGCGGCGGCGCTGGAAATTTTCGGCGCTGTTCTTATTTCTTCCGAGGTCCAAATTTTTTCCGATGCCTAAACTCATCCCGAGGCCTATCTTCATCCCGAGACCCTAGGAATAGTGTCGGTCCCATGGGGTCCCTTCCCGGAGAGGGGTGCTCTGATTGTAACCGTGGCCAATTGATTCCGAGAAGCAATGACCATTCTGTCCCGAGCGCTAGATCATCTTATTTTTCCCTAAGCACATAGCTAACAGATTTTTGCACATTCTCTTCTTTGCTAGGTAAGGGCGAATGGTCATTGAACTCTCCTCGGATAGTTCCAGTAGCTCAGGATCCTCTCCCGTCGAGATTCCCGAGGACATTCTTGAAGTGCTTCGGATCAGGGCATTCCTCCGGACCCCGTGGATTGCATTTAACCCTTTGATACTTTGAGAATTCCGTGACAAGTGACTACCTTTCATCCCAGAATGACAGAAGCCCCCAGTACTTCAGACCAAGGCCTAGGACCCTACACGAATGCTCCCGAGGAGGTTCGGGAGCGTAGGAGGCTGATGAGACCATGCCCCTACTTGAACCAATACTTTGGCGGGGCCCTGGCGACCTACGCCGAGTTCAAAAGAGTGTACAGCATCCCCCCCGACGTCGAGGTTCGGCTGCTACCGAACGAAAACCCCAGTGATCTCCCCCACCATCAGGGGGAGCTAATCTTCCCTTTGATGGCAATCAATGGGGGAGGAGTTAGATTCACCCTTCACCAATTTGTCCGCCGGGTACTCCGAACCCTTAACTTGACCTCCTCTCAGCTCACGGTGAACTCTTACCGAATTATCACCAGCATCATAGAGCTGAGGAGGCAATACAACTTGACCTTCGGGCTCGAGGAGCTCTTCGGTGCATACCTGGTGGGGGTCAATCGTGAGAGCGATTGGTACTACCTCTCCTGCAGAACAAGGTATGACACATTCCTCAACGACCACCTTCCCAACTCTGAAGAGTGGGTGAGTATTTACGTCTCGGTTATCGATAACTTTATGTTTGGACTCAGGAAGAGTGTGGATACCACCACCATAGTCCAATTCGAGTTCGAAGCCCCTGGTCGGTTGAATTCTTTCCTAAGTATTTTATACATTTTGCCAATAAAATTTGTTTGTACTGACTTTTATCCTTTGCTGCTTTTTCTGCAGCCGAGGGTGTAGTGTCTGGGCTTCGGGAGAGAGCTATTCGGGCTCGTATAACAGCCGCCTACGCCATCCCTATCATGAGCCGGTATGCCTCTGACTTACTCGGGTACATCCCCACTTACACCAGTTTCTTGAAGAAGAAATCGAGGCAGCAGGGTGTCCCGAGGGCAGGCCGAGGACGAGGAAGAGGAAGAGGCAGAGGTAGAGGCGAGGGCAGAGGCAGCGGGGAAGTCGGGACCCCTGAGACTGAAGGGAGCAACTCAGGACCTCTGGGTACAATCCGAGAGGAAATTAATTGGGAGACCCTAGAGAGAACAGGGCTTAGCGACGAGATGAGCGGCCGAGGGAGGGAGGTGCTGAACCTACGGCATCGGAGGCCAGCTGGCCGTGGCGCCGGCGTCGTGATAGGTTCACCTGGGGCATGAAGCCCACCCCGCTTCTCCGCAAGAGCCCCAGGTGAAAAGGGCTCGGCACGAGGAGGGTGACAGTGGCCGAGATAAGGACCCGGAGACCATCCTAATCACCGAGGAGGAAGGAGAGGAGCGCGTAGAGGAGACCGGCATGGGAGCCGAGACTGAGACAATGGTCCGAGAGCGGGATCTACCCTGGGCTCCGGAGTTTCGCCACTATGCTGGACGCCAAATCCACCATGCCAACCGCGTTTCCAACCTTGGGACGGCGTTTGGGGTGATGCGAGCCTACATTTTGCCAAGGGATGCCAAGAAGGTGAGAGCTGTACCAAGGACCTCACCGGGGAGATCACACAGGGACTTCTGAACGTAAGTTATTGTTTCGCACTTTGTCCCTTTCGGTTTGGATACTTGCGCTTTGGTGAATATTTCAATTTTGATCGACAGGCTGGCGCTCGGGCTTTGGTGGTCAATGACTAGTGCAAGGCCCAGGAGGGAGAGATCGAGGAGCTGAAGCAGGCCCTTGTACAGAAGGAGGATGACCTGAAGGTGGCCCTGGAGACCTGCGAACTTTACTTGGCCGATTTCCAAAGATGTGACAGGGAGCGGATACTCGCTGAGGGCCGAGTCGCAAAGGTTGAGGAGGATACAGAAACTCTGAGGGTCACCCGAGCTTAGGAGGTCGAGGCGGCGAGGAACAAAGGCTATGACGAGGGCTGGGACGCGGTCGGCGTAGAATACAAGAGGCAGGTTCGAGAGATTGAGGCCGAGCTACATAGAGATCGCTTGTTGGACGGAGTGCGATTCTGCCACGAGGTTTTGGTAAGCAAACTTGATCTCCCTGAAGACTCGAAACTCCGAGCCGTGCCCTAACCGCCTCCTAAAGAGCTCGTTCTGCCCTAAAAGGAAGATGAAATCGTGCCAAATCCTGAGGAGTTGCAAGTCCCTGAGAATCAGGCCAATCCCAACGCTACTGCCCCAATCGAGGGCGCGTAGGACGGATCTAGCTCTACCTTCCCTAGAAACATTTGAAATCTTTAACTTGTTTTTGTTTGGACGGCTCCGAACGTTTAGAGTTTGCCGTTCCAAAGTTGTAATAGTTGAGCAGGACTGGCGCCGAACAGTTGGCCTAAGCCAGATCCTTGGTAGGATCTTTAATTTTGAATCGTTTATTAAATCTGTTTCTTGAGTGAATGGATGTTTTCTTTTTCCGAATCGTTGCTTATTTTTGAAATGCTTGCATGGATCCAAGGTTGCTGCAATGGTGTATCCGTGCCCCTGCTTCGATTAGGCTTGTGGAGTAGTGGAGCAAGTTTTAACTGAAGCATTATCCAAAGCGAATCTGATTGCTTGATGCAAAAATTGAAAAGGATGTTTTACTTTGCAGCCCCTGCTTCGGGCGGGTATCTTGTGCAATTAACCCAGGACATGACCGAATCGTAGGGGTTGATGACCGAAGCCCTGGTCTGCAGCAGGATCTGGCTGAGCCGAGTGACCTAAGCCGAAGCAAGTAAGGAGCAATTTTGAACTTTCTATGCCCCTGCTTCGGACTGGGGTGCCTTGGCTATTTACTGCACAAAATAAGTTTAGCGAGGGGTAGGCTCAGGATAGGGTGGGACTGCTAGGGGACTTGGGCTAGAGTCCCGAAGGGGATATGGCCTTGGCCATGAGTTCGAGACACAACGGGTCCGAGCAGTGAATTACTTTGGTGGGTCGAAATGAGGGGCTTGGTAGGAGGCCGAGTATCCTTAAGACGAATGACCAGAAGTCTAACGGCCGAAGAGGCCGGGGTGACTTGGTGAGAGTTTTGTCCAAGGGTATCACTTGTGAGAGAACAATATCCCTGAAGCCGGTGTAAAACGGTCTGGGCGAGGATGAACCAAGTGCAAGTAAATTAAACAACAGGAACAAAGAATACAAGTAGTGTCAAAAAAGGAACATTCTCATTCAAACTTGTTAGGGTACTGTCATTACATAAACAAGTTTCCTTTAAAACTGAAAGGAAATGAAAGACAGCTAGAGGAGTGAGTTGGGTTTCAGTAACCAGGGGAGTACTATCCATAGAACTTCTTCAGGTTGTTCGTGTTCTATGTTTTAGCAATAGGGGAGCCGTCCAACTTTTCCACCTTATAATTCCTTGAACTGAGGTGTTTGAGGACTCGGTAGGGGCCTTCCCAGTTGGGCATCAGCTTCCTTTTCTTTGATTTCTCGACCACTTTTTTCCAGATGAGATCATCAGGTTTGAACGACCTGAGACGGACGCTTCGGTTGTAGCCCTTTGCAACCTCTTGTTGGCATGATGCGAGCTTGATCCTTGCGTTTTCACGTTCCTCCTTGACCAAGTCGAGATCTGAGGCAATATTGTTGTTGTTTACCGATTCGTTGAAATTTTCGATGCGGATCGTTGGAAGCCCGACTTGAATGTGGATGACAGCCTCCATTCCAAATGCTAAGGAGAAAGGAGTGCGACCGGTGGATCGCTGAGGTGTAGTACAGTAGCCCCAGAGTACCCTAGGTAGCTCCTCGGCCCATTTGCCCCGGCGTGACTCGAGTCGACGTTTTATCCCAGATGAAATTGCCTTGTTCACAGCTTCGGCTTGTGGGTTGCCTTGGGGGTAAGCCGGGGTTGAGGTGTCCCATTTGATTCCAAACTCGTCTAATATGGCCTGGTATTTCTGCCCTATGAACTGCCTTCCGTTGT
Source organism: Rhododendron ovatum (assembly GCA_019656835.1). Classification (NCBI taxonomy): domain Eukaryota; kingdom Viridiplantae; phylum Streptophyta; class Magnoliopsida; order Ericales; family Ericaceae; genus Rhododendron; species Rhododendron ovatum. The sequence goes on along the minus strand of CM033798.1, from coordinate 30,431,933 downwards.
GAGTAATGATGGCAAATGGTACACCGAATCGTGAGATAATATTTCACCAAACGAAACGAATGATGTTTGTTTCTTCAATGGTGACCAAGGGTTCAGCTTCGACCTATTTTGAAAAATAGTCGGTGGCGGTTATCAGGAACTTGAATCCCCCAGGAGCTTGCCGATGATGTCCATACCCCATTGAGAGAAAGGCTAAGGGCTGGTTATGGGGCTAAGATCCCGAGCTGGCTGATGGATGATAGGGGCGAACATCTGGCATTTCTTACAACGCCTGACAAATTCTTCAGAATCCTTTTTCATTGTCGGCCACCAATAGCCTTGGGAAATGGCTCGGTGAGCGAGGGACCGTCCACCGGAGTGGCAACCGCTGTCGCCGGCGTGGAGCTCTTTGATGATGCCTTGTACTTGGTAGGGGTGTGCAACTAGTAGATATGGGTCAGTGAAGGACCTTCGGTAGAGCTTACCATTCAGATTGAGCCAAAAGAGGGCGGCTTTGTTGCGGAGTCGGTGAGCGTCCTTCTTGTCGGTAGGAAGGATGTCATCTCGCAGGTAACCAATGATCTCGTCCATCCAGCTCGGGCCGAGCTCTATGTTAAATACCTCTTGGTCTAATACTTGCGCTTGAAACTAGGCTTGTCAATGGAGTTGAAGGAAATAGAACGATGTCCCGAGGAGGAGCAGACCGAGGCGAGCCCTGCAAGGGCATCAGCGTGGGCATTTTGATGAGCTGGACGGCGGAGCTGAGGTAAGTGCGCATGCGATCATCCCGAGCTTTGTATTCCTTGGAGAGTTGGTTGACCACCAATTGGGAATCACTGTAGACCACGAGTTCTTCGATGCCCAGGGCCTCAACCGTCTTAAGTCTTGAGATCAGTGCTTCGTATTCAGCCTCATTGTTAGAGGCTGGGAAGTTGATGGAGAGTGAGCTTTCGTGCAGTACACCGGAGGGGGAGAGGAGGACGACGCCTGCACCTGCGCCTCAGCTATTAGAGGCGCCATCGACATACATTTTCCAAACATCTCCGTGAAAAAGTTTCCAGGCTGTGCTAGGGTTAGCCTGGAGTGTTGCCTCGGTGTTTGGAGCGGGAGCCGGAGCGGGAGTGTCGGGCGGAGTAAGTTCGGCAATAAAGTCGGCGAGCACCTGAGCTTTGATTGCTGTCCGAGGCTGGAAATGGATTTCAAAGTTCGCGAGCTCCATGGCCCACTGAGAGATTCTGTTAGAAAGATCCGCCTTCCGGAGGAGAGACTTGGGAGGGTACTCGGTGAGGACAATGATGCGATGTGACTGGAAGTAGGGAGCAAACTTCCTGGAGGCTGAGACGAGGGCAAGAACAAGCTTTTCCAATGGTAAATAGCGTGTCTCGGCTAGGGTCATCATCTTACTTGAATAGTAAATGGGTTGGTGTTCCCGTCCTTCCTACCGGATGAGCACCGAACTGATAGCGTGCGGAGAGACGGCTAGGTATAAGAGCAAGTCTTCCTGGCCTCGAGGGGTGACAAGTAGTGGGGCTTCGGAAAGTTACGTCTTCAATTGTTGGAGGGCTCAGTCACAATCTTCTGTCCAATTGAAACTTCGTCGGCTGCCTTTCAAGAGCGCAAAGAATGGCTGGCATTTGTCAGAGGAGCGACTTATGAACTGATTCAGGGCGGCGGCCATGCTTGTTAAACACTGAATGTCCTTCTTGTTGTGGGGGGCCGAGAGTTTCTCGATGGCAAGTAGCTGAGCGGGGTTGGCTTAGATACCGCGTCGGGAGACGAGGTGGCCAAGAAATTTACCGGAGTTTACACCGAAGGCGCATTTCTCGGCGTTGAGGTGGAGCTTATGCTTTTTGAGAATTTCGAAGGCTTCGGCAAGGTGGGTTAGGTGATCACTGGCGACCATGCTTTTGACTACCATGTCGTCAATGTAAACCATCATGGTGTCATCGCGTAGGCATTCGAACATCTTGGTTATCATTCGTTGAAAGGTGGCTCCGGCAATTTTCAGGCCGAAGGGCATAACGAGATATCCAAAGATTCCGTGAAGGGTGATGAAAGCCGTATTTCAACGTCTCCTTCACTCATGGCAATCTTATGGTAGCCCCGGTAGGCATCCATAAAACTGAGTCGGGCATAGCCGGCCGTTGCGTCGACGAGCTGGTCAATCCATGGAAGGGGGAAGAAAACTTTTGGGCAGGCATCATTGAGATTGGAATAATCAACATAGACCCGCCAATTACCGTTCTTCTTTTTGACCATTACAATGTTGGCCAACCACCTAGGGTATTACACTTCTCGAATGGCCTTCACGTTTAGGAGCCGGTTGACTTCTTCTATAACAGCTTCTGAATGGGCCGGTGAGGATCGCCTTGCTTTTTGCACAACCGAGCACCTGGCTCGATCGATGTTGAGCTCATGGTAGATAAACAAAGGATCGACCCCGGGCATCTCAAACGGGGTCCATGCGAATATTTCTATGTTCTTTTTGAGGAAATCAAACCTCTTGTTTCGGTCGGTATCGCTGAGTGAGGAATCGATGAGAAAGTAACGGGAGCCGTCTTCGGTGATTGGGAAAGTCACAAGGTCTTCTACTGCTTTCTCGTCGGCTGGTGTGCTGACATCTTCCAGAACTGGGGCCTCGGGGACCTCGATGAGGTTAACCCGAGAAGTCTGCTTACTGCTTCGGACCGCGTTGACATAACATCTTTTGGTTGCAGTTTGATCTCTGTATACATCCTCTTGGTGCCCATTGGCACCAATGAAACAGACCATCTGGTGATAGGTGGAGGCGATGGCCTTCAGCTTATGGAGCTAGGTGCGCTCGACGATTGCGTTGTAAGGGCTAGGAATGTCAACCACCACAAATTCCAAGTCAAGGACCACCGAACCGGCACGCACGGGGAGAGTGATCATGCCAAAAGGCCATACTGAAGCTCCACTGAACCAGATGATGGGAACTTCGGAGGGTTCGAGGTCGGTATTCGAGAGCTTCAGGTCTTTAAACAGAGAGTAGTACATGACCTCGACCGAGCTGCCCTGATCAACGAGGACGCGTCGAACGTTAAAGATTTCGATGCATAGTGTGACTACGAAGGCATCGTTATGAGGGAGCTAGACGCAGTCGAGGTCTTTCTTGGTAAAGGTGATGGTCCACTTGGAGCCGTTGTTAGTCCTTGGGCGCTTAGGCTCGGGACCGACCAACATGACGCACTTGGAGGAGGTGGCGTTATTTAGTTCGACACGAAGGACACGAGTGGCTTCGGAATTGAGATGACCGTGGATAACATGGATCGTTTGAACTTCTTCTTCGGTGTGGTTCTCGACGCGCTACGCCCGAGCCCTGGTCTTCTCGTGGTCGATGAGGTTACCGAGGTGACCCTCCGCAACAAGCTGCTCTAAGTAAGCCTTAAAGGGTTTGCAAGCGGTGGTGAAGTGACCTTGCTCATTGTGGTAACTGGATCGGACGATGGGGTTTTTGATCTTCTCGTTTTTGATTCCAAGCTTATGATTCGGGAAGGAGAAAAAAGGCTGATCCTTTACTTGGCCTATGATCCAGTAGATAGGAATGGTAAAGACGATCTTCTATGCATTGAAATCGTTGGGCTTCGGACCTTTCCTCGGGGACTGCTTGATGTTGTTGACTTGCTTCTTTTGGGTCAAGGCAGATATAGGAGCAGGACCGAAAATCGA